>CM052442.1:9379054-9391375 GCA_028533085.1 Varecia variegata | reverse complement strand
AAAAAGAGACAAAATAAAGACATGAAGATGTATTTATAGGTTAGGAAATTGGGTAGATAGTGAAACCATTAAGATTGAGAATACAGGAGCACATTTGGTGGGAAAACAAAATGAATTAAACCTGCAAGACATACAGGTTGGGGGATGCATATTGTTTGGCTTAGGGTCAAAGGAATAACCAACTGTTTTCCCCTATCGAGGATACAAAGAGAGATGAGTCTCATTTCCCATAGTTATCCAGCCCTTCTCTGCTTCTGACTGCCCTCAAGGTCCCATGTTTTCCTCCACACATGAAGAAGTCCTTTCATGCCCATCCCCAAACCTGTCCCACCTGATGCACCACCCACTCAAGGGGAACGCCAAGCAGTAAAATGAATTTCTGGAGCTCCCCAGTCTTCCTTCCTTCTAAATAGACTCCACAGAAATTCTGAATATAAACATTATCTATCAAACCATCTTTCCCTATTTTAACCAAATAAATATGAAGGCTCAGTTAAATCCAGGATTTTAAAAATTAGGCCAGAATGCTAACTTATAAATTATAAGAAAATTGTCAAAGGAACTGCTCTCATCCAAAATACCAGTCCATTATCTCCCTGGAGCAGATATAGATTGAAATTAAACAACTCTTTTTTTTATTATTTTAATTAATTGAGACCGGGTCTTACTGTGCTTAGGCCAGTGTTGAACCCCTGAGCTGCAGCTATCCTCCCGCCTCGGCCTTCCAGAAAGACGGGATTACAGGCATGAGCCACCGCACCTGGCCAATAACTCTTTATATCCAAACAGTAATTGTTGAAAGAAATGTCAAGAATTAAAAGAGGGCGGGCGCAATGGCTCAAGCCTGTAATGCTAGCACTCTGGGAAGCAGAGGCAGGAGGATAGCTAGAGCTCAGGAGTTCCAGAACAGCCTGAGCAAGAGCAAGACCCCGTTTCTACTAAAAATAGAAAAAATTACCCCAGCGTGCTGCGCGCCTTTAGTCCCAGCTACTCGGGAGGCTGAGGCAGGAGGATTGCTTGAGCTCAGGAGTTTGAGGTTGCTGTGAACTAGGCTGACGCCTCGGCACTCTAGCCCCGGCGTCAGAGCGAGACTATGTCTCCAAAAAAAAAAAAAAAAAAAATCAAAATAGTAATTAACTTTTAACTTAATCATCGATTACCATGTAACTCTTCATGGGTCACTATTCATTAGTAAAACAAGATGAAAGACTTCAAAAATGAGCAATCTTGCTAACGATACCCTAAGGATAGGTATCTTCCCTGTTCTGTTGAAAATGGGAGACATGGACAATTATACACAAAAATACATTTTCAGCCAGAACGCTGAAATATGACATCACAAGAAGCAAAAATCTAAAATAACTAAATAGAAACACACAGCCATGTTTCACTAAGAAATAATATACTCATGACACAAAGGACAAGTCACCAAATGTTTAAATTATGAATTATTTCAATTGTTACCAAAATGAAAGAAAACAAAAAAGGTGACTGTCATACACAATTCTTCTAACTGTCAAAATTAAGGAAGATGGTAAAAATCTGATCCGCCCCCAAACTGAGGGCAAAGTAAGCGGTGGGCGTGGAAAAACCAAACAAAAATAAACTCTACTGAACGTAGCAGCAGTTTCACTCTACTGTACTTTGAGACGTCCGGAGTATTCAAAGGTAGGAGAACCAGAAGTCTTCCCCCGAACCCCAGTGGTCTTTCACCATAGAAAATCGGTTGAGAAGAGGCAAAGGAAGGAGCGTAAAGAAAAAAGGGAGGAGTGGCACTCCTTTGCGACCCGTCCGCGTCTTGTGACTGATGGGAGTGGGGACCAAACAGACCTTCCCAGGTTCCAAAAAAGCCGTCCCTCCCCTTGCTCCAGCTGTTACCTTCCACTTCCTCCGTGCCCTCCATCAGCATATCCTTTGTAAAGTTTGAAATCTGGCCAGTGAGGGAAGCCAAGCTACCCCCGACTTGACCCAGAGACTGGCCCAAGCCGGAGCCGAGGCCCCCAAGCCAGGACGACATCGCTGCGGGTTTAGAAAACGACCGGGTCCGCTCCGAGAAAAGCGTCCAGCGCCGTCGGACAATCCCGCCAAATGTCCTCTAACCGCTGTCTTCGGGAGACGATTCTGAAACACTCTGGATGTGACAGCACAAAGCGAGGTTCCTAAGCAACGCCGGCTCCGGGGGTCTCCCAACAGCCGGGCTCTGCCTAGGAACGCAGAGGCCTGGCCTGGGACTTTACCAGGGGCCCGCCTCCAGTGATACAGTCACCCACACAGGGCCTTCTGCTCATTTCCACGACTTCCCACGGTCCAGGCTGGGCCACTTCTTCCTCTGCTTTAGAGACTTTCCTCAGTTCCGTGGGCGACTCCTGCCAACTCGACGCACGCCGCCATGACACCCGCCCTGAAAGCAGCAGCAGATCATAGAGAGGCGCCGCGGTGGCATAGAAGGGCCCTGCGACGCCGCCGTACGTGTCCTTGGCGCAAGGGAGAATGGGATTGCGGAGGACCGAGTGAGAGCTGGATGGGCCGGCTGCCTTCAGCCCAGGGTAAGGTCAGCGTCCACGTAGCCACTCGGCTTTGGCCAAGGAAGGAGTAGCGGGAAGAAGCAACGGCGTCGCAAGCGACCCTTGGTGGGTGCTCCCCGAAGCCGGCGTGGCCCGGAAACCCTGCAGACCCTCACAGTGTTGTTGAAAACCGAGTGTTTTAATTCAAACTACAGCCTTCGGTGCGAGGAGACTTAGCTGGGTCGTTCCACTGCGCAGGAAGCGGCTGCAGATAACTTATCAAACGTTACTGTATCGATTAGCCAACCTCTGCAGGGCTACTCTGTGTCAGGCACTATTGGTAGGAACTGAGGATACAAAGATACAAAGGATGAGTTGCAAATTAAAGTGTCCAGGCAGGAAACACTTTCTTCTATAATAGAAATTTCCACTGATGGCTTTCCAGCTAACAATTTAAACCCTAACCTTCTTTAATATACTGTGGGCCTTATTCATGAAGCCGATTTCACCTATGAAGTTAAAAGGCAGCCTCTTTTAAAACGACTCATTAGAGGACCGCATGCATGGCAACTTAGTAGAGAAGTGCTGTTCTAATGTAAATGCATTGGTGGCACTAGCTATGCAAGTGCCCAACCTCCCATGGTCTTCAGTTACACACTGCAGTTGTAACACACCAGCGTCTTGGCTTGCTTGCTTTCCTTCCTAAGGAAGAAAGGTTGTCACGTGACTTTCAAACACGTGGCGCGTGGTGAGTGAACGCACAGCACCTGGCCAGGGAGACTAGCAGATTTTTTGTTTTGAAAAGGACATGACAGGTCTGCAGTTCTTTAAAGCATTGCACTAAATGTACTGGCATCTTTTTGATTTTATTCACAGGAGGGGCTACCACAGATTGCACTGTTTTCAAACAGAACATTGGGAGTACCTCCAGTATTTGGAATCTTATGGCATCAGGCAGTAGTAGCTCTCCCTGATACCTGAATGTTTTTAAAAGAAAATTTCCATCTCATTCTGGAAGTGTTTTTTAAAATGCTTCTCATGTAATTATGTGAAAGATACCATTTGGGTATGGTGGGGTATGGCTGTAATCCCAGCTAATTGGGAGGCTGAGGCAGGAGGATCGCTTGAGTCCACGAGTTGAGGTTGCAGTGAGCTCTAATAAGGCCACTGTATTCTACCCAAGGCGACAGAGGGAGGCTCTCTCTAAAAAACAAAAAACAAAACCAAAAAAGTGGCATAGTGATGATCAGCAACTTTTTTTTTTTTTTTTTTTTTGCCCCTTCTCCACCCCACATCAGGAACTTATTAATGTGTCTACCATTATTCTGGACACTGGGGATAGAGCAAGAGAGAAAAAGCACACAGAGTCCCTGGTCTCATGAAGCTTGCATTCTACTGGGAAGGCACAGATAATAAATAAAATGTAATAAATTTAAGATAGGTAGTGAAGACTGCTATGGGGAAAAAACAGGGATAATATGGAAAGGATGTGGGAGAGGGAGTACTTGTAATGTTGTAGAGAGTGGTCAGGGAAGGCCTCACTGATAGGATGATCTTTGAACAGAGACTTGAGGGAAATAAGAGTGTGACATATAAATATCTGGGAAAAAGCAGTCCAGGCAGAAAGAAACAGCTGATGCAAGGGCCCTGAGGCAGGTGAATCCTTTGCAGGTTTGAGGATTAGCAAGAGGGCAAGGATGGCTAGAGCAGAATGGGCTGAGGAAGGGTTGTAAGCAAGGAGAACCCAGAAGTAAGGGTGTGAATGGGGCATATCACAGAAGGCCTGGTACGTCATTGTAAGGACTGTGGCTTTTACTCTGAATGGGATGAGGAATGACTTGAGTTTAGGACCTATTTGGGTTACTGAATGATGGTGAAAAGGTTAGCTATTGTAAACTGAACTCATATTTCATATAGGTATAAATTCATGTCATGCCACAAAGACATTGCAGTTAATGAAGCAAACAAACACAAATATATGCCTTTACATAATTTATTAAGTAATTAACATAAAAGCTATGTCCTAAAAGTTCCTTATGGAGGATTTCTTTCTATGAGGTGACTATGGCCCAAGAGACTTAAACTATTATCCTGATAAATAATGTGATATGGTAATTTTGATGTGTTTGAAAATAATGGAGGACAGGGTAGTTCGTCAGGAGTTGATAATTGTTGAAGCTGGGTGGTGTATACATAGGGGTTCATTATACTAGTATTGCTTTTGCATATGTTTGAAAATTTTGTTTTTTTTTTTGAGACAGAGTCTCGCTCTGTTGCCCAGGCTAGAGTGCCGTGGCATCAAGCTCACAGCAACCTCAAACTCCTGGGCTTAAGCAATCCTTCTGCCTCAGCCTCCCGAGTAGCTGGGACTACAGGCATGTGCCACCATGCCTGGCTAATTTTTTTTCTATATATATATTTTTAGCTGTCCAGATCATTTCTTTCTATTTTTAGTAGAGACGGGGTCTCGCTCTTGCTCAGGCTGGTCTCGAACTGTTGACCTTGAGCGATCCTCCCGCCTCGGCCTCCCAGAGTGCTAGGATTACAGGTGTGAGCCACCGCGCCTGGCCTGAAATTTTTTATAGTAAAAAGTTAAAAGATATGGAAGTGTGATAACATTTGAGCTGAAGACACCTCTTCCTTCCTTTTCCTGCCAAATTATCACTGTAGCTAATACCATGTTCTTCATCGTCACTCAATGAGTAGAAAACCAATGCAGTACAATAAAATGTTTCACATCAGACAGAGCCCATGGAACTCAGTGGCTCCATGTGGTGGGATCGAGGTTGCCCAGCTGAAATTCTGAACCTGGAATTTTGAAACCTCAATAGATAGAAAAAGAAAACAAAGCAAACAAACAAAAATACTATCAGTTGCAAGCTGGTTTCTGTTTCTCAAGCAGTGGGATCAATACTCCTATAGGGAAAACAGTTCCTTTGTTCTGAGAAAACTATCCAAATGGATTTATTTATGAAAGTGTAAAGCAAAAACCCATTTTTTAAAAGAAGACTTAAAAATATTAGTGTGATATTTCTCTTTGAATTTCTAAGCATTATGCTTATGATTATCATTTTCTTATTAATTTTAGACATTCAACTTTCCATTATGGAAAAACAAAAGATTTAGCACCCTTGTATTTCCCCATGCCTCTACTACCCTTTCTTCTGGGCTTTCAATATAGTGATATCATAATTATTAGTAAAGTCAGTAATCAATGTTTACTGTATATGATAACATACATCTTGTTTGTTGCTATTGAGTCAAGTGGTATGTACTAAGATTACATTTCCTTCATTTTTCAAATTTATGTTCTTCCTGAAGTTAAGAGAGTCCATTTTTAAAATTTGCACAATTTGTTACTACGGAATCATTAATCTTTCCAAAACTTACCAAATTGTAAAACATGCTCCTAATTCTGTTTTTATTAAAACAACAAGAATTCTATCAATTGGCTTAGGCTCAGTCCTCTCTACCCAGGGCCCTGTGTTTTCCTGCTCTAGTCTCCTCTGATTATTCTCTGGGCTTTATTTTTCTTCCTGGCGGCTTGTTGGATCTTCTCTTTATCTCTGATGCTCTGAAATTATGTTTCACAATTTATGTTGTGCTTTGGTGTGGGTTTGTTTTTGTTTCATTCATTAGGCACTCAATGAGCCCTTTCGAAAACCATATTTTTTAGTTCTGCAAATTATATAAAATATTTTTTTATTGATGATGCCTCCTCCCTAGGGAATCTGGTATTTCTTTCAGAGACTTTTAACCAAACCCTATTTCAGTCCGTATCTCATCTCCACCTGTCAAAATACTTGTTGCTTTCATTTCCTGTGTACTGCTGGGCATACTTCTCTTTAATACTTAGCATTCAGCTTCCTAGTACTGCTCATTCTTGCATCAACTTTTCGTCTTTCAAAAAAATGTTAACATCTCTCTTCTGCTGTTGTCGTATGTGGAAGCAACTGCTAATTGTTCCCCAAAGTCTGTTCTCCCCTTCGTATATAGTAATTGAATCCCCACTTTTTGCTTGGATGCATGACGTAGCAGAAGATGCCTGTGACCCTCTTGTACCTCCTCATCCCTTTACCCTTTTTGTGCACACCAGCCGGCACCTGTGTCTCTTTGTCACACAACTGTCTTCAGTCTGCCAGAGCCCACAATGCATATATGCTCAGTGGAAGTTTAAAATGATGCAGCTCACCTGCCCTGTTTGTGACAGCTCTAAGATGTGAATATACTGCCTCCAGACTTGTCTGCAGGATTGAGGCTTTGCTTAATATTATACCCTTGCTTGGCTTCCCTCTTTTCCCTGTCCCCCTTCCTTCCCCACTGTACCCTTTCCATTTCTTCCTGGGAACATTTTGAAAAATAATTTTCACAGAAGCTGACATGGTGGCACCCGTCTGTAGTCCTAGCTACTGGGAAGCTGAGGTGGGAGGATCACTTGAGCTCAGGTGTTTGAGGCAGCCTGGGTGACAGAGCAAGACTCTGTCTCTTAAAAAAAAAAAAGTGTGTGTGCGTGTGTGTGTGTGTGTGTGTGTGTGTATATACATATTTATTTAATTTAAAAGACAGGGTTAAGCAGCTTTGGGAAGGCTGGACTCAAGAACAGAGAGCCTGAAGGCCAAGTGAACTGCTAACATGTCATTGCACATGCTTATTACATGATGTGATGATGTCCTGGACTAAAAGTGGCTGAGAAAGACAAAAGGGATATAACTGAGAGATAACCCGGTATTAATCACAATTGATGACGTGGATTGACAACCACAAACCACGATGCTAAGATTTCAAAACTGAGATATAGTTGTCTGATAGTGATTTAAAAAATTGCATAGCTTTAACAGGAAGGAAAACAAAAATGCACAAGTTGGGGGTGGGAGCCTTGCCTAAAATTCTGATCTGAGATAGTCAGAATCTTCAGAGTCAAAAATTCAGCCAGGTTTTTTTTTTTTACAGTAATTTTTTTTTTTAATCGTTTGGAGGCAGGGGTCTCACTTGTTGCCCAGACTGGAGTGCAGTGCTATTCTCAGGAGCAATCGTGCACTGCAGCCTCGAACTCCCCGGCCTTAACTGATCCTCCTGCCTCAGCTTCCCATGCAGCTGAGACTACAGGCACCTGTGTAAGGTGGACACTGGCACAGATTGCTCTTTGGTAGAAAAAGTAGATAATGAGCCTTTTACAAGATTTTTTTTAAAAGGCTTGGGAATATTCTAGAAAGGAGGGAATATTCTAGAAAATGGAGCTAGATTGCTTGGGGTAATAAAATATAAATACAACCCAAACTTATCTTCATTTATAAAACTGTACATGACAAGACTTTGCCTACATCTGATTTCCTCTTTTGTTCACTAACCTGCTAGCCTCACCCTTGTGTGTTCCTCAGACAAGAAGCCACTCCCCTGCCCCAGAGCTGCGCTTGCGGTTGCTTTCTTGGGCAGGTGTGGACGCACCACACCTTTGTATGGCTGCGCATCATTTTTCAGGTGTCTGTACACAGAAGCCTTCCTAAACACCCAGTCTGAAGCAGCCCTCCCTTCCAGTCCCTGTCACAGCACCATTTTATTGTCTTCTGATCTCACAGAACAAACACAGCTGTTAACATGTTATGAAGTCAAAGTCATTAAATGTTTCCTCTGACAGCCAACCGTGCCAAGACAGCAAAGTATTCATATTCTAAATATGAATATTCTTATTCATGGCTCTGTCTCCTATAACCTAGTGCTCAAATTGTTTGTTGAATGAGTGAATGCATAACATAGGAGTTGTTTCTCTCTAGTAGTTCGTGAGACAAAGGGTGGCTGAAGTCCCTGGCATAGGAAGAACTGAACACTGGGAGAACCACCTTGGCACAGGGCAAAGAAAACAATGGTAGCCCAGTGTGCAGGAGAAAAGAGTCCTT
This sequence comes from Varecia variegata, assembly GCA_028533085.1. Lineage (NCBI taxonomy): Eukaryota > Metazoa > Chordata > Mammalia > Primates > Lemuridae > Varecia > Varecia variegata. The sequence continues at coordinate 9,382,977 of CM052442.1, read as the reverse complement.
ATAGCAGGGAATGGCCAACGATAGGTAGGGGCAGGGATAGCAAAAGGGCAAAAGAAAGGGGACAAGGAGTGACAGAGTACCAAGAGGTAGGGGAGGAGCCTGGTTTGTTTCCCAGGAGGCCTGCTGGGTGTGTAAAAGGGAAAGGTCAAGAGCAGAGGCTAAAGACTGCAGCTGGAGCCAAATGACCTGTAAGGTGAAATTTGAGCATTTGGTGACAGAGCCAAAATGGTTTAAAAGTCCTAAAACATGCAAATCTGCAGCATAAAGACAATACAAGAATTCCCTAACTTTTAGCTAACATATAAAATGGGCCTTCAAATCAATTTTGTATTTAATAGGGCAAGCAGATGAGTGTTGAGATCAGAGCCATTGGTGGCATCCAAATTCAACGAATTGATCCTTTTAAGTGCTAAGCTAGGAAGTTATGTAATAATTTTAAAAATTGTTTCAAAATTTGTGCCCAATCCTAATCAAAGCTAAAATGGATATAATACAACTCTCATTATCAAATTTGAGGACAATATATTCCTTAATCAGTCTAGGTAGATTCCAATTATTACATTTGTATTCTGCTGTCCAGCATTGAATAAAGTGAGGAAAAACAGCACTCTTAAAAATTGTTGCTAATGTGCTTTGGCCCTCAGGGATAAAAAACAATTGAGCAAACATTTTTAAATATTTAGATTTCAAATAAGAATCTGGAATTCTTAGTTTCTCTTGGAAAAGACTGGAGGATCTAGTAATAATGGACCCATTGACAGCAGTTCACTGGAATGGAATGAACATCAATGGGTCCCCTGGCCTCTTTTATTCATCACTGCAGCTGGTTGAGAACAATCCATAGAACAGCGCTTCTCAAACTTCACTCTGCATGCCAGTCCCCTGGGGATCTTTTTTTTTTTTTTTTTTTTTTTTTTTTTGAGACAGAGTCTCTCTCTGTTGCCCGGGCTAGAGTGAGTAACGTGGCGTCAGCCTAGCTCACAGCAACCTCAAACTCCTGGGCTCAAGCAATCCTTCTGCCTCAGCCTCCCAAGTAGCTGGGACTACAGGCATGCGCCACCATGCCCGGCTAATTTTTTCTATATATTTTTAGTTGGCCAGATAATTTCTTTCTATTTTTAGTAGTAGAGACGGGGTCTCGCTCTTGCTCAGGCTGGTCTCGAACTCCTGACCTTGAGCGATCCACCCACCTCGGCCTCCCAAAGTGCTAGGATTACAGGCGTGAGCCACCGTGCCCGGCCCCCTGGGGATCTTATTAAAAATACCGGCTCTGATTTGGTAGGTCAGAGTGTGGCCTAAAACTGCATTTCTGAAAAGTTCTTGGGTGATACAGATGCTGGTCCTCCAACCATATCTTGAATGGCAAGACTCTGAATTAGTAACACAAAAAGGAAATAGAAAAGCAAACATTATCTTTATTTAATAATCTTTGATATTTAAAATACAATTCATTGAACATCCACATTAACAATAGAATACTCAGTGTTCAACATTGCTTTGGAAGCCCGGCTTTTCTAAGGACCAGACAGGAAGGCCTGTGTGTGTAGTAACAACAAATTAATTAGGAGAGAGGAGCACACACAGAAGGGCTGCAGAGTTGGGTCCTGAGCAAATGGCACTGCCACAGTGCACTTGGATCATGGCCAAAAGACAATGCTTTTTATTTCACATGGTTTCTGTACTTGAATTTCAAATATTTTATTTATACAGAAGAGTAATTTCTTAAAAGTTATTCCTAGTAATAGTCCAGTGTTACAGAAATTAGATAATCACATTTCAAATGTACATTTTCTTCTTTCAAAGAAAAAAACATTACAAAGGTTCCAGGAAACATTCACCTTTGATCTATGCAAGAGACAAATGAGCCACTTCCTAAACGAATCAGGAATGTCCACATAATATTTCATTAATGTTTTCCACTCGCTTTGTCTATGAATCCACAGTCTTAACATTTTTTTAGGTACACTATTAAACATGCCAATTACCATAAATTTAGAAGTTATGTTATTAGCATTAATTCTTAAAATGCCAGACCATTTTGGAAAAAGTAAAAATAGCAAAGGTTTTCTTCAAATAAAAAAGAAATCAAAATTTGAGAATTAACCAACAATGTCAAAATCTTGTCATTCATGAAAGTAGAATAGAACACAAAAATATTTTTATTACGTCTAAGACTTTAAAAAACAATACAAAGCCAGCTCATTTCTTTAGCAAAAGATGCTGGTTATAAAGGAATCAGGAATGAAAGTTTTTATTTTGAATATGAAAAAATAAAAAATTATTTACATTGCTGAAATGGTTAGTTGATCTAATCTGGTTTTTCTTCATTAAGGTTATAGTATATATATCATATCTCCATACTTGTTGGGGCCCAGATACAACAAACAATTCACTTTGAAAATAGTGGCCTGAAGCCTCTTCAATTCCAGATAGTGTTTTGTTTTTTTTTTTTTTTTGGTAGCTGGCAGATAAAGTTTTTAATAGGAGGTCAATATTAATTATTGAATCCTAAGAATTTAAAATATCAATTTTTTTTTCAACTTAAGATTTGTAAATCATATTTTGATTATGCACTGAATCAATCTTTTTCAGATTTGTACAGCCAATGGGGCAGTTTAAAAAATTTAGTAACTCTTGGCACTAGCATGATTTTAAGAATAGTATCAAACATGTAGACATTCAAGATGTAATTTAGACTCAGACTAGAATAAAATTTATTTTATTCAACTTGATACTAAATGAAACAATATAGATTACTGGTAGTTTTGCCTCTAGTGATACTCAACTAGTTTTAGATTTTTTTTCATTATTAACTTTGGCATCATGAATAAAGCATTAATTTAAAAAAATCAAGTTTTAAAGAAAAAAAAGCACCTCCTTAAATAAAATATTCTGTGAATTATAAATTATTTGGCCAAGATCTTAAAAGTTTAAATATAGAGTTTACCTGCAGCAACCTTTTCAAACAATTTATATTACTGAAATAGTTGTATGTTAATTACTGTAAAAAATGTATATTGATGGTTTTAGGTTAGAGATTAACTACTCTGAATTTTTAAAACATAAATAACTACTTATTAAATCCATGACATCTGAAAATATGAAAGTGGTATTTCCAAAGTTTGTTTAAACTTTTTAACACTAGTATTACCACTGTACATATTTTATCCCCATAATACAAATTATACATTAGAAAAATGATACCAATAGTTTAAATATTAAACATTAAGGTGTTCCCAATTGGTAAAACAGAATGGAAATCTTTATAAAGTACTTAGCAGGACAATTCTTGTGAATTTCATTGTTCCTGACTTTCTTGCAGGTGGTCTACAATAAATAGCAGTTCCTGATGAGTGAACTATATATCTTTGTATAACTTTTAAATTTCTTGATACTATGATTATAAGCATTGGCATCTTTTCATACTGGCCAATCAATTAAGAAATGGAATCTAAACATTCAATTAAATTTAAGCCAATCCAAACAAGATGGCAGTTCACTAGTGATTCTGGATCTGTCTGCCAAATATAACAATTTCAAAATAAACTAAACACATTCCAACGTATCCAGTGTGTGCTCAGCTCTGCTTTAAAAAGCCCCTAACAACTAAAAGTCAACATACTATATTTTCTTAAGTGTTTTAACTGGGGTATATAATATATGAAATTTATAAATTCTAAAGTTAAAACTTTTAAATGTATATTGGTTTTCTCATTTTTTTTTTTTTTTTTTTTTGAGACAGAGTCTCACTCTGTTGCCCGGGCTAGAGTGAGTGCCGTGGCGTCAGCCTAGCTCACAGCAACCTCAAACTCCTGGGCTCAAGCGATCCTTCTGCCTCAGCCTCCCGAGTAGCTGGGACTACAGGCATGCGCCACCATGCCCGGCTAATTTTTTCTATATATATTTTTAGTTGGCCAGATAAT
>CM052442.1:9362643-9378554 GCA_028533085.1 Varecia variegata | reverse complement strand
TGCACAAGATGATATTTTAAATATGCACACTAATGACAGTTTTCATCCTTCTTTCCCCACTCCCACTTCTGCTTCAACTACCTATCAAAATGAACAGCAGCCTTCTGGAAATATGGATGACAGCGGGTTTTTCTCTATTCAGGTGAGTAGGAACCAGCATATACTAAACGTTGTTTATATAGTCATTGTAATGATGTGACCTTCAGAAGTTCTTCCAATAGATTGTGTCTACAAAAGTATAAAATTGTACTCTAGAGCTGCAGTCCCCAACCCCTGGGCCGTGGCCCAGTACTGGTCTGTGCCCTGTTAGGAAACGGGCCTCACATCACTGCCTGAGCTCCGCACTCCTCCACTCCCCCACCCACGACAGCCCACTCCCCCACCTGTGGTCCGTGGAAAAATTGTCTTCCATGAAACTGGTCCCTGGTGCCAAAAAGGTTGGGGACCGCTGCTATAGAGTACTAGATTTTTATATAGATGAAAATTATCATCTTCATTTTAGAGGAGGGCTCTTAAAAATTACTTTTGGAGAGATTATTTAATCTATATCTGGATGCTAATAACATTAATTCTAATAAGTCACAATTTTTCAAACGTACTATCTCTTGGGTAAATTTGAGAAAATGCGGTATCTTGCTACCTTCCATTTAAATCAGCCTACCAGGATTGGATTCTTTTATTATGGTTTGTGGCTTTTGATTTTTTTTTTTAATTATAACTCCCTCTGAATCCTACAGTTGTGTTATATGTACTTGTGAGATTGTCTTATCTGTGGATCTTTAGTTCTGTTTCTAATGCTGTGAGATGTATTTAGAGTTCTCCCAGAACCTCTCCTGAGGAACCTAGTTCCATAAATGTCTTTGTTTATATTTCCCTTTTACTACCCTCCTCATCCACCAGCATTTCTACCCAGTGCTTCACTGTGCCACTATTGACAGGTAATGGCTACTGCAGGGCTAGGACTGGAGGTCAGAGTTGGCGCAGCCCTTGCTGTGTCCTGTCGGTGCTGTGCTGCTCTTGGCGCTGGTTCACGTTTGCCTGCTGCAGTGTGTTCACATTTTGTCTGTGCTAGTACCTGGTTCACTCGCTGCTTTGTTGGCTACCTTGGAGGGTAGACAGTGAATTTTCAGAAATTCCTCTTTTTTTCTCAGGTAGTTTGAAATAATCAGGTTTGCCTTTTGTTTGTTTTCTTCAAATTATAAACCTATGACCAGAGAAGTCTAAAATATATGAAACTTTCTGTCTAAATCCCCAGGGAGAACTTATTTTAATAGACATGTGACTACTGACATTACAGGTAGTGAGTTGAATATAATTTTTCTAAAGCAGCATTCACAGAAGCCAAATTATCATATATATGAAGTGGACTAGTTTTGAGAACAGTGCTTACTGGATAGAATATACATCTGCAGTTTTGAAGCAGTTCTATCTAGGAATTATGTGGTGCTCTGGAACATCTCAGAAACCTAGTATGAGAAGCACTTTTAATATATATGTGTATGTTATTTATGGATTTAGTGATATATCTGTACATACATACTTTTTAAAGACCATACCCTTCTAGAGAAACTTATACATGAAGTATGATTGTTTACATAACTAACATGGCTATGCTACTTAAATTTGGAATTGAATGGCTTAGCACATAAAAAGTTGCTATTTTTTTTAACAGGTTATAAGCAATGCCTTGAAAGTTTGGGGTTTAGAACTAATCCTGTTCAACAGCCCAGAGTATCAGAGGCTCAGGATTGATCCTATGTAAGATTTTATTTTGTATTTCCTACATTTCTTTTCCTAAACTTCATTTTTAAAGTTATGCTTTCTTAAAGAAGAGAAATATATTTTGGATGCTTTTGTTTTGATAGTCCTTATTTCTGTTTTATTCCCTCAGACTTTCATATTTTACCTTTTGTTTTAAATGAGACAGGGGCTTGCTCTGTTGCCAGGGCTTGAGGGCAGTGGCATCATCATAGCTCACTGCAAGCTCAAACTTCTGGGCTCTAGTGATCCTCCTCCTGCCCCAGCCTCCTGGGTAGCTAGGACTACAGGTGTGCACCACCATGCCTGGCAAATTTTTTACTTTTTATTTTTGTAGAGATAAAAATAGGTCTCAAACTCTTGGCCTCAAGCAATCCTCTGGCCTTGACTTCCCGAAGTGCTAGGATTACAGGCGTGAGCCACCATGCCTGGCCCCTATTTCACTTTTGTGATGTCCATGAGCATCTACCCTCTGAGCCTTCCTGACACCCCAGTGTCTGTAGCATCAGAGCTGACCCGTGAGTGGTATATGAGGCTGTCATTGTGGCACAGCATCACTAGGCTACTGTGGAGGGGCTCATAAAATTGTGTAATTTTTAAAAAAATCAGCGATACTTAACTGTAAACATAATCTTTAAATTATCACAAATTTTATGTAATACTTGCTAGTAGACTAAGTGAATATGAACTCAATATTTCAACTTAATATTGTATATGTATTTTTTTCTAGAAATGAAAGATCATTTATATGCAATTATAAAGAACACTGGTTTACAGTTAGAAAATTAGGAAAACAGGTAATATTTCTCTTCCTTCCCTGTCTTTTTTCTCATTCTGCACTCCATTTAAAACTAAAATATAAGGGATTGATGCCTTTGAAAGAGGGAACTGACCAGTAATATGTGTGTGGCATGGTTTCAATTTTGGTAGATAGAAATTTGCTATTTGAAAAGATAGTATCAGTTTCTCTTATAAATTTATTTGTGATAACCATATACAATTAACTGTATCATAAGAAAAATTCCGTATGTAAGACTATGCAAATATGGTTACTTTTAAATGGGTTTTCATCTGAAGAATATGTTCTGTCAGTTAATTATTATTAGGTCATTAACTATGAAATGTCTGATTTCACTTCAAAAGTTTCGTTTATTATATCTCAAACAAGAAGCAGTACAATTTATCAAAGTATGCGCCCGAAGTATCAACTGTGTTTTGCCATCTTAATGGGTGCTTGCTTATGCCAGCAGCGAAATACCCTGGAGAACGAGTGGTGATGAAATTGTCAAAGGCGTTTTCCACAGCTTGTTGAAAATTGAATATTTTTCCTTGCAAGAAGTGGACCAAAGCCTGCAAGAAGTGGTAGTCAGTCCAAGGTCTGGTTAATATGGTGGATGACAGAGAGTTTCCAAGTCCAGCTTTAGTAGTTTGAGCAATGTTGTGCGACGTGTGGTCAAACATTGTTTTGCAAGAGGATTGGCCCGTCTTTATTGACCAATCCTGGCTGCTTGATTGCAAGTATCCTCATCATTTCATCAAATTGGTTGCAGTAGACATCTGCTGTAATCGACTACCAGGTTTCATGAAGCTATAGTGGATAATACCAGCTCTGGACCACCAAACAGACACCGTTAGCTTTTTTTGATGAATATTCAGTTTGGGACTGTGTTGGCACTTCATCTTTATCTAACAACGAGCCAAATGCTTGCAATTGTCAAAAAGAATCCTTTTTTCATCACACGTAACAATATGGTATAGAAATGGTTTGCCTTTATGTCGTGACAGCAAAGAAAGGCAAGCTTTGATATGATTTCTCTTCTGATGCTTGTATAATTCATGCAGTTCCCATCTATCCAGCTTCTTTACTTTGCCCATTTGTTTCAAATGGTCCAATATTGTTGGAATATTAATAGTAATGTCAAGCCTTGCTGCTAATTCTCCTGTAGGTTGACATGGATGTGCTCCCACTATAGCTTTCAGCTCATCATTATCTGCCTTGGTCTCAGGTCACCCACATGGCTCATTTTCAAGATTAAAATCACCAGAATGGAACTTGTTAAACCATCAATATACTGTGTGTTCATTAGCCACATTCTTCTCAAACACTTCGTTGATATTTCGAGCTGTCTGTATTGCATTGGTTCCAGAACAGAACTCATATTCAAAAATAACATGAATTTGTTGTTGCCCCGGCTAGAGTGCCATGACATCAGCCTAGCTCACGGCAACCTCAAACTCCTGGGCTCAAGCTATCCTCTTGCCTCAGCCTCCTGAGTAGCTGGGACTATAGGCGCTCACCACAACACCTGGCTAATTTTTTGTTTTTATTTTTAGCTGCCCGGCTAATTTTTTCTATTTTTAGTGGAGAAGACGGGGTCTCGCCCTTGCTCAGGCTGGTCTCGGACTCCTGACCTCAAGCGATCCTCCTGCCTTAGCCTCCCAGAGTGCTAGGATTACAGGCATGAGGCACTGTACCTGGCCATAACACAAATTTTTGACGTATGCATGGTTTCACAAAAATTGCTCTAAAAAAAAATTTTGAAAGATAATCACAAGCCAAAACATGCGTTTGAAAGAATGAGGATGTGCCTTCACAATAGTAAAGGAGTGTGAAAGTGAAATGTCAGAGATATCAACTCTCAAACTTAGTACTTAAGGAAATTGGACATTCCATACTTAATAACCTAATACATTTATTATAGTACTGTCAAAAAGCCTGAAACAGTATCAAGCATGAATAAAAACATTCAACCATGTTGGTTTTTATGTAGCAAGATTATTCACATGATTCCAAAATGCCATGTAATATATACATCTGCATAAAATAACTTCTGTTCTTAGAAAAACATGCAATGTGTTCTGAGCAAGCTTTTTTAAGAAACAGAATCATTTAAAGTCATTTTTATTAGAATTTTGAATGTTTGGAAGAGGGTTATTGAAAATCAGCTAATACAATAAAAGGGAATGAACTATTGGTACAGGTAGCACCATGGATGAATCTCAAAATAATTATGCTGAAAGAAGAAGCCAGATGCAAATACTACATACTGTGAGGTTCCATTTATATAAATGTCTAGAAAAATTCAAACTAGTCTATAATGACAGAAAGCAGGTTGACCAGTGATTGCTTGGAGATGAGGAAGGCTAAGAGGATAACAGGGGAGGCCTACAAAGGGGCATAGGAAGCCTGGCAGTGATATGTGTTCACTGTCTTGGTTGTAGTGACGGTTTTACAGGTGTACAACAAATGTAAAACGTTTCAAATTATATACCTTAAAAATTAGTTCAGGTTATTGCACGTCAATTATACCTCAATAAAGCTGTTTTAAAAAATAAATAAAAAATTAATACTTTTACAGTGGAGGAAAAACAAAAAAAACCAATAAATAAATAAATAAAAAGCAAAAAAGAAAATAAAGTCAAGAAAGAGTACATTGAATTAAATCAATAAAAGGTAATTCCAAAACGAAAACCTTGCTGTTATCTTTTAAGTCAGCCACCTATAAACAGCTTTATCCTAGATGATCATTTCTTAAAGTTTTTCCTGAGGAGCTAAGAGCAAGTGAAGAGGTGTGGTGTAGAGGCTTACGGTAACGACTGACCCAAGTGGGTACCAGCCCTTGGAAAACACTGGGGCAGTATACTGCCAAGATTATTTAAACTCTGAGTTTTATTTATACCTTTAAGAAATCATGATCCAAGGCCGGGTGCGGTGCCTCACGCCTGTAATCCTAGTACTCTGGGAAGCTGAGGCGGGAGGATTGCTCAAGGTCAGAAGTTCGAGACCAGCCTGAGCAAGAGCGAGACCCCGTCTCTACTAAAAATAGAAAGAAATTATCTGGCCAACTAAAATATATATAGAAAAAAATTAGCCAGGCATGGTGGCGCATGCCTATAGTCCCAGCTACTCGGGAGGCTGAGGCAGAAGGATTGCTTGAGCCCAGGAGTTTGAGGTTGCTGTGAGCTAGGCTGATGCCACAGCACTCACTCTAGCCTGGGCAACAAAGCGAGACTCTGTCTCAAAAAAAAAAAAAAAAAGAAATTATGATCCAGTATTCTTTACTTTCTGTATAGAGTAAGAACTGGATTTTTAAGATCTGAAGACTTAGATTCCCGGCGTTCCTTTGTATTGTTTTACAAAGGAATGTCTTGCTTTTTATTTTGAGAGGTTTTTAAAATTTTCTTCAAAATTGAGTTTTCATATTTACTATGTCATCTTTGACAAATACAGATGTGAAACTTCGATTTATTGTCTTTGGTTTTATATTTTTTAAAATTATATTTTTTAATATAGACTCTGTCCGAGATCCCTGTATAATAAAAGAGATGACTGGAAAAAATATTAACCACAATGCCAAAATCCAGAAAAAGTAGTTGGTCATGATATTGACAGTAACTTTTGAAACTTTTTGATTCTTGTGGGGCAAATTAGGATTCTTATGAGGTAGTGATAAAAGATGTTATGTGATGGTGGTTTTAGTGACTTTTTTAAAATGAGTTGATAATTATAAATTCTCTTCCTGGAATGTCTGATTTTCTCACAAGTGGAGTTTTTGACCAAATTGAGAAAACTTTATGTTTAGTTGTCCTTTTTCTTCCACATCTATATGATAGATGTTACTGGCGTTATGTTGGACTTTGAAGGAGATTTAATTATAGATATAAAAAAGACACTTCAAGTATGGACTATTATTTTGGGGTAGTTTCTATTCTTTTGGGGAGATTTAAAGTTTATGGCTTAAAGCAAACTTTTGTTTTTAAAAAGGCGAACTTTTGTTTTTAATAGTGATAAATCTAACATTTAATTTCAGTTTTTTAAATCATGTTATCCAGCTACTTTAAAGAAAATCTCAACGTGGCATATTTCCAGTATTTAGACAATCTTACTAAGTTTAGATGGGATATATCTATTCTTAACATGTGAAACGTCCTTATTATCTATAATGCACACTAAAATATTGACAATTTTTTTTACAGTGGTTTAACTTGAATTCTCTCTTGACGGGTCCAGAATTAATATCAGATACATACCTTGCACTTTTCTTGGCTCAATTACAACAGGAAGGTAAATAAAGACTGCAAATTTTGCAATGTTATCTTTGGAAGTAGCTAAGTAAAACTGGCTCATTAAATGTGAGCGTAATAACACTGTTTTTCTGGCAGTGGGAATGAAATAATCTTTATGCTTGACATGGTGAACTTTAGGCTGTGATTTGGGTGATGCTGTAGAGTTCTCACTGACACCTGGCCCTCCTCTGAGGGTGCTGCTTTCTTTGCAGCCCTTCTCAGTAATGGCTTTTTTCTTCCATACATCACATACCACAGGGCTGAGAGGAGGGGTAGATATTCTTCCTGTTCGTCCTCACCCCTTCTAAGCTACTGTCCTTCCTTATAAACTCTTAACTCCTTTGAAATACGAGATTAAACTACCCCCTGCCCTTTTGCAGTCATCCACGAGCTTTGTCTTTTTTCATTGAAGATTTTAGGATCTGACTCACTGTCTTTTTCTCTGCTTCAACTCCTTTTATCATTCTTAATAATGTCTCTATTATTAGTCAATCCAACTCACCCTTGCTTCTTACTTTAAAAGATCATTCGTTCTTGCTTAGCTATTGTGAATAACCATAACCACCTTCCAATCTCAATTGCAAGCATCCTACTCTTTGACTACCACCTCCCATCTTTGTACCATGTTTTTTCTGTTTTTCTTTTTTTTATTCCCACAGTTCCTTTTTTTTTTTTTTTAAACAGAGTCTCGCTATGTTGCCCAGGCTAGTCTCCTGGGTTCAAGCAATCCTCCTTCCTTAGTCTCCTGAATAGCTAGAATTATAGGCGCATACCACCACGTCTGGGTTCAACAAATTTTTAAACTCTACTAGGGGGCCCAAACACTCCCCTTATATCCATACTTCCTTTCTTACCCTGCTTGTTTTTTATAATCCATCATTATAATCACTCTATTGCATTTCTCAACTTCTTTTCTTTTCCTCTCCCCCCTAGTTCTCAACTTCTTTTCCCCTCATTCCCTCCACCATACTTTAATCACAAGAATCTTGGTCCTAGTTAAAACCAAAGCTTGGCTTCGTCCATTCCTATACCGGCGCAGGTGAACATGACTAAAGGATACCATAAAACATTATGATTGGTTTACTTTAAATTTATGGTCACAAATATCAGTGGAGCCTTTGGTGCTGCCTAACGTTCACTCTATGTTATCTCTGTAAATCCATGCACCAGTCTGCAATATGATTGTTTCATAGCTTACCTCTGCAAACCTCTAACCACTCCCCTTTGCCATCCTTACACCTTGCTTATGGCCTTCCTTTATATTCTAAGAACATTGAGTCAATTAAAAGAGAACTTCCTTATCTTTCTACCAACAAATCTATCAACTCGTTTAACTCTCTACCTGTGTTTTGAGCCTACGAAAATAGGTGAATTGGCACCACCACTGCTGCTGAGAGATTAGACAGTCCTGTGTGGGCTGGATGCGATGGCTCACACCTGTAATCCTAGCACTTTGGGAGGCCAGGGTGGGAGAATAAGTTGAGGCTAAGAGTTCTAGACTAGCCTGGGCAATGGTGAGACCCCGTCTCTACAAAAAATAAAAAAAATTAGCCAGGTGTAGTGGCATGTAACTGTAGTCTCAGCTACCTGAGAGGCTGAGGCAGGAGGATTGCTTGAGCTCAGAAGTTTGAGTTTACACTGAGCTATGATGACACCACTGCCCTCTTGCCTGAGCAACAGAGCAAGACCTTGTCTCAAAAAAATAGATAAAAAAGAAATTCTTATGTAGGCAAGCCATGTAAATTTTTATAATGGAAAAGAGACTATGCTTAGTACACAGGGTCTTCTGCCCTTTAGTGTAGATCACAAAGCAAGTAGCAGTCGTACAGAAGAATGGCATTGAAATAGATTTCCAGCAACAAGTGCTTTGGGTGATAGCAGAAAATTTTTGAACATGACAGTGTTGAACTGAACAGTAGCATGAAATTTACTGTCTACTTACTACCGAAAGTAGAAAGTGCCTTGCACTCTATTGGCTGTCTAGTTTAACTTGCACAGAATAAAATTGTATATCAGAATCAGTATCAAGCTGCCTCAGAACCTGGCCTTGTCATTATTTTTCAGTATTAAAGGAGAAGGTGACAGCTGGGACTTTGACACTCGTGCTAGGTTTTGGAGAAGAGTAGAAGACTCTTCACAGATGATGTGGCATTCGATGTCTGGTTGTCTCTTTGTGATGTTAGTAGTTATTGATGATCAGTGCCTAGAACCCTTATTTCATTAAAGCTTGCAAAATGTTATTATTAGATTCCTACCATTCCTTCATTTATTAGCTGGAATACTATACAAATAAACTTCCCTTCATCAATTATTTGGTTATCCTGAAGTATGGTTCCATACAGGAAAAGCAGGATAAATATTCCTTTCCCTTTATCAGTTTTTAAAACAAATTGGTCTCATAGTGTTCTTCAGAGGTAACCAATTACTTTCTTAGTTTTGTTAAACTAAACTTAAAATGTAGTTCATTTGTTTCAGTCCATTGTAATTATTATTCATATTGACACTTAAATTTTTTCATCTTGGACCAGTGAGAACCTTTTGAAGTTTATCCCCAAATCTCTGACATGACCACTTTAGTCTTTTGAAGGCTTGCTTTCTCGTTTAACAAGATGTTACAAGCTTATCTTGTATATATTCTGTCCTGTATTTGAACTCTCATTTCTCCAAGGATACCTGGTTCCTTTGATTAACGATACTTAGAGGTCACAGTCTGAGCACCGGCATACTTATTGCTACTGGGTTTGTCATTGCCTAGTTATTTTCAATTCACATTCAGGATTATAGTGTTTTTATTTAACTTATTTTTTAAAAAATTTTTTGTAGAGACAGTGTCTCACTATGTTGCCCAGGCTGGTCTTGAACTCCTGGCCTCAAGTGATCCTCCTGCTTCAGCCTCCCAAGGTGCCAGGATTACAGGCATGAGCCACCACACCTGGCCAACTTCTTTGATTTTATATATTTGTATCTCTTTTCTTTCATAACTAAAACTTTGGTTCCTAACCATATCTTCCCTTCTTGAAACACTGTCTCCCTTGGCTTCCAGGCCATCATACTCTGGTTCTCCCATTTCCACAAATGACTCATTTTACCTAGGTTACCCATCATTGCACACATTATCTGATTGTGTCCTCAAGCAACGTCTGAGGAACATACCAGTATCATTTGTTTAACAATTGAAGAAACCAAGACAGATGGGTTAAGTGATTTACAGAAACCATGCAGCTAGGAAGTGGAAGAGCTGGGATTAAATCCAGGCAGTCACAGAACGTCGTGGCCTGTACCTGTAGTCCCAGCTACTCAAGAGGCTGAGGCAGGAAGATCACTTGAGCCCCGGAGTTCTAGACTGAAGTGGCTCCAGCCTGGGCAACATAGTGAGACCCTGTCTCTAAAAAATAAATAAGTAAATAAACCAGGCAGTCTGATTCCAGATCCCTTGCTTTTACCTATTCCTTTACCTGTCTCTCTGATACCCTTTAGTGAGTAGCCTACTTTGTCAAGGACTGTATTAGTAGGGCCATTTACAGACATTGTTTTATTTACTTTTCATAGTCACTCTATGAGATAGCTATTCCAGTCTTACAGATGGGAGAAAGGGAGGCTCAGAGACTTTAAGTAACTTACACTAGGTTACCCTGCTAGTTAGCATAAGAATCATTGTTTGAATCCAGATCTTTCTGAATCCTCAGCTTATATTTTTTTCCATTACACTGTGCCTCCTCTGTTGTCATTTGAAATCAATTTTGAATCTCTTACTAGCTGTTTTAGTTAATTTTTGCCTTTTGGGGTCTTTTTAGGTTATTCTATATTTGTTGTTAAGGGTGATCTGCCGGATTGTGAAGCTGATCAACTACTGCAGATGATCAGGGTCCAACAAATGCATCGACCAAAACTTATTGGAGAAGAATTGGCACAACTAAAAGAGCAAAGGTAAAAATTAAGCCTGTACTATAGAATATATGATAGTATTTCATTATAATAATTAAATTTTCATGCTTACTTTGCGATATATGGTCCTTTTGTTGGTGATGTTTATATTTCAATGAAGCTTATTGGTTCAAACTTGAATCAACTCTTTGAATTACTTAAATATATTAGCTTAGATTCAAATTACAACACAATATATTACTAAACCTCATCTGCCAGAAAATGCTTAAGTTTTGACTTATGTAAAATCTTTAGATAACTATGTGTAAACAAGAACACTGCTCTGTAGTTATTATCAGTGCTTTTGTTCTTTAGGGTCCATAAAACAGACCTGGAACGAGTCTTAGAAGCAAATGATGGGTCAGGAATGTTAGATGAAGATGAGGAGGATTTGCAGAGGGCTCTGGCACTAAGTCGCCAAGAAATTGACATGGAAGATGAAGAAGCAGATCTCCGCAGAGCTATTCAGCTAAGTATGCAAGGTATAGAGATTTTGATGTGCACTTCATTCGTTGTTGAAAAATAGATTCAGATTGTTCTTAGTTTTCCTGAAAGTTAGTACCATTAGTTAGTACCAATGGTACCAATGGTAACTTTCCTGAAAGTTAGTACTGTTTTTTGACAGTTACTTTCCTATAATGGCAATCACTTTTTATAACCTATATTATATTAGGACTAATTATATTTTTACTTCTGGTTATTTTATTTGGTTATAATACTGTACTAACACAATAGTAAATGGAGATCAATCTTTGTGGGTGTCGGTTGACCCTTACCCAAACTAGCTTTTTCATAAATATATGCCATTAGACATGACAGAGGGCCTGGATTTGATTTTACAAAAATCTAACACTTATTGGCGATGCAGCTTAAAGCTTAAGCCCACTTTGGTGGACCCACTATTTTAGTGATATAAGCCCATCTAAGCAGTCAGAAATGTTGAGACATTTCTCAAAGTGGCTTATTTAAGTATGAAGTGGGGTTTTTTGTAGTTTTTTGTTTGTTTGTTTTTTGAGACAGGGTCTCGCTCTGTCTCCCAGACTAGAGTACGGTGGCGTCATCATAGCTCACTGCAATCTCAAACTCCTGGGCTCAAGCAATCCTCCTGCCTCAGCCTCCCGAGTGGCCGGTACTACAGACACTCACCACCATGCCTGGCTAATTTTTTTTCCTATTTTTTGAAGAGAGAGGGTCTCTATCTTGCTTAGGCTGGTCTTGAACTCCTGGCCTGAAGCGATCTTCCCGCCTCAACTTCCCAAAGTGTTAGGATTACAGGCGTGAGCCACTGCGTTCATGCCTATCGTTTGTTTTTCTCTAATTCATATGCATTCGCTTCTACTTTCTTTTTTTTTTTTTTTTGAGACAGAGTCTCACTCTGTTGCCCGGGCTAGAGTGAGTGCCGTGGCATCAGCCTAGCTCACAGCAACCTCAAACTCCTGGGCTTAAGTGATCCTACTGCCTCAGCCTCCCCAGTAGCTGGGACTACAGGCATGCGCCACCATGCCCGGCTAATTTTTCTATATATATTTTTTTAGCTGTCCATATAATTTCTTTCTATTTTTAGTAGAGACGGGGTCTCGCTCTTGTTCAGGCTGGTCTCGAACTCCTGAGCTCAAACGATCCACCCGCCTCGGCCTCCCAGAGTGCTAGGATTACAGGCGTGAACCACCGCGCCCGGCCCGCTTCTACTTTCTAACGAAATTGTTCGTCAGTTGAATTCCTTAAATATCTAAATGAAATTGAGATTCCATTAATATGAAGATTATTTTTATCCTGAAGTTTTCTTGCTTCTGGGCTCACCTCCAAGTACTCCATATGGTGTACAATCCCATTTTTGGTTAATTGAGCCCTGCTAGATTAGCCCAGTAATGGCCAGAAACCAGATTTTATCATTTTAGGTATTTGTATAATTCATTCTTCTTACCACTTTATTTTACAATTTGTGCAAAATCTCTGTTTGGAACAGTTATCAAGCGAGAACATCGAAACATTTAAGTTGTACCCAAATGTTTGAGGATAGAGGAGACCAGAGAATGGGTTTGTTTTATGATCATCCACTTTATGTTTCTTTGAGGACTACTCTGCCTTTGAAGGTGTAGATTCATTTCTAATAATTTAAAGAGAGCACACAAGTGTGGTGTTAATGACTTCTCTTACAGTGTTGGTTGTTTGACTTACATTCTCACATCTTCTACATCACAGATGGGTAACAGCGTTGGTTGCCGTGGACATACATTTGATTTGGACTGCCTTAATCAGATTTCCCCTGAAACTTTCAGAGCCTTTCTTATATTTATAGAATAGGAGCAAGAATATTTTAAAGAAGAAAACTAGAAAAACTTGCTCAAATGAGTATAAACTTATTGTTGCTTAAATTGGTAAATAAAGTGACTGTTTTTTGTTTCATTTTTAGGTAGTTCCAGAAATATATCTCAAGATATTCCACAGACTTCAGGTACAACTCTTACTTCAGAAGAGCTGCGGAAGAGAAGAGAAGCCTACTTTGAAAAGTAAAGTAGTTGGTACACATTAAAATTGCATATTTAATATTTGCTTTGGCTATTTTGTCTGTTTGTAAATGACTAGTTACTGCCTGAATCCTGTGAGCATTTGAATGTATTTTTAAAAATTTACAGCCAATAGCGTATGAAATAAAGTACAGTTTTAGGGAAAAATTTTGCCCCAGTACTGGATAAATTTACATGAAATAGGGCGAAGGAAACCTTGTAAAATTTCATTTGTTACAAAGAAAATGGAATTAGGTAAGGCAGGAACAATACCTATTGATCCTTTGAAAGTGCTTCTTGGTTACCTAACTCTGCAAAATTCTTCTTATCAATCAATAGGAAAAAAACTTTTGAGGTAGGGGAGCACACTCCAAAATAGAGGTGGTAGTTCATTGTCCTTTGTGTTGCCACTTTAGGGGGGTCATGTAGGGCCTTCAGTGTCAAGGGCATGGAGGCAAACAGTAAGTCTGAATCAGTTCCTAAAACCTTACCTTATGCCTAGCTTTGTAAGTGCTCACTAAATAGAAATTTTACCCTATAAAAATATCTTTCTTTCTGATAACTATCATTCACAGGTCATCTTCTCTTTTTCTTTTTTTAAAGAAAAATAAAGCTCCATCTTAAAGATTATGAGATCTGTAATAGATAATCAGATCCTCTGATCCCAGGTCAGAAAACAAAAGGCTGGTGGCTGAATGTGGCCCATTATTTGCTGTATTTCATCAATTCTAAGGTACACATATTTTCACATTACAACATCTCTGAAATTGAGAAGCATCTTACAATCATAATTGACAGTATTTTAGCAGTATCTAAAATATTGGAGCATTTTACATTTGATGGTATAATGAAGATAATATTTACCTTTTTTTCTGTTTTTTTTTAAGTCACAACTCAGAAGTATATGAAGGAAAGTTCTGATCAGCTGACATCCTTTTAATGTGAGATATTTCTAGTCTTTATTCAGTGATAGATTAATGGATTTAATTATATTTAAAATTTCAAAGTAGTGTTTATTTGTGCTCTTCACTTTCTTTTAAATTTTAAAATTAACTTTTATGTTTTAGTTATGATAAACTTCAAATTTATACAAAAGTAGAAAAACTAGCATAATTAACTCCTATTTGTCTATAACCCAGTTTTAACAAGTATCAGCACCTTGCCAATCACATTTTTTTATGTTCCTTCCCATCTTCCATTCTCCTACCTGGACACCTGAATTATTTTGTAACAGATCTCAATCATCATATCATTTAATTTCTAACCATTTTATATGTGTCTCTAAAATATATGGACTTTTTTTTAACATAGCCAAATGCTACCATCACATAATAATAATCATATGATAATTATTAATGATAATTCTGGATCATCAGATCTCTAGTGTTAAAAATAACTTAAACCTACTAAATTAGATAAAACTAATCTAGGAAATTTACTTTAAGAAATATCACACAGCATACTCCCACCATTCTTCAATAACTGATGTTAATATTTTGGCACATTCTTTCCCTTGTCACATAGACACACTTATATTGTAAGTGTTATACCGATTTTCCCCTGATAGTAAATAGCATTTGTAACAGGCTGCATATTCCATAAAAGAAATGGATTGCCTAATTTATATATGAACCTTTTTATTTTTGCTATTATAATTAATATTGCAACAAACAACTCTTGTACTGAGTCTATCCCTCAAATCTCTCATTGTTTTTCTAATTATTCCGAGGATGTCAGATTATTGGGTTAAAGAATATGAACATTTTTAAGGCCTTGGTACAGATTTTTAATTGCTTTCCAGAATAAGTCCCAAGCAATAGTTCTACCATGCTTATTTCAGACTCTTTTTGCAGGGGGCGGGGGCAGGCAGAATAAAATGGTCCAAACAGACATACTACTTAGAGAAACTACAAAATTCACAAGCACATTTAAGAAAAGGAAAACATCTTTACAAAAAAATTTTTTGTATTTTTTGGGTTAGAAATATAAAACTTCCAATAAATTGAACTTTTTATAGTAGTAAAGATAATTTCGTAACATTCCATAATGATGAAGTTGTAACAAGCACAATACCAGCAATAACTAGTGCTTTTTAATAAACAGAGGTTTCAGTCAACCAGCACCCTTTTAAAAACGTTCTGGTATCAATATACCTCATTCCTAATTGGAGGGTAATTGACTGGGGAGGACAGTGTGCAGTGATGGTTATCAGCTTCAGCCTTCTGGCTTGACCTTCAAAATACTGCTGTGAACTTGGAGAAAGAGCTGGAAAATATTTTGCATAGTCACATGCTGCTGAAAAGAGTTAAGAGCTAACTTCTAGGTGTTTATTTTTAATAATGGCTAGCGTTCAAAACATTATAGAACTCATTAGTAGAAGAGCTGAGAAGCTAATATTTGCCTTTCACTCAAATTCCTGATTTCTTAGCCTGGATGAGTCCTTGTGTTTCTAGCTTCTGTCTTTGGGACTTGGCTCTAAGGTTATCAAGCCAACTCTGTGTTTCCTCTTGCTCTCCCCAAACTGCCTCTGGTGCTAACTTGTTATTCATACAATTTTATAGTTTTTTTTTTTTTTTTTTTTTTTTTTGAGACAGAGTCTCACTCTGTTGCCCGGGCTAGAGTGAGTGCCGTGGCGTCAGCCTAGCTCACAGCAAC
>CM052442.1:9340805-9362143 GCA_028533085.1 Varecia variegata | reverse complement strand
ATCCACCCACCTCGGCCTCCCAGAGTGCTAGGATTACAGGCATGAGCCACCGCGCCCGCCCCCCCCCAAAATTTTAATCATTAACTTTAACATAGTCGAACTGAACCTTTTTAGTTTTAGACAAGCATAATTAACATGGGTACAGGTATGTTCATTTGTTCACATGTATTTACAATCCTACCATTAATGAAACTACAATTACTTAGTTATATGATCAAAAATTTAAGAATGATTTATTTTAAACAAACATTATCATCTATCAAATATCTTATTTACTGAAAAACTACTATATAAAACATTTAGCCTCCCTCATTTTCAGTACCTAAAATAAATACCTCTGGAGATTCCGCAGCAAATTACTTATGCTGAAAGGGAATTTTAATCCCTAGGACATTTATTCTTTTTTTTTTTTTAAAAAAAAACAAGGTCTCACTCTGTTGCCTAGGCTAGAGTGCAGTGGCCTCATCATAGCTCACCGCAACTCAACATAGCTCATCATAGCTCACTCAAACTCCTGGGCTCAAGTGATCCTCCTGCCTCAGCCTCCCAGGTAGCTGGGACTACAGGCATGCATCACCACGCTCAGCTAATTTTTCTATTTTTTGTAGAGATGGGGTCTCATTCTTGCTCAGGCTGGTCTCAAACTCCTGGCCTCAAGCAATCCTCCCATCTTGGCCTCCTAAAGTGCTAGTATTACAGGCGTGAGCCACTGTGCCCAGCTTTAGAACATTTATTCTTTTAACAAGACAATCTCTACTCAATCTAAATGCTTGCTCATGGAATTTCAAATCTCAAGAATTGATACAGGTGAGAAAAATTCTGTTCCATGTTAAGACTTATAGCTGTAGAGCTGAAGTTCTCTCTTCAGGAAACTCTACAGATAATGTAATACAGTATAGTGCAATGAGCAGAACAGTTCCAAAACAAACCTACATGTCACTCCTGGACAAGCCAGCGAGAGGGACTGCTTCCAAGCTCAGCTCCCCATGGGATCATTGGCTTCCTTCTCACGGGAGGTAGGTACAACTTTCCATGGGCCCAGGGTCTTCAGGTGCTAGACAGCTGGCTTTCTCACATAACTGGCATCCTGAATCCAAATCCAGGCTGCCTGGCACTGATTAGCCTGCTTGTTACCCTCCTCACCCCAACAATGTTGCCTTCCCATGCTGCTCTTTAAGAAGGTAGACTCACAGATGGATGAGATCCCTCCCTGTGAACACAGACCCCAGGTTTGCCTTTCTGTGAGATGAAGACAGATTGGAGAACATTTCCTTCTTCAGCTAACCTTGGTCCTCTAAGTTCTCTCTTTCCCCGATAAGGTCTATTCCTCAACCCAACCTATCTGACATCATGCAATTTACTCTGAGCTATATCACATGGTAGATAGTGAACCTAAAGAACAACACCTTGCAAGATAGATATTTTTCTTAATCAATTTTCTAGGAACAAAATTCAGCTGCTGAAAGAGATATAGGGTATATGAATATAGTAGAATAGGAAGGCAGCATTGAAGACAGTCTGAGTCTGAGACAAGGGGCTAAGATAAGTTTATCTGCATAGTTTGGTAAGAAATTAGTAACTTGAAGCTAGAGAACGCATTATCCCTCAAGTGGCAGCCATAACAGTGAGAGACTTTTTGTTTCCACCTTTTTCTTCCAGCTGTATTTCTACTACCAGAGAGCAACTCCTACTGAATAATATAATGTGAATTGAAGGGATATATAGATGTTCTACTTATATTCTATAGAAAAATAGGCAAGACAAACAAGCACCTCACAAGAGGATAGCCAAATGGCTACATAGAACACAAAAAGGTGTTCAACTTCATTAGTCATTAGGCAAAGGTAATTTAAAACCACCATGTGTTACTACTACAAACTCTTCAGAATGGCTAAAATGTTGGAGAGGATTAGAGACAAAGCTTAACATATACATACCCTGTGATCTAGCAATTCCACTCCACTACTACGTACATAATGCAAACAATAAAAATGCAAGCATAGCTTCATCAAAAGATATGTATAAGAATGTTTATATAATAGAAGCACTATTTATAATAGTCCCCAAACTGGAGACTAGCCAACTGGATAGTCTGGATCACAATAGAATGGAAATCACAAAAGAATACTATACAACAAGAACGAATTAACTACAACTATCTGGATCAATATGGATGAATTTCCCAAAAAATGTTAAACAAAAGAAGACAGACTTAAAAGAGTATACACTTTATGGGTCTATTCACAGAAGCTCAACAACAGGCAAAACTAATAATCTATGATGTCAGAATTCAGGATGGTGGTTACCTTTGGTAGGAATGGGGGTGGAAAGTTAGCACCTGGAAGAAGGCCTAAAGGGGGCTTATAGTATGCAGGTCAATCTTCTGTTACTTGATCTCAGTGTTGTTTACATGTGTATTCAGTCTGTGAGAATTCATCGAGCTGTACTCTTTTTTTAAAGTAATTTATTTATTTTATTTTTCATTTTTTTAAGAGACTGGGTCTTAATATGTCGCCAGGGCTGGCCTAGAACCGCTGGGTTCAAGCAATCCTTCTGCCTTGGACTCCCGAGTAGCTGGGACTACAGGTGCACTGAGCTGTACTCTTATGACTTGTGTGCTCCTCTATGTGTTATACTTAATAAAAACAATCTAAACAACAAGAAAAAAGCATCTACTAAGATACAGCTATTCCCACATATCAACAGTTCCCAATATGGTGACCTGACATTGGATTTTCTCGCAACAGTCCTAACATAAATTTTCTATCCTGCTGTCAGGCTACGTGCCTCAGTTTGGGGTTCGCAAACTATGATCACCATACTTAGTATCATATTATAGAAACACTGACATCCAAATATTTCATAAAAATTTCTCTCCATAAAAAATAGCTTTAAATTATGAAAAATAAACTCTTGAAATCAAACCTTGTCCAAGTAAAACCATATTACTATAGGAAGCATCAAGTTTTGTCCTTCTAATATGATTTAATGGAAGGAAAGAACAAACTGTTCAGTCCAAATGTAAAAACCACTTAAGTCACAAGATGGATCAAATTATACAGGGACCAATACAAAATTGTACAATGACCCCCATCTAAGAGTATGCATTTTCCTGCCCCATCCCCACCCCGAATTATCCCCAGGCACCTTTTTTTTTTGGAAACAGTCTTACTCTATTGCTCAGGGCAGAGTGCCCAAGGTAGGGTAGCTCACAGCAACCTCAAACTCCTGGGCTCAAGGGATCCTCCTGCCTTAGCTTCCTGAGTAGCTGGGACTACAGGTGCACACTGGCTAATTTTTTCTATTTTTGTTTTTTTAGTAGAGGCAGGGTCTCACTCTTGCTCAGGCTGGTCTTGAACTCCTGACCTCAAGTGATCCTCCTGCCTCAGCATCCCAGAGTGCTAAGATTACAGGCATGAGCCACCTCGCCCGGCCTCAGCCACCTTTCTCATCAAGCTTTAACCAAAGTAGAATAGAAGATCACTTTGCTATAATCAAAGTTCAGTGGTATCAAAATTCCATGATTTCAGATCCAGACTTCATCGTGTTGGGCTACGGGATGAGCAAACTGCAGTTCTACCAAGATATTTTATAAAACCACAAAAGGGAACTACAACCAAACCATTCCCCTCACTACCACCCAAGTCTTCAGGACCAACCAGAAACTATTATAGTTCAAATTCCCAAAGACACTATTAACTACAATAGAAACCAGGTATAAATGTAAGAGTGTTCTCAGAAATGGGCTAACCTGGCCGGGCGCGGTGGCCCACGCCTGTAATCCTAGCACTTTGGGAGGCCGAGGTGGGTGGATCGCTCGAGGTCAGGAGTTCGAGACCAGCCTGAGCAAGAGCGAGACCCCGTCTCTACTAAAAATAGAAAGAAATTACCTGGCCAACTAAAAATGTATATACAAAAAATTAGCTGGGCATGGTGGCGCATGCCTGTAGTCCCAGCTACTTGGGAGGCTGAGGCAGTAGGATCGCTTAAGCCCAGGAGTTTAAGGTTGCTGTGAGCTAGGCTGACGCCACGGCACTCACTCTAGCCCAGGCAACAAAGCGAGACTCTGTCTCAAAAAAAAAAAAAAAGAAAAGAAATGGGCTAACCAGGGACACACAATCCATCCTCCCACACCTTATTATGAAGTTCAGCAGACACAAGCATGTGAGAAATGGCAATGGCCAGCACTTCCATAACACTATCTGCCAGGGAGCATTCTAAGCACTCAGAATTCTGAGGTTAAGTCACGTTATTATCCTCACACTATAGAGGAGGAAAATGAAGCACAGAGCTATTAAATAGTAAGTAAGGATCATACAAGTAGTAAATGGCAGAGCAGGGATTCAGTCCCAGGCAGAGGTTTCAAAGTCTGTGTTGTTACCACTTCCTGAAGTCATTTATTTGGAATTTGGCTTTTCCTAAACCTTAAATATCCTAAAGATGGCTAAGAGCCAGCAATCACAAAAGGGAGTAACAAATGTCACAAAGACAATGCTCAGCATCTTTTGAATCTTTTCACTAATTTTAACTATAACCCCAACAAGTTTGGTTATCATTCCCAGTTCACATTACATTAAAAGTATTAATACAAATGGCACAGTGACTGCACCAAAAGCAGTCAGCAATAGAAGCGATAACCAAAATGAGAGAAATCAGGCACCAGAACTAAAAGAAACAACAACAACAACAAAAAGTCAGCAGTTGGCGTCATTTAATATTAGGGTTTAAGTTAGGGGCAAACTCTAGTCTATGAACCAAATTCAACCTGCCCCAATAGCTAATAGGTTTTACATTTTTAGATGGTTAGGGAAAACATATGCACACAAACAAGAATATGTGATAGAGTATGTATGGCCTGCAAAGCCTTAAAATATTACAGAAAAGTTGTTTACTTTAGATAAACAGCTCCATATACATCTCAGACAGTCAAGGAACTCTGTTGATCCATCCAAATATTTATTGAGTACTTACTTTGTGCCAGGTATTATCTCAGGCATTGAAGATGTATCAGTGAAACACTGTTTTCACATTCTAACTTAATAAAGGGTACTCAAAGTGACAACTCTAAAATGGGGAAACCAATGATCCAAGAGAAAGTGGTTGCAAGGCCCTTTGTAGGCATATCTCCCTACTTACATAGCTTCTTTAGGGACAAAGTCGGTTCTCTGGCTCTCTAAACCCAGGACCTAGCAAGGGTTAAAGGCATGTTGGGGAGGGTAAGGGAGCATGCTGGTAAATGGCATATTAAGCACAAACATTCCCAGAATGGACTATCTGGGAGATTAGCAACAGATAGGCCCAATTATAGATGCATAGTCTTGAAATATGCTCAAAGAACTTTAATTTGTTAAAAGTTCATTTGCTATGTTCTTATAAGTCAATAATGGTAAGTATATTCCTGAAGTATTTTTAAGCCTATACACATGCTGATAATTAGGAGTGACTTTTTTCAGGTAAGTGTTCATTAGGCTACTGCCCAGCTTCTTTTGATACCATGGTTGAAGAATTACTTTCAAAATGTATCCAAACTGGGTAACAATCAATACTGTTAAAAATACACTGTATAATTCTCATAAAGTAATGTAGCAAATGTTAAAAGTCTTCCACGTTGAAACATGGTCCTACACCAAAGTCTTTGAAAATTAGTAATAAAAATATGTACATGTGTATTTTTCACCCAATCTCTTTAGCCGAGCAACTAAATCTCTCTTGTCCATGATTCATAAATCATGTCAATCAAGTCAAAAGATTAGTGATAACTAAAGAGTGTTTCCTCCACTCTAAATCTGGTCTATTCCAGTTCCAAAAGCTTCTGTTTTCTATAAAGAAAAACATTGCATCTAACAATTTGTTTAGATTCATACCACAGATTTATACCATGCTTCTTTTGTCTTTGATTGCTTTATGTGCGTGTGAATTTTTAAATGTCTGGGATAAATGATCATTCACAAGTATTTAATAAAACAAAAACCCTCTGCTCCTGCCTACTATATAATATCCTTACCAGCAACCATTTCCAGACATGAAACTATTATGAAACAAGATGTCATGTGCCAAAAGTGTCCTGAGGAAGGTTTCACTCACACCCAAACGGCTTGAAAACTGTACGTGGAAAAAGACAAGTTTCTCCACATACCACAAACAGTATCTCCAAGTGCGTAGTCATTGAAGAATTAATCACAACAGGCCAGGCAGACTACAACAAAATTATTCCAGTAGACCCCTAATGCCTAAAAACAAAGCTGGCCTCCTGCTCCGGAAAGATGGGTATTACCAAAACAAAACAAACCCAAACATTCCGTAATAAAAACTCTTGTGACGACTTCCTTGCTTAGGGGCGCACGGGGTTTCCTACTACACTACACTTCCTAAGTGTCAGGCCCTTACAATGGGCGAGCCAAGGTCCCTGCCCTCCAGAGCCTCGCAAATCTAGCGCAGGGGAAGGACATGAACAAGATCCCAAATATCTAAAGGCATGGGAGATTCCAATACAGGACTGAGGAGCCCAGAAAAGGAAAATTTAATTCTGCCAGGGTGGGACTGCGGAAGTAGAGTGGAACTGGGAAGGAAGGGTAGAGAGAGGTGTCCCAGAGATGACTCTCGCTAGACCCTAGGGAGAAAGACTCCCCCGAAAAGGCTACGGAAAGTGGCGGAGAAAGGCAAAAGTTAACCCACTCGGAGCCACCCCCTCCCGTGTCCCGAGACGCCCCCGACCCTGCCTATGCCCACTCCTGGCTCCCCGGGCAGGAGCCTCTGTAGCTGGGGATGCGGTGGGGGCGTGGGTGAAGCTCCCTTCCCCGGCCCGAGGAAGCAGGAGCCTCGAGCGTCGCCCCTCGCCTGGCGAGGTCGGGATAAGGACGACTGGGGCCCCACCCGGCCCTCCGCGAGGCCGTGATGCTGCACCCTACGCCCACCACCGCGCCGCGGACAGCTCCCCACCGAACGCGAACACTCACTTTCTCGTGAAAGATGGACTCCATGTTTATTTGTCTGGAGCCAACGGCCCCCCGCGCCGAACCCCCCCCCAGCTCCGCCCCCCGGACCCACTCCTCCGCCCACCCCTCCCCTCCCCGGCCCTGCCCTGCCCACGTGCCTCGCGCAGACCAATCACCCCCGAGGATGCGAGTCACGTGGAGGGAAGAGCGCGTGAACGCCAGGGCGGTAAATGCCGGGACACGTGACCTTGGTAGCGCGTTCTCCTGTCTTGTTATGCGGCTGTCTGGAAAGTCCTTCAGCGCCTCCTGCCGCCTGGAGGATCTTCTATGCTTCGCACCCATTTCTGTGGGTTCTTAGGTTTCTAGGGGGTCTGGACCACCCACCCGAGTTCGTTGTTCTTTTTATTTTCCACATTACTTTGTATTTTCTACTTACCATATCTGCGTCTATAATTACTTAATATCTTTCTCCTCCTCCTCCTCCGCCACTGAAACCTCGGCAAGAAAAAGGCGTCATTGCATTCCCCCAAAACCTAGCACTTGTGTAAAAATGATAGTTAATATTTATATGTCTTACTATGGGCTAGGCAGTCCTGTAAGTGCTTTGCATATAGTAACGAATTTAATACAGCAACCTTTGATGTAGATGTTGATATTATTCCTATCATATGCATGAGTCACAGAGAAGTTAAGAACAGCACAATGTTTGACATCAGATAGTAAGTTGCCTTGCTGAGATTCAAATCCAGGCCGCTTGTTCTGTCCCTAAAGAGCAAGTATCAGCTGGGGGAAGTGAATGTCCAGTAAAGTGGGAGGGAGGGGAGGTAGTAGGGATCAGATGAAGCTTAAGGAGAAGGGTAGGTGCAGATCTTGCACCTTAAAACCAGATTAAGATGTACTTTATAAAGGCAGTGGGGAGCTATATAAAGATTTTAAAAGAAGAGACATGGTCAGATTTGCGTTTTAGAAAGCTCACTCTAGCTGTAGAAGAGACCATTTTGAGAGAGAATTAGTAAGTAAAGAGACTCAATGGAACTTGGCGAGGGATTTGGGACTGAGGGAGACAGAAGTGGTAGGGATGACTCCTGGGTTTCTGACCTAGGCAGCCACTGTGACAGGAGCCATATTCACTGGGATCAGAAACACTAGAGGAAGAACAAGGTCTTGGGAAGAGAAGACAACACAGAGTTTACATTTTGCAGATACTGAATTTGAAATACTTGTGAGACATTTAGTTAATTATGGTGAGTAATGGTTGGATATCGGGTCTGGGGTTCAGGAGGCTGGTTTGAGCTGTAGAATGGGGAGTTCTTGCATCAAAAGGTAACTAAAACCATAGGAATGAATAAAATAATCTGAGGGAAAAGAGAGAGAGTGAGCATCCAGAGATGAGCCCTGATGGGAGAGGAGCAATAGCCAAGGAGGAGGGAGGAAAAGCAGGAGAGCTTAGTATTGTGGAAGCCCTGGGGAGGCAGGGTTTCAAGGAGCAATCAGTATCAGTTGCTGCTAAGAAGTCAGCAACATAAGGATTTACAAGAGTCCATGCAATGGTGTTGTTATGGAGACCAGTTCAGAGAAGCAGAAGGGGCAATGAGAGGCAGGAGAATGGAGACTACCAATGAAGCCTGGGTGGATTTAGTTGCCATTTATCAACATCTTTGTGTACACAATTCCCAGTTCTGTATTGGGGAAAGTCCATGCTCTTAAGGGAAATAAATCATAGTCTTATGAAGTGAAAAAATTGCAAACCACTTTTTCTTTTCTTTCTGTTTTTTTTTTTTTTTTTTTTGAGACAGAGTCTCATTCTGTCACCCTGGCTAGAGTACAGTGGAGTCATCATAGCTCACTGCAACCTCAAACTCCTGGGATCAAGCTATCCTCCTGCCTCAGCCTCCTGAGTAGCAGGAATTACAGGAGCATGCCACCATGCCTGGCTAATTTTTTAAAAATTTTTAGTAGCGACGGGGGTCTCACTCTTGCTCAGGCTGGTCTCGAACTCCTGACCTCAAGTGATTCTCCCACACATGGTTGGCCTCCCAAGAGTGCTAGGATTACAGGCGTGAGCCACTGCGCCCAGGCCAAACCACTTTTTTCCTTTTTTTTTTTTTTTTCAGTTGTAGTTGATGTCTTTTGAATGAATTACTAAAGCCAGGTGTCTTAGTCCATTCGAGGTGCCATAATAAAATATGTTGGACTGGGTAATGTATAAACAGAAATTTGTTTCTCACAGTTCTGGAGGCTTGGAAGTCCAAGATCAAGGCTACAGCAGATTTAGTGGCTGGCGAGGGCCTGTTCCTTATAGATGGCGCCTACTTTGTGTCCTCACCTGATGGTGGGGAAAAGGAGCAAATGATTTGCCTCAGGCCTCTGATAAGGGGATTAATCCCATTCACCTCCCAAAGGCCCTACCTCTTAATACCAACACATTGGGATTATATTGATCATATTTCAACATATGAATTTTGCACAGAGACAAACATTCAAACCCTAGTACCAAGTATCTGGGAATCATTTTTGATTCCTTTCCCACAATTCCTCCACCTCACCCCTTAGTCCAACCAGTCCTCAAATGCTGTGTATCCACTCCTAACTCTCTCCTCTGTCTTCAATGTTACTACTTAGTTAACACCCTCTTGGTGTCTTGTGTAGTCCAGTCCAAGGGTCTCTGAATTGGTCTTTTGATTCCTCTCTCAGTATGTCCAATTCACAGTGCTGTCAGTGATCTTTCAGAAATGCAAATCTCCCCAGTTTTTCTTTCATTTAATGAATAGAGTGTTATTCTGTATCAGGCACTGGGACTGTGACCATCAAAAAGACAAACAGTCTCACCTTCATGAAACTTATACTGAGAGAGATTCTTAAATAAGTATACAAACCCTCTTTCCTTAAAAATTCTTCAGTGGCTTCCTATTGCTATCCCGTTGCTGTCTTTTTTTTTTTTTTTTTTTTTGAGACAGAGTCTAGCTTTTTTGCCTGGACTAGAGTGAGTGCTGTGGCATCAGCCTAGCTCACAGCAACCTCAAACTCCTGGGCTTAAGCGATCCTACTGCCTCAGCCTCCCGAGTAGCTGGGACTACAGGCATGTGCCACCATGCCCAGCTAATTTTTTCTATATATATTTTTAGTTGGCCAGATAATTTCTTTCTGTTTTTAGTAGAGACGGGGTCTCGCTCTTGCTCAGGCTGGTCTTGAACTCCTGTCCTCAAGCGATCCACCCGCCTCGGCCTCCCAGAGTGCTAGGATTACAGGCATGAGCCACCACGCCCGGCCCTCATTGCTGTCTTAAATGGCTCTTATGATCTGGGCCAAACCCCTGTCCGGATTTTTCTCCCCAAGTTTGCTGTACACCAGTTACTCCAGACTCTAATCACACTACCTTCTTCCCTTGACTTCTGGAAAGTTCATTGAGGAAAAGTCCTTTGTGCTAACATTATACCTTGTACATGCCTATATTAAAGCACCGATTACACCATACTGGAATTATTACTTTATATACTAAATTTTCAGCTTTTGAGGGTCAGAAGAATCTTATTCTTTAGGTCAAGAGTTGGTACAAAACAGTGCATAAATGCATGAATTCTTTTTAATTGATTGGCACGAAAAAGTATAACAATAATTCAGTAGAAAGAAATTACTGAGCTAATTGGGAAAAGTTCCTGGAGACAGAATAGACCAAATAGATGCACTTCCGGTGGGCTTTCTATGTCACCTTGGGCAACTCAGCTTTAATCTACTTCACTGAAATTTTATGTTAACAAGTGAGATTGTGCAAAGATATTTCCACCTTATTGAACAATATACCTTTTAAATTCAAACTGGAATTAACTTTGTTACCGAAAACCAAATGGTTTAATAGAATTTTAAATGTTTGGAATTTTAAAATTTATAATGTGTGTTAATTTAAGCATCCTGAGTTCTGACAAGAATTAGTGATAACTGGGGATTATTGTTTCATTGTAATATTACTTCACCTAAATTCAATCTTACCTAAAACAAATTCACGAAATTTGGTTTTCAAGAAGAGGTAGTTGGACTTGACAAAATATATTTATTTATTTATTTTTTAGAGACAGAGTCTCACTATGTTGCCCCGGCTGGAGTGCAGTGGCCATTCACAGGCATGAACATAGCGCACTACAGCCTCAAACTCCTGGGCTCAAGCGATCCTCCTGTCTGAAGCCTCCTGAGTAGCTGGGACTATAGGCGTGTGCCACTGTGCCTGGCTGGAAATATATTTAATCAAGAGAGAATCTAATTTAATTACATAGATCTTGGAATTAGCAATTTGTATTTCATAAGAAATGTACACAATAGCATTGTGTTGAAACCTTCCATAGGGAGACCAAAGATTTAGGGGTATTAGTACTGGCAATAAAGTATATATGCTCAAAACAAAGCAAACAAAAATAAATACAACCTAGTGTTATTGATCAGTGCTATTTTTGTTCTTTCTAAAAATATTGTGCTCCTAATACTTATTTTCAAGTATTATTCATCAGAACTCTTTCATACATTGAAGGTAAAGGAACATTTTTTAGAGATATTTATTTCTCTGGTGGTGTTTTTAGAATCCTCCCAGTAACCAGTACCTGAAAAGGTTTACACATATGTATATTATATATAAATATAAAATATATATATTTAGTTTTTACAGTTTTATTGAGGTATAACCATTATACTATACCTGTACAATTTTAAAGTATACTATTAGGTCATGAAATATGCAATGTCTGATTTCAAATCAAAGTGTAGTTTTTTATATCTCAAACAAGAAGCAGTACAATTTATCAAAGTATGTGCCTAAACTATCAACACTGTTTTTCCATCTTCATGGTAGCTTGTTTAGGCCAGCAGTGAAGAAGCCTGGAGAGCGAGTGGCTATGAAATCGCAAAAGGTGTTTTCCACAGCTTGTTGAGAACTGAATATTTTTCCTTGCAAGAAGTGGTCCAAAGCCTGGAAGAAGTAACAGTCAGTTGGTGCAAGGTCTGGTGAATACAGTGGATGACAGTTTCCAAGTCCAGCTTCTGTAGTTTGAGCAGCATTGTTTGTGCAACATGTGGTCGAGTGTTGTCTTACAAGGATTGGCCTGTCTCTATTGACCAATCTCGGCTGCTTCATTGCAAGCATCCTCATCATTTCATCCAACTGGTTGTAGTAGACATCTGCTGTAATTGATTGACCATTTCATGAAGCTGTAGCAGATAATACCAGCACTGGACCACCAAACAGACACCATTAGCTTTTTTGTTGTTGTTTTTTAATTGCAGAGTATTATTGTGATACAAACGTTTTGGTTACATAAATTGCTTTTGTACAATTTAAGTCAAAGTTATAAGGGTGCCCATCACACAAATAGTGTGCCTTGTACCCATTAGGTGTGAATTTACTCATCCCCTCCTGCCCCTTCCTACCTGCTTGATTTCTAATAAGTTTTATTTCCATATGTGTACATAAGTGTTGTTCAGTTAGTTCCAATTTAACAGTCAGTACATGTGGTGTTTGTTTTTCCACTCTTGTGATACTTCACTTAGAAGAATGGTCTCCAGTTCCATCCAGGTTAATACAAGAGGTATTAGTTCACCATTTTTTATGGCTGAGTAGTACTCCATGATATACATATATCACATTTTATTAATCCACTCATGTATTAATGGGCACTTGGGTTGTTTCCACATCTTTGCAATTGTGAATTGTGCTGCTATAAACATTCAGGTGCAGGTCAGACACCATTAGCTTTTTCTGAAGAATATTTGGTTTTGGACTGTGTTTCAGCACTTCATCTTTATCTAACCATTGTGCCGAATGCTTGAGATTGTCAAAAAGAATCCATTTTTCATCACATGTAACAATATGGTGTAGAAATGGTTTGCTTTTATGTTGTGACAACAAAGAAAGGCAGGCTTTGAGATGATTTCTCTGCTGATGCTCGTTTAATTCACGTGGAACACATCTATCCAGCTCTTTATGTTGTGGATTTGTTTTAAATGGTTCAATATTATTGGAATAGTAAGGTGAAAACTTGCTGCTAATTCTGCTGTAGATTGAGATGGATTTGCTTCCATTACAGCTTTCAGCTCATCATTATCCACCTTGATCTGAGGTTGCCCATGTGGCTTATTTTGAAGATTAAAATCACCAGAATGGAACTTCTCAAACCATTGACATACTGTGCATTCATTAGCCACATCCTTCCCACACACTTCATTGATATTTCGAACTGTCTTTGCTGCATTGGTTTCATGACAGAACTCATATTCAAAAATAACATGAATTTTTTACTTATCCATGGTTTTACAAAAATTGCTCTAAAAAAATTTTTTTGACAGATAATCACAAGCCAAAACATGCGTTCAAAAGACCGAGGATGTATACCTTCACAATAAAAATAAAACAACTGTCAAAACAAAAAGTCAGAGATATCAAAGTGTCAAATTTAGTACTTAAGGAAATGGGACATTTCATACTTAATAACCTAAATATATATATATTTTTTTGAACTACAATGAGATCACCTCAAACCTGTTAGGATGCTTATTATCAAGAAAACAGTCAAAAAATTAAAAATAGAACTATCACATGATTTAGCAATTCCACTTCTGGGTATTTATCCAAAAGAATTGAAATCAGGATCTCCAAGAAGTGTATGAACCCCCACATTCATTGTACCATTTGTTCTCAACAATAGCCAAGATGTGGAAATAACCTAAATGTCCATCGATGGATGAATGGATAAAGAAAATGTGCACACACACACACACACACACACACACTGAAATATTATTCAGTCTTAGAAAAGGAAATCCTGCAATATGCAACAACATGGATGAACTTTGAAGACATTATGATAAGTGAAATGAGCCATTCACAGAAAGACAAATACTGCATGATTCCATGCAGAATTCTATGAGGTATCTATTAATAAAATAGACAAACTCTTAGAATCAGAGTAGAATGGTGGTTACCAGGGGCTAGGGGGAGGAAAGAGAATGAGAAATTGCTAATCAATAGGCATAAAGTTTCAAATATGCAAGATCTAGAGATCTGTTGTACAACATTGTGCCTATAGTTAATAGTACCATATTGTACCTTTCAAATTTTGTTGATAGTAGATTTCATGTTATGTTCTTACAATAAAATTAAAAAAAAAAAGAGCAAACAAGGCTGATCCCTGCCCTTTCGGGGTTTAAAGTTTATGAAGAATAAAGAAGTGGGGGGGGGAGTATACAATTTGATAAATCTTGACATACTCATTAATACATATAACATGATACACATACACACCTGTAAAACCATCACCACAATCAAGAAAATGAACAGCTGGGCATGGTGGCTCACACCTGTAATCCTAGCACTCTGGGAGGCCAAGGTGGGAGGATCACTTGAGGTCAGGAATTCAAGACCAGCCTGAGCAAAAGCAAGACCCCATCTCTACTAAAAATGGAAAAAATTAGCTGGATAACTAAAAATAGAGAAAATTAGCCTGTCATGGTGGCACATGCCTGTAGTGCCCACTATTCTGGAGGCTGAAGCAGGAGCATTGCTTAAGCCTAG
Organism: Varecia variegata; assembly: GCA_028533085.1. Classification (NCBI taxonomy): domain Eukaryota; kingdom Metazoa; phylum Chordata; class Mammalia; order Primates; family Lemuridae; genus Varecia; species Varecia variegata. The sequence continues at coordinate 9,347,656 of CM052442.1, read as the reverse complement.
GAGTTTGAGGTTGCTGTGAACTAGGCTGATGCCACGGCACTCTAGCCCAGGCAATAGAGCAAGACTCTGTCTCAAAAAAAAGAAAAGAAAATGAACTATTATACCCAAGTTCCCTCGTGCCCCTTTATAATTCTTTCCTCCAAAATCTTTGTGGACCCCTGATTTCCCAGGCAACCACTGTTACTACAGTTTGCAGTTTACAACTTTTTATATTTACATAAATGGAATCATATAGTATGTGTTCTTTTTGGGTCTGGCTTCTTTCATTCAGCACAATTTGAAATTCATCCACGTTGTGTATAAATAGATTATTCCTTTTTTTTTTTTTTTTTGAGACAGGGTCTCACTCTGTCACCCAGGCTGGAGTAGTGTCATGATCATAGCTCACTGTAACCTCAAACTCCTGGCCTCAAGTGATCTTCCCGCCTTGGCTTCCCAAAGTACTGGGATTAAAGGTAAGAGCCACTGTGGATGGCTGATCATTCCTTTTATTGCTGCATAGTATTCCATGATATGGATTCAACACAATTTATCCATTCATTTCTTGATGGACATTTGTTATCTCTAGTTTTCGACTGTTACTGTGCTATAAACATTTGTGTAAGCCTTTGTGTGGACATATGCTTTCATTTCTCTTTGGGAAAATACCTCAGACTGGGATGGCTAGGTCAGGTGGTAGTTACATGTTTAATTTAAAACTGTTAAATTTATTTCCAAAGTGATACAAGCATTGGTGGCAACTTTTTACATTTCTGCCACCAGTGTGTGAGTTCCAGTTGCTCTACATCCTTGCCAACAGCTGACAAGGTCAGTCTTTTTAATTTTAACCATTCTGATGGGTATGTGGTAGTATCTCATTGTGCTGTTACTTTGCATTTTCCTAGTAACTACTGATGTTGAGCATCTTTTCATTTGCTTTGCCATCCTCATATCTTTTTTCGTAAAGTGTCTGTTAAAATCTTTTACCCATTTAAAAATTAGGTTGTTTGTCTTATTACTAACCTATAAGGATTCTTTACATATTCTAGAGATAAGGTCTTTGCTGCATATGTTTTAGAAATATTTTCTCCCAGTCTGTGGTTGCACGTTCATTTCCTTAATGTTTTTTGAAGAGAAAAAGTTTTAAATTTTGGTAAAGTACAATTTACAGATTTTTTAAAATAGTTCACCTGGCTCCAATAATTATTTTTTAAGCTAAATATACTTGTTACTTAAAAGATTACCTTAGTATAAAAAAGCATCACTCTTCAAATTTTTAAGTAATAAACATGTTTTTATTTCACTAATAACTTTTAAAATGTGAACATTCTGTAATTCAGCCAGTTTTTACTTCCAGGTAACTTCTTCATTGGGTCTCAATTCCCTGTGTGGAAAGAAAAAAGGAAGAAACAGAAAGTGTAAATAATTTTGATGAAGTGATAAAAGTGGAAGTCAGAAGACTATGAATTCAATATTTTATTTGTTATTTTTTACAATCAAAATTTGTGCAGATCAATGTTTTATATTCTATTAAACAGACCCATTAAAAAATTTTACATTCATCATATTCATTCCATTCTTTCATGATTTTAAACTTTTACCAAATCTTCATTTTTCTAAATTAAAGAACTGTAATTTCAGCTAGATAGGAGGAATAAGTTCTAGTGTTCTATACCACTGTAGGATGACCATTATTATATTACAGTTCAAATAGCAAGGAGGAGGGTGTTGAATGTTCTTAACACAAGAAATGATAATGTTGGAGATGATGGATATGCTAATTACTCTGACCTGATCAGGATACATTATAGGTATCAAAACATTACTATGTACCCTGTACCCATGTACAATTATTATGTGTCAACTAAAAAAAAACATACAAAAAGAAATGTAATTTCTTAGTTTATCTCTATATGAGAGCTGTTATCTATTCAATGAGTTCATTTAATATTTTCTAGACCCCTTTCAGCTCATTTTATCTTTCTTGACATTCCTGACTTATGAACCACCTCTACATACTGATTATGGATGCCTGCTCAATTCTCTTGCCCCTTCAGCTTCCTCCAACACAGCTCTATACCCGCAGGCAGATATTCTGCCTTGCTAACTATAACTCTGTTGCCAGAAGAGCCATCTCTAGGGACTCGATGAGACCAGGCAGCTACCAGCTGCTATCATTCAGCCACTAGGTCTAAAGCTCTCATGTAGTGTTGCTGAGAACACAGTACTGAGCCACTATTGTTACTATTTATCGCAGGTACATCATAGCTGAAGATAGTACATGATAATCTATATGAAAGCTGTATATAGGGTAGGCTTTGGTCAGCTGGTTTAAAACTTTGCTTCTATATTAAAATGCACTCTGAATTTTGAAAAATGAGACTTTCAAACATCTGAAATAGCCTGTTCATAAACTGAAGACCGTTTCCATTCCAAAGGTAATCATAACAGTTTTATCCAAGGATTAAATAACAAACAAGACTATAAAATAGTATCACTTGAATCTAAGTCCTCAGGGGAAAAGTTATCCCTTCTGTTTATTTTTTGGCACATAGGATATTAAAAAGAATATTCCCAAAATCTGGCCAACTGCTGGTTTAAAAAACTGCACAAACTGACCTTCTATATAACATACTCTTGTTCCGGAAGGCAGTTAGCTTTTCATCATTCTTTCTGTCTAGATAGCATCCAATGACAAATCCCATAGGGACAAGTACATGAACCCAGTGGTCACGCACAATCTGAAGCAAGTTCACCATGATAGCTGGAAAAAAAAAAAAAAAAAGGATTATGAGAAATATAATTGAAATAAAATGTTTCAAATCTTTTAAATTGCATTTGAAACAAGAAGATAGCCATGGATGTAAGATGTTAAAAGCAAAATAAGCCTCTTTAAATTTGCCTGGCATTAGAATATAGTATAGTACTTAAAATCTAATTGGTGAAGATTATATAGGTGAGAATGATTAGTATAAAGTTATACTGCACTAAAGTCTATTTATTAATTTTATTTCTAGCTTCACCAATGGTCTGATATGATATAGAACAGAGAAATGGATAGAGTATTAAAAATTCTACCCGCAAAAGCTGATTCTTTTTTTTTAGGCAGCAACAGAAGCTATGAAAAGGGATTATACCTTATATACTTTTTTTTTCTTTTTTTGAGACAGGGTCTTGCTCTATTTCCCAGGCTAGAGTACAGTGGCATCACCATAGGTCACTGCAACCTCAAATTCCTGGGCTTAAGAGACCCTCCTGCCTCAGCCTCCCGTGGAGCTAGGACTACAGGCATGGCCAGCACACCTAGATAATTTTTTAACTTTTTGTAGAGATGAGGGTCTCACTATGTTGCCCAGGCTGGTCTCAAACTCATGGCCTCAAGAGATCATCCCACCTCAGGTTCACGCAGGCCTTTAAAGCTGATTGTTTTCACCTTCTTTGCATTGATTTAGAACTTTCACATGTGCAAAATATATTTAGAACCTCTCTCAGTGCCAAAACAAACTTAATAATACTACTTTGCCAGAAGTGGAATTCTTTAGGTAAAGCTCTTTAATTACTGAAAACTAATTTTTGAAAGAAAATGAAAAGATATAACAGAAACAAAAAAAAATAACCATATTCAATAATGTCACAGGAGACCTTATCAATTAAATAACTACAAAAGATAATGGGAGAAGGGAATTTACTTTTATAGAATGACTACTAGGTATCAAGGCCATCATATATTTCTATATATAATGTGAAATAACTATTATTATCCCCATTTTACAGGTAAGAAAACAGCTTAACCCAAATAGCAATTAAACACAGAGCTGGAATTCAAATTCAGGTTTGCTCCAAAGCTCTGGCTCCCTTTATCACACTGCCTTTCTATGAGATCCCTCCCTGAACCGGTATTTATGGTGTTTAAGAGATTTTAAATTCTAAGAGTTTCCAAAAGGCAGAAGAGGAGGACTAGAATTACAGGTTAAGTATCCCTTATCCAAAATGCTTGGGACCAGAAATTTTTCAGATTTCAGATTTTTTCAGATTCTGCAATATCTGTATATGCATAATGAGCTATCTTGGGGATGAGACCCCAGTCTAAACAGGAATATACACCTTAGCCTGAAGGTAATTTTATACCCAGCAATGAAGTTAGATGTGGGATTTTCCACACGTCTGTGCTAAAAAAGTTTTGGCTTTTGGAGTATTTCAAATTTCAAACTTTCATATTAGGGACGGGGTGCTAAACCTGTAGATTTTATCATGTGGAAAATAACAAATTTGCACTAATTCAATAAAAACATAGTTGAATTGCCAATTTTCTGTAAAAAGTTGTACATACAGATAAAATCATAATACACCTGTGTGCACATGAATCTCATGAATGCATCATATACACTGGCTGAGAAGACATGACAACACCCTAGAAAGAGAATCAATACATTACTGCCAACAAAAGTTCTTAGCAATAAGCTGTGCTAGGACTATGTAGACTGAATTCCTGCCCCTCCTTCTGACAGTAGTTCACATGCTTACACGATTCTAATTCTTTATTTCTGAAACTTTAAACACCCACTATCCACTGGGTTAGGAAATAGCCACGAAATTTAAAGTCAAACAATACAGACACTGTGTTTCATAAAGCGTAATACTGCACACAGCAGGTTCCAGTCTGAACATCACTGATCTAGAAAATTATAAGTAAACGAGATATTTAAATATATAATTTACAATTCAGTTATCAGTTAGTTTCAGGTTTTAGTCTATTGCCTGCAGCTGGAGTTCTCAAACTTGACTGTGCATCAAAATCACCTGGGGAACCTTTTTCAAAACAGAGACTCCTGGGCCTTACCTCCAGGGTGAGGCTGGAAAAATCTGTAGTTGAAAGAACTCCTCCCGCTGATTTTGATGCAAATAGCTCTTGGGCGTAAAAATGTAAGTGTAACCAATTTTACTTTATTTCCTAGAAGATAGTGTCTTCATTAAGTCACATTATTTGCATTTAGATCTTTAAGTACTTTTTGTGATACTGAGTGCCCGGCCAAGTTAGTTGCTTACTTGCTTTATAAATTTGAGCCAGATAAGTACAGGGATAACAATGAGCGCTTTAAATAAGATAATGTAACTTTGAAAGCACTAAACTGCAAAATACTAGACAGTATGTCTCTGTGTTCATGTGACCTTCTGTGTTCAAGTTCAGCAAACTCAGGGGTCTTCTATTCTGCCACCCTGTCTTTAGTAGGATCCTCAAATTTCTTGAGAGGTCAATTCTACCCTTAGCACAGTTGACTGTTACACACCGTTTTTGTATTTAATCACAGACAAAAAAGTGCTTGCTGATTCCCAGCCCAAGACTGTCTTAAGCCCATGGCCACCTGTGGGCTATAAGCCATTACTGTTGGCATTCTTTCAACAGGGCCAGAAGCTAAGGAATAGGTTCAGAGTAGAAGAGATGAGACGAGTCCCTGTGGGGCTTGCTGCATACAGGATCTTACAGAGACTCCAAAAGTAAAGAAATGGGGCTGACAGATAAAAGGATTCTGTACAGTTGGAATACAGAGTTGGACTCAACTACCATGGAGGAACTGAGATTCCATCCCTAAGAGGTAAATGATAAATCTTAATCCTAGAGGCATTTCATACTACAAATGTACAACCTGTATTTAATGGTCTTTGGGACAGTGCACTCAACATAATTTGTCCTGTATGTTTTACTGCGAGTGGACGACCAGGAAGGATTAAGATTTATGGACATAAGAAGTGAACTAGAATGATTAGCTAGGGAATGGATAAAGGGGGCAAGGTGGGGCGGGGGGCGGGGGTAGGCCAGCTCTTGGTCATGGGCCCAAGACGCTAAGAGAGCTTTACCTGATAGGCAAATGGTAGTGAGGCAGGCTCCGTTGAGGCAAGTCTAGGTTTTGGATAAGAGAAGTATGTTAGGAGGAGAAAAGGACCAACTGCTTTAGGGGGTGATATCCACATGGGTACCCATGCGGGCACCGTACGTATTATTATTAGTGTCTTCTTTATATGAAGACCCTTAAGAAAAATTTTGCTTTTACTTCAGAACCAGGAGTAGCTACAGTATTCCTTACAAATTGGGTTTTGTCTTATAAACTCAAAGAATACGTACCCAATCATGTATCCTTCGATACCAAAATGATTCAAACTTTTTTTGCCTACCTCTAGCAAGAGCAGAATCTCAAAGTAATGTCAGGCACAGTTCTTACCACTTTTCATAATCACCAATTCATATAATCCTCACAATAATACTATATATGTATCAGCTAATATGTCCACAATGCAAGCAACAGGCACATTATTTTCAGATGAGGAAACCCAGGGACAATTGTGGTAAAGTAATTCGCCAAAGGTCACAGATGCAATTAAGTGGCAGAGCTGCAAGTAGAACCCAGGCAGTCTGCTGGCTCCTCAGTCCAAGCTCTTTTTTAAAATTTTTTTATTTTTAGAGAGAGGGTTTCGCTCTGTCACCCAGGCTGGAGTGCAATGGCTGTAATCATAGGTCACTGCTGCCTTGAACTCCTGGGCTCAAAGAGATTCCCCTGCCTTGGCCTCTCTAGTAGCTTGTGACTACACAGGAGTGCCACTACACCTGGCTAATTGTTTTTATTTTATAAAGATGGGGTGGGAGAAGGGCGTCTGCCTATGTGGCCCAGGCTGGTTTCAACTTCTGGCATCCCGATCCTCTTGCCTAGACCTCCCTGGAATTACGTGTATGCTGGGATTACAGGCGTGAGCCACCGTACCCCGCAGGTCCAAGCTCTTTACCTGTGCTTTACTGTCTCTCATAATAAACATAGAGCTAAACCCTTATATTGACTACATTTTTTATAATTTTTAATTTTTTATATCTTCCTAATATT
>CM052442.1:9280135-9340305 GCA_028533085.1 Varecia variegata | reverse complement strand
CCCTTAACTACTAAAAAGAAAATGTTATCTGTTGTGTATCTCATTTTTGTAAGTCACTCCAAAATCTCGCTGGAAATATGTAGATTGCAATTGTTCCCCGCAGTACTTTATTTGTATTGCTCAAAAAGTGTCGTCTTAACCTATGAAATAGGTGCTGGATGCATGAAAGAATCCAATTTTCCTTGAGGTGTGGAACTCTTTGAAGTCTCAGTGATACATACAACCTTGAAACAAGCACAAATTTAAGTATTACATTTTTAAAAAGCAAAAGGGTGTAAGTGCATGTTTGGGGGAATGGTGGGCTCAAAAAAGTCTTGAGATTTCTGAAGAGGGTGAGGTTAGCGAGAAGACAACGCTGAGACTTGGACAAATGTAAGATGGTGGCAGAGAAGCTGCCCCTTCCCTGCTGCAGGCTGAGATCCCGGCCGGTCTCCTCTCCAGTCCGGCTGGGAGCGGTCACAGGGTCTTCTCTAAAGACGTTTTCCAGTTATGACAGCCTCAGAGCACCCTCTGCCCGGCAGAAAACGTGAACCCAGTTGTCCATACAAAGAAAACCCCATTTCCCTTTCTTTTTCCCGTCACCTTCGCTCAGAAGCCCCGGGGGAGGCTCGGACCACCCTTCCACATACACACACCACCAAGGCCTTTCCTGTAACCCTCCCCGCTTCCACAACCGCGATCGGCGGCGCCGCGGCCACCCTGGGTCCCTTGGGTCCCCAGACCCACCTGCGACCCCGATGTCAACAACGACCCGGCGACCAAGGGCAGCAAAGAGCTCAGTCACCAGCGCCAGCGGAAACTGCGACCTCGGGACCCGCCATTCGCCGCGCCCGCACGGAAAAGAGGGGTGGCGCCGGCAAATCATACCTCTTCTTCCTTACAATATTTGATTCTTCTCATGGTTTTAGCTTCAAAAAATTATGATTAATTTTTGAATAAAACGTCGGTCTAAAGTGACAAGTGTTGGCTTAGGCGCCGTAGCTTTCCTGCAGCTTCGTCCCCGGCCACCCCCCACGAAAATGGTATCACCCCTGGTCTTCCCCGCCTCGGCGCCTCGCCTCCAGTTTCAAAATGGCGGCCGCCAGTGAGGGGTCCTGCCGGCCGCTCGTCAGGAGTGCTGCTGAGTGAACATCAGCTTTTCTCCCTCCTGAACCTGGATTCGACTAGGGGTTGGGAAGGGCAGTGGACGGCCTTGGGGGAGGCCTGACGAGGCAAGTGGGGCGGGAGAAGGAGTGAGCCTTTGGATGGGGGAGGGGGCGTCTTCGGCCCTGCGGGAGAGCCGGACTCCGACTCCGACCCGGTCTCCCCTGCGGACGTGCTCCCGCGGTTTTGGTTGCGACTGTCCTGGTCGTTTCCCGGCAGAAGTGCTCAGCGAGGGAAAGAGAAGTGGCTTCTCCATGCGTCTGAAACTCCCGCTGTTTTGTGGCAGCCCGTTCGGTTCACCCCATGCTCTCCTTCCCTCCGCCCTTTCACTCTTTTGCCGCTGGAGGAGTTAATCCGACTCCAGCTTTGGCTCTTTCGCTTCGTGGCCACGGCGTTCTCAGCCTAGCCGCTCGGGGTCTCGGGTTGAGAGACCACGAGGCTAACTAAACACTGGGCACAAAGTAGGCGTCCTTCTAGTTCATCGACCCCAAATACCTTGCGGACGGTGTACCACGCTTTGTTAGAATTGCCTTGGCGCTCTGCCCCCTCCCGCCATCGCCCTGGAGCGCTTTCATTATCACTGCAATTTCCCAAGACTTCATTCGTTTTGTCTTCGTACTATTTTACATGCTCTTCAGAAAGCAGTGGGTCATACTGGCTCTAACACCGGCAAGTTGAGTCTGGCCTCCTGTGACGGGGTGAACTTGAACTATCATTTATGCCCATCCCCAATTTTTGATTTTTTTCGCGCCTTTGACCCTGTTATGGAACTGCTACTCCTCCCCTCCTTTCCTCCCACCCCCGAGAGACTTCCCCCACAGTGAGCTCCAGGGCTACCCCAGACTCCTTCATTTTCCCTTAAATTTTGCATAGTTCCCCTTAGTTGTCCTCAGTATACAGGATCTTTATTGACAGAGCAAGTAACGGTGATAGATATTTGAGATAAAGCAGTGTAGTTAGTATCTGTCAAAATCAATGCCCTGAAGGAACTTACGGTATGAGGAGGGTCCATCCCTTCCTTCAGTATCTGTTTATATCGCCTTGAGCACTGTGCTTGGTATTGGAGATAAGGAAGATGATTACTTCCTCTCCTCTACACATTCATCATCCATTCCACAAATATTCTTTGTGCCCTCTTTGTAACACAAAAATAACCAGCTTTGCCTGGGGGCAACGAAAAAGCTTCATAAGGGTGTAGATATTTGAGTTGGGTCATGAAGGATCAAAAGAAGTTGGTTCCTGGATGCAGTACAGGGATACAGAGCTTTAAGAAGCAGGCTTAGGGAGAGTGGGAAAATAAATGTGCTTGAGCATTATTTAATGCAAGGTGAATCATTATTTAATGATTGGTGAAGCAAGAGGTATGTTGAGATCACCTTGCGAAGGATCTTGATTTTCCACCTAAGGAGTTTAGATTTTCAGTAGTTAGCAGGAAGCCAGTGGCTGTTTCATGCGTGGAGGGGCATGAGGATATTTGCTTTTTAGGATGGTCTCTGACAGCCGTATGGAGGATCAACTGGGAACAGGAAAACTAGATGAAAGGAAATTGGCAGTCCTTCAGGTAAGGCAGTGAGTGCCTCTATTGAGGTAGGACAGTAAAGTGTGTCAGAGAGATATTAAGTAAATATCAGATAGGATTCAACTGGTGGCTGCCAATTTGGTAAGAGGGTGACTTCAATTTTTAGTGGGGAAGACTAAATGGTTGGTGGTACCATTAAAATCTATTCGGAGACATGTACATAAAAATAGAATGGTGCCAACCTGCACTTTAGGAGTGGCAGAATACAATGCTCAGCAGTCTGAAGCATTGATTTTAGAGTCTAGACCTGTGCTATTACAGTAGCCACTAGCCACATGTAGCTATTGAGCACTTGAAATGTGGTTAGTTCTAATTGAGATGTGCTGTAAATATATACACTGGATTTTTGAAGACTTAGTATGAAAAACAGAATGTAAAATATCTCATTTTTAATAATGATTACATTTTAAAATGAGATATTTTTGATAGATTGGGTTAAAATATATTAAAATTAATTTCACCTGTTTTTTGCTTTTCACTGTGGTTTTGAAAAAATTTGAAGCTATAATATGTTTGTGGCATGTGATATATTTCTGTTGACAGAGCTGTTCTAGTTTAGACTAATGATAGAATTTGTAAGGAGGTAGAATATGAGCTTGGGCCTTGGGACATTGAGCAGTGATGTCAGGATTGCTTCCCGGAGACCTCCACTGCCAGTTAAGGCATTCAGTTTTTTGTTTTTTTCTTGAAGAAGACTTTGAAGATTTCTGAGCAAGGGGTAATGTGTGTGAGGGTGTTTCTGAAGATTGACTGGGCAGCAGTATTTAGGTTGAAATGAAGAGAGGAAAGGCTGGAGGCAGAGAAACTCAAATGTAAGGTAATGAGGCCCTGCATTAAAGTACTGGCAGTAGGAATAGAAAGGGAGTGTTACATGTGCAAGGCCTTCTGAGGGAAGAATGATCAGGAATTGGTAATGGACTGTCCCAGAAGTAAAGGGAAGAAATCAGCATGAAGTTTCAAGCCTTGGTTACTTAGATAACAACTAATGAAATTGATGTCACAACATATAAAATATATTTGAGGCTAAAGATATTTAGTCCCCAAATAGAACCAGCGACGTTGAGGGGAGAAAGTGGTCTGCCAAATACCTTCCCTCTTTATCTCCCTGCTTTATCTCCTAGTCCAATCAATCACACACACTGGGTGCTTTTTCTAAAATACAGAATTACCTGTATCATGCCACTGTCTACTTGGTAACGAATCTTAAAATGTTTCTCTGTTGCCTGTAGGACTAGGTCCAGAGTTTCCAAAGCCCTTAATTGTTTGGCCCCGTTTATATTCATTACATCTTTTCTTTCATCTTTTGCTTATATGAAAGTATGCCAGGCTAGTGTTTTCACTGGTACACTATAAGTTTGTGTTTTGTGCTTTTGCTCATGTTATTCCTTTGTTTTGAATACCTTTTCTCTGTTTCTACCCAGGTCTTTACAATCCTTAGTGAATAATCTTAGATCCCACCTCTTCTGTGATTCTCAATAACATAAGCTAATGTCAATTTTTAAAATCCTATTTCCTAAACTGCATAGTTGAGCCCCGATTATAGCCAGTTTTGTTCATTATTATTTTTATATCTTTTATTATTTTATTCCTATGTTTTATGTAAGCTTAAGCTTCCTAAAGTTATGACACCAAATTTTTTTTTAAAGGGCTATATGTTCTACATCATAATTATAAACAGAACTAAATCATTGTACCACATTCATGAGGTTCTTGTTTATCTTTTAGATTTATAAAGAACTCTGAATTCATGGTGTTTCATCATATATACGACTGAGATATCAGTAAGTAATGAATGTATAATAAAGATACAGCTTTATTATGAGCAGTTATAGTAAAACTATCTTTTCATCTGTTGAAATCTTGGCCTGCCTGCGAAAAGTTTTAACATGAACTCATTCAGTTCTAACTGCAAGATACTTTGTATTTTCACTTCATAATCTAAATGTAGAAAGTGGGAATTAAGGAAGCTTTGAGTAGAAAAAGAGTTTCTCTTAGGCCATTAAAGTAATTGTGGCACAGGGAGCTTTTTGCAGGGAGAATTTCCTATGTCCTTTCCAGATTGTATTTATAAACATTTTCATCAAGTAGATAATTAATGTCTTTGTACTTCTCATACCTCAAATAAGAACACATTAAGTCAGTGTATATTAAATTTTAACTTATCAACATTTATTGAACAACCACTATGTGCAGGGCTTGTGCTAATGTTCTGAGGATACAAAAATGGATTAAGCCTAGTCCTGCACTCAGAGGTGTCTCAAGCAAGGGGAAATACATGTAGAGAGGTAGCTGTTAATGGTGTGCTAAGGGCAGTAAGCTCATTTAATACTAGCCATGCCTCATTCAAGAAACACTTATTGACCACCATGATGTGTTAGGCACTGTGGAGGCTTTGGAATGTAACTGTGATCAAAATATACAAGGTCTTTACCTTCTTGGAGTCCACATTCTTGTGTGGAGGTCATGAGGAGAAAAGGGGACAACCAAAGGAAGTACATAAATAGCAATTATAGACAGCACTAGATATTTTGAAGAAAATAGAATGATGTCATAGAAGATTACTGCAGTGGAGAAGGACTTTAGGGTGGTCAGAGAATATCTCTGAGAGAATAACTTGGAGGCAGGGTAAATATGCAAACTAGTTAGAGATCTTGGTAACAGTGGAGATAGAAGGAAAGTTGGGAAATACAGTGGGTTGGTACCAAACCATATCACTGGAAGTTCTTTTATAAAAGTGATTGATAAACCTCTATACAGTTTAAGCTAATGGACATTTCTCTGACTTCTCAGATTTGCTAGTGTGAATGGGAGGTGAGGAAGTAGAGACATATTTGTAGAAAAATATTCTGAGACATTTTTTTGTGAAAGGGAAACATAGAAATGATGCAGTGGTTGTAGGGTTAAGAGAAGGTTCTTGGGCCAGGCGCGGTGGCTCATGCCTGTAATCTAGCACTTGGGAAGGCCGAGGCTGGAGGATTGCTTGAGGTCAGGAGTTTGAGAACAGGAGTTTGAGAACAGCCTGAGCAAGAGCGAGACCCCATCTCTACTAAAAATAGAAAAAATTAGCTAGGCGTGGTGGCATGCGCCTGTAGTCCCAGCTGCTTGGGAGGCTGAGGCAGGAGGGTCACTTGAGCCCAGAAGTTTGAGGTTGCTGTGAGCTAGGCTGATGCCATAGCATTCTAGCCCAGGTGACAGAGCAAGACTCTGTCTCAAAAAAAAAAAAAAAAAAAAAAAGAGCATTCTTATAAGTTGGGAAGTTCTAGAGTATCTCTGTGTGCTCATGGGAATGGTGCGTCAGTGATACATGGATGCAGGGGAAAGAGGGAATGACTGAAGAAGTTAAGTCTTTTTAGAAGGTAGAGAATGGGATCAACACCATACACCGTACACAGGGATTGGCCTTGGATGGAAACAGGGCTGTTTATTCCATATAATAGGAGGCACAACAGTGTACGTGCAGATAGGTTAATAGATGTAGTATCTGGAAAATGAGGAATTACTGTCTAATTTTATTTTCTGATTGAAGAATGAGGTGAGATTATCAGCTGAGAGTAGAGTGGAGGATGGGGTGGGTGATGCCTGAGCAGAAGAGTTGTGACATAGTAGTCTCAGAGATTGAGAGTCAACCTTCTAAGAAAAGTAGGATTGACACGTCTTTGTGTCTCTTTGAGATCTTTGACCATGAATTTAAAGACCAAATAGCACAATTGTGTGATTTTGGTTTTTTATCTGGCAACATTCAGCTGTTGGGATAGACAGAGTGAATGATTAATAAGGGTTGGGGGGTTTGCCAGGCTAATACAGAGAAGGACTAGAGGAACAAGATATTTGAGTGTTTGCCAGATAATCATGATGGATCATGGATGGAAGGCAAGGACCTGAGTGGAGACAAGAGGGGGTGATGTATAGTGAAAAAGTGGTCAGTGGGTTAGAGACACTGGTGAGGGCAAAGGATTTTTGCAGTGGGAATGCCAGAGTAAGTAAGGTAGTAGTGATAGAGTGGGGTGTTTGAAGGTGGAATTTTGAAAGTGGTGCAGGTGTACTAGTAGTGATAAAGTCTAGAAGGTCTAGGGTGTAACTGTGGTGGGGAGTGGCTGAAGTGAAATGAAGATTATGGGAGTTGAGGAAGTGAAGGGCCTGAGAGGTCAACACTGAAGTTATTGAGAGGAAGACCGGGTCAGGAGCTTAAGTCCTCAGTGAACCAGGACAGGTTAATGGATGCCACAGTGAGGAGGAAATGTGGAAGTGTGATAATGAACTGCTGGGTGGCGTGAGCTTTAATGGGACTGGGGTATTTGAAAGAGGAAGAAGACATGGTTTGGAAACTGCATTGAGGAGCAAGGAACACATACTTCCTGCTTTTGAGGTTATAGAGAGTACAAGAGACTTAAAAACAAAACCCCTAGACCCTTCAAAGGCTGCAGGAGAAATAGTGTCATTAGGGAACAGCCAGGTATCTGTGAAGACAAGCAGGTGAAGAGAATTTGCAGAGAAGTGGTTGAAGTTACCAATGAGTATAATTGTAGTTCCAGAGAGCATACTGAGGATTTGGGAGGGAGAAGAGGTAGGGATTGGGTATAACTAGGAGACGTATATATCAGTGATAATTGTTAACCTAGGAGTCGTGGATTTTGGGCTGTAACCTAGGTAAACAAGCATGGGAGATGTGGTGGGATTAGCATCCTGTCAGCCTCTTTTGAAAGGTGGACAGTCAGTTTACCTTATTGATGACCTTGGGTAGATGGTGAGAGATCATCAGGTAATTTGGTGGACTCTCCTACCTGCATAGTTAGCCAGAAAAGGCTAATTTATTGCAAGGAGCTAAAATCTGAAATATTTCTGTGGAGTTGAACTTTGTTAATGAATATTTTTATAACATTTGTTTAATAGCATACAGTTCTAGGTCCTAAATCCCAATAGATGTGTTCATGTTATATTTTTCTTGAAATACATGTAGTAGGCATCTCAACATACATTTCATCAGCTATATGTTGAGCACCTACTGTGTGTCAGGTTCTGTTTTAGGAATTATAGACATAAGATACCATCTCTATTTTTCATTCACTCACATCCCAGTTTAAGGATTCTTCACATTAAGCCCCCTGAAAAGTGTGTGAACCTCTATGTGTATATGTGCTTTTTGGGGTTTTGTTGTTGTTGTTTTTTGGTTTTTGGTATTTTGAGAACTGGGAGAGAGATGGGAGGGTCCCTAGCTTTTTATCAGATTCTCAAGGGGGTCTGTTTGTTTAAAGACCACTGATCTAACGGAGAAGGACATGCAAACTAATCATTGTAATGCAGTGTAATCAGTGCCATCATAGAGCAAGATAACGGAAGAACAAATTCACTTTGAAGGGTGACTTCATTAATTCAGTAAACATTTATTTCAACTGGATGTTGTAGTCTCTGTTCTAGGTAATTTATACATTATTTGAAATACTCCAACATCCTTTTTACATATATAATAATATTAATGTTCTATATACTGGGATACATAGGTGAGGAAAAGTTAATTAACTTGCCCCAAATCTCATAGGAGTAGATTCAAATCCGGATCTGTTTTATTACAAAGTCCACTACTTTTCATTACACCCTACTGGGGAGCCATGAAGGACTCACTGTATAATAAACAAGAGAATGTAAGATTATGTTTGTATTTTTTAACTTGGCAATGGCAGGAATGGGTCATTAAAATGTTTTGTTTCCATGTTTATGGAATTTCTATGCACTTAAAAATTGGAAATAATTTTAATTTGTCTATTATATATGTTAAACTGTGCTTTTATGTTTAATTATGCTTTCATTTCTTTTTAAAGAACCTTTTAGTTTGTTACTACTGGACCAAAAAAATGACATCTATTATTAAATTGACTACCCTCTCTGGGGTCCAAGAAGAATCTGCTCTTTGCTATCTTCTCCAAGTTGATGAGTTTAGATTTTTATTGGACTGTGGCTGGGATGAGCACTTTTCTATGGATATTATAGATTCCCTGAGGAAGTAAGTTACATTTCTTATTTCTAGTCTTTTATTAAGTCAACTTCTCTTTTCTACAATGTAATACCATTTTGATGTTACATGGTGTTGCTTTTTTGCACTAATTTAGTTTATGCCAAAAACCTAAATAGTGACCATTTTATCTTGTAAAGTTTTGATTGACTTATAAGCTTTGTTTCTTGAAATTCAGCAAAATCTTAAGGTGTTAACTTGGCTAGTGGATTTCAGTAGAAATTTTTGTACCCTAATTTTAGGAAAGAGCAAGAGTACATAAGAATTTGAGGAGAGGAAACGTCTTTCATGTGAAAGTTTGATAGTTGGATCACATTAGCTTACTTTCTATTAATACATCTTTTGATGCTAAACATCGTGAATTTGTTCTCAGAATAATGACCATGAAATACAAAAGGATCCTAGTCCATCCAAAAAATTCAGTTATGTTTGCAGTATTATACTAATTATGGAAAGAAAGAGGAGTTAAATATTTAAAAAACTTGAAGCCAAAAATTAAACCCAAATCATCATGTTAATTTCTTTTGGCAATAACAACATATGCTTCCCTGATTAACTGAAGTTTTTTTTTTTTTTTTTTTTTGAGACAGAGTCTCACTTTGTTGCCCAGGCTAGAGTGCCGTGGCGTCAGCCTAGCTCACAGCAACCTCAAGCTCCTGAGCTCAAGCGATCCTTCTGCCTCAGCCTCCCGAGTAGCTGGGACTACAGGCATGTGCCACCATGCCCAGCTAATTTTTTCTATATATTTTTAGCTGTCCAGATCATTTCTTTCTATTTTTAGTAGAAACGGGGTCTTGCTCTTGCTCAGGCTGGTCTCGAACTCCTGAGCTCAAACAATCTGCCGGCCTCGGCCTCCCAGAGTGCTAGGATTACAGGCGTGAGCCACTGCGCCCGGCCTAACTGAAGTTTTATTATAATGAATATGCTGCCAGTCACCATGCTAAAAAGCTGGTGAATATCCATAATAAATATGTGGCCATTTAAATATTCTGTCCTTAGTCTGGTATGGAGGCTTGCGCCTGTAGTCCCAGCCACTTAGGAGGCCGAGGTGGGAAGATCACTTGAGCTCAGGAATTTAAGACCAGCATGGGACAACATAGCAAGACCCTGCCTTAAAAAAACAAAATTCTCTTTTTAACAATATCTGAAATTCCAAGCTGAGTTCTTGAACTTAAATTAATAGTATACAAGATATCTATTCAAAATCAGTCACCTTATTTGTGTTTTCTCCTGGTTTTTTGTTTTTTTTTTTTAAAGACAGTCTCCCTCTATATCCCTGGGTAGAGGGCAGTGGCATGATCACGGCTTACTGCAACCTCAAACTCCTGGGCTCAAGCAATCCTCCTGCCTCAGCCTCCTGAGTAGGTGCAACTACAGGTGTGTGCCACCACTCCCGGCCAATTTTTTCTATTTTTGGTAGAGATGGGTCTTGCTGTTGCTCAGGCTAGTCTCAAACTCCTGATCTCAAGTGATCTTCCTGCCTCGGCCTCCCAGAGTGCTAGGATTATGGATGTGAGCCACTGCACCATCCCTTCTTTTCTTTTTTAAATGTGTCTAGACACCATATATTTAGGTGTAACTTACACCATAATTTTGATATCTATGCTGAATAGAGGTAGTAATAATCGAAATTCATAGGTGTCATAATTTTAGCTGTTAGGTTTTCTCTTCTACCCCAGCATAGTCCTCAATCCGGAATTGGTGAATAATTTTGAATATCTTGTGTTTACCCTTACAAACAAGATTTGAGAAAGTCTTCCTTTCGATTTCATTCTTCTAGACATGTTCACCAGATCGATGCAGTGCTACTGTCTCACCCTGATCCTCTCCATCTGGGTGCCCTCCCATATGCTGTGGGGAAGCTGGGTCTGAACTGTGCTATCTATGCAACCATTCCTGTTTACAAAATGGGACAGATGTTCATGTATGATCTTTATCAGGTAATTTAAGCAATTAAGAAAATTCTTCTAAACACTCCTTCAGTGATTACTTTTAACCTTTTATATGTGGTGTTTTTGTTTTTTTAATGTCTCAGCCTCTATAATCACATGAATATGTGCTTTTCTTTTAGTCTCGACACAATACAGAAGACTTTACACTCTTTACATTAGATGATGTGGATGCAGCCTTTGATAAAATACAGCAGCTAAAATTCTCTCAAATTGTGAACTTGAAAGGTAAAAAAATGTTTCCAGTATTAAATAGTTGGACTTAATGGGATCTAACCTACTGAAAACTACTGAGGAGAATTCACAGTAAAAATTATAGACACTGTGGCCTGAAGAATAAAAAATCAGCATATTCTGCCTTGATATGGAACTCTGAACTTCCATTTTAATTTTAAAATATTTCAAACTAAATACTAACAAAATGTTAATAG
The DNA here is from genome assembly GCA_028533085.1 of Varecia variegata. NCBI lineage: Eukaryota > Metazoa > Chordata > Mammalia > Primates > Lemuridae > Varecia > Varecia variegata. The sequence goes on along the minus strand of CM052442.1, from coordinate 9,329,196 downwards.
CGTAGGCCTTTTCATAGTTAACTTGGGAAAGACTTATTTAGTTTACTGTATGTAATGAACAAAAGTTGATGTAGCCAGATCCTATCTCTCACAGCTTACGGTTAGATTGAGGAGACAGAACAGCTGAGATGGGTAAATGTAGTGATTGAAGTAAGTGAAGTGCTATGGCAGCAGAGCAGAAAATGACTGAATTCTGGAGTCAGACATTGAAAGTTTATTATTTAATTAGGTTAGGAAGGTATATATTAAATCTTTATTTATCATCTATAGAGAGAATTGTATTAGAGGTTTTCATAAAAATGAACCCTGGCATTGAAAAAATGATGGTATAATGGACTCTTGAAGATTTAGCCCAGAAGTAACAATGGTCTTAACAGTTTTGCTTGTACTTAATTTTTCTATAGGATAAATTCTTTATCATAATGAAATTTGAGTTATTATTCCGTCAGTTTAGAGGTTAGCAAAAATGGAAACACTTGATAATTGTATATACAATATAAATATTAAAATTTGTTAGTTTATACTAAGTAATATAGTGTGCTAGCTTTTCAGACCAATCTCTAGCCTTCTATTTATAAGCATAAATTTCTGCAAGAATACATAATAAAATGACAAGAGTGTTTGCCTCCAGTGAGGGAATGAAGCAGCTGGGGGACAGGAGAGTGAGACTTGCATTTCACTGTATGCATTTTTACTTTTGAGTTTTGTATTATTGCATATATAGGATTACCTATTAAAATAGCTTAGAAATAAATCTTTCTTTAGAGTTGTAAAAGAAATCTGAGTATTGTCTTTATCTTGTTGATATAGGTAAAGGACATGGCTTGTCTATCACACCTCTGCCAGCCGGTCATATGATAGGTGGAACAATATGGAAAATAGTCAAAGATGGAGAAGAAGAAATTGTTTATGCAGTTGACTTCAACCACAAGAGGGAGATGTAAGTATATCAAGACAAAAGCTAAAGGAAATGTTATTATTTCATTCTTCAGAGGGAAAATTAGAAAGAGTTGGGTTTTTTTAACTAGAAATCATCAAATAGTAAATATTTTCAAAATTAATTATTTGTATAGTAAGGGGAAAAGTTTGGTATAAGACATAAAGAGATTTTTTAAATTTATGCTTAGGTACGTACTCTATAAAACATATCTCCCTGGATATGTTGCAAAGGAGATGAATTTTTATATACCAAGTTATATTTTATATACTCTTGACCTGCTACTTAGCAGAACTTTGTGAGTGGGTTTTTTGTTTTGTTTTGTGAAGTCAGTAGTTACCATCTAATACAGGTACTCTGTAAAAAGTCAGATTCCTTTTAAAAGGGGATATAATACTAGTCGTAATTTTACATACATCATTTGGTACTCAGAGCGTTACTATAAAATTTTTTGGTGCTTAGTCTCATATAGGCTTCTCTTGTTATATCTGTACATTAATTTCATAGCTGTTTTATATTAGATTACAGTAGCTTTGAGATCTTTATATTAAATACTTAAGACTAATAACTTGAATTTTACATTCTTATAATCATAGAATAATGAGGAAAGGATGGATATTTGAGTAAATGGTATTGGGGAATTCATCCATTTTGGGGGAAAAAATCTATCTTTTTACCATATAGCAAAATAAATTTCAAATGGATTAGAATTAAATAGAATTGATGAGTCTGATCTCTAATTTGGAAAAGACTTCATAAACATAAAGATAATGGGCCAAGTTACAAAGGAAAAATCTGATAGATTTGATTACCTACAAGTTCAAAATGTCCAGAACAATAAGCTAAATTTAAAAATAAAAAACTAGGGAAAATATCTGCAGCAAGCTGGCCAAAGTCTTACACGTATCTAATACCAGGCATTTATCAATTAATTGAAAAGATGTCAGTTATAAAATGGACAAAAGGTATAAAGTCAAAAAGAAAATTCAAATGATAATGTTTTTTTTTTAAATGGTGATATTCTTCTGGGAAGTATGTAGCAAGTTGGTCAGTCTTTCTGGTTGAACCTTTCTGGAAAAGGTTAACTCTTTCTGGAATGCTGTTTAGCAATACTATATATTCCAGTAAATACATTTCTAGGAATGTGAACTAAAAAAATAAGCAAAAATACAAGTGAAGCTTTTTGTAAAAATGTTCTTTGAAAGACTATTTATAATGACAAAAAGACTGACCTAAATATCAATAAAGGGGAATGGTCAAATAAATACAGTATAAGACACAATAAAAAATTTTTACAGTTGTTAAAAATTAGGTTTAGAAAAAAATTTTCATGTCATGGAAAAACCAGGGTATAGAACTGAGTATATAAGAGTGTACATGGGGATGTCAACTTTGTAAAGTACATATATATGCATAGAACAAATTTATATGCTTAGAAGGAGTATACCAAAATATTCTATCAATCGTTTCTGAGTAATGATACTCTGGAAGATTTTTATTTTCCCGTTTATACTTTTTTGAATTTACCAGATTTCCTTATCTGGTGTACTTTTATATGTTAGATGGGGAAAAGCATGTATACTTTTATAGTTAGAGGTGGGGGGAAAACCTTATAAAAGAAGTTGCTTAATTTTAAGTAAGAGAAGCTTTTATTAATTAAAGTGATATAAAATATTCTTCTTCTTAAACTTTGTTATAGCCACTTAAATGGATGTTCCCTGGAAATGTTAAGCAGACCCTCCTTACTCATCACAGATTCATTTAATGCTACATATGTGCAGCCTAGAAGAAAACAGAGAGATGAGCAACTTCTGAGTATGTATTGTATCATGTCGTTTTTAACAAGCTGTGAATTGCATGGTAGTATGAATTACTGTTTATTCTGTTTAACACTTGTCTTGGTCATAGGAGGTTGGCTGACTCTAGTATTTTTGAAAAAAATGTTATGTGGTCATATCAGTATTTTGTAGAAGAAGGTTCTTTAATCAATTTGAATTTAACTTTTGTGTAAGTGGTGTAAAGACGGCTTCTCCCTGCCATCTGGCACATAGCTGGCTCTCCCTGGCACTCACTGGTATATGTCTCTATATAAAGATGTCATAAAAATGTATTAGAAAAACATACTCTAAAAGAAAAATGAACAAAAGAGATAAATGAGGGTGCAAACAGTCCACTAATTTTGATACTGGGTGTTTTACATTAATACAGTAGTCTTGGTTCTGAAGAGCTGCCTCTGGGCCATTACTGCTCGCTTCTGCTTTGACTTAAGCTTCTTCATCTTAAATTTTTTTTTAAATAAGATACATGGGATTTCAATAGGGAAAAGTGGAGTCTACTTTTAAGACAACTACTGCCTTAGTCTATCTACTAAAAAATTATAACTAGTATACTCTGTTACACTAATTTTAAGAAGCTCTTCAATTCTTGGTTTTTTTGGTTTTTGCTAGAGTTTTGTTTTATCAGATATTTCCAAGCAGACTTTCATCTAGAGCAAGGAAATCTATAAAGATGCTCCGTTGGATGGGAGTGTGATCTATATATGATTGTACAGGCATACATACGTCCATAGTATGTATTATACACAGTCAGCCATCAGCATTCACAGTTCTGCATCTGAGGATTCAACCAACCGCAATTGAAAATATTTGGAAAAAAAAAATAATACAACAATAAAAAATAATACAAATAAAAATATGGCATAACAACTATTTATATTAGCATTTACATTGTATTAGGTATTATAAATGATCTAGAGATGATTTAAAGTATCCAAGAGGATGTGCACAGGTTATATGCAAATACTATGCCGTTTTATGTAAGGGACTTGAGCGTCTGTGGATTTTGGTATCCGTGGGGATCCTGGAACCAATACTTTGTGGATACTGAGGAATGACTATATATAGTTTGTATGTGTGTGTAAGTGTGTATATAAAATCAGGAATTCATCATAAGGAAGTTCTCAAAGGTGAGACCAGTGTGGCCTGGAAACCCCAGGCTGGTTGCATTTGGCCTAGTCATTCAGTTTTCCCAGTGATGCAAATATAATTTTCTATGTGTATTATGATGTATAAAGTGTCGAGGACTACTGATTTATAATTTTTCAGTGAAGAAAATTGACGAGAAAAATTGAAAGAAAATTCAATTGAAAGAAAATTGAATTAAAGGCTTTGCTTACTCCTATGAAGATAAAGATATATTCAACAGAATCAAAAGTAGTTGTGGTGACTTAAACAAAATTCTTTCAGTTTGTACCTGGCCTAGTAATTGCTTATTTATAACTTATAGTCTTTATAGTAAAAATAGGGAGATAAAGTAAGCTTTAATTTTGTAGCAGAGTATTGTTATGTTCTATAGGGATTTTACATCTTGTTTTCTAGCAAATGTCCTGGAAACACTTCGAGGTGATGGAAATGTATTAATAGCAGTGGACACAGCAGGCAGAGTTTTGGAACTTGCTCAACTTCTTGATCAAATTTGGAGAACTAAAGATGCAGGATTGGGTGTTTACTCATTGGCACTCCTAAATAATGTCAGTTATAATGTGGTGGAGTTTTCTAAGTCCCAGGTTTGTTTTCATGTTATCATTTGTAATAAAGAAGTTTGCTACAGTTATTGGGCTTATGGAATATGGTGTCTGAATTGCCCTTTGAATTTTATTTTTCTGTTGAAGAGGTTGTTAATAATAGCTGACCATTAACTGTTTACTATTCTGTGTGCTTACACGTATTACTTCACTTAATCCTTACATACCCTACAAAATAGTTTCTATTTTTATTCCCATTTTGAAGATTGGGCAAGTTGCTTCTCTTCTAATTCTTACTATATCAATCTGTAGAATGGGGATAAGAATAGAATTTACCTCATAGGAATAAATATCAGAATTCATTGTTTGGGTTTTATTTATTTGAGACAGAGCCTTGCTCTGTTGCCCCTGCTGGAGTACAGTGGCGCCATCATTGCTCACTGCAGCCTCAAACTCCTGGGCTCAAGTGATCCTCCTGCCTCAGCCTCCTAAGTAGCTGGGACTACAGGTTCACTCCACCACTCCTGGCTAATTTTTGTATTTTTTGTAGAGACGGGGGTCTCGCTTTTGCTCAGGCTGGTCTTGAACTCCTCACCTCAAGTGATCCTCCTGCCTTGGCCTCCCAGAGTGCTAGGATTACAGGCATGAATCACTGGGCCTGGCCTTTTCTTTTTCTTTTAAATAAAACTCCTTCCCTTGAATTAGCAATCTCTGGGAGTGAGATAATCATTTAGACTGTGTACACTGCTTTTAAAAAAAAGATGTAATTTATAAGTGAAATACAATGCAAATTGGATTTTTAGGGATAATAACTGGAGTGGGAGGCTCTAATGGGGAAAAGAAACAGAAAATAAAATGCTTACCCAAACTATAAGCAACCAATGGTGGAAAAAGACTTAAAATAGAACTTGAATTCCTTGGCTGTTAGAAAATATACTGAAGTCACAATATAGTATTTTCTAATTATTGTCATTTTTCTCCCCAAATTAGGTAGAGTGGATGAGTGACAAATTGATGAGATGTTTTGAAGACAAAAGAAATAATCCGTTTCAGTTTCGCCATCTCTCTTTATGTCATGGTCTTTCTGACTTGGCTCGAGTACCTAGCCCCAAAGTTGTACTTGCAAGCCAACCTGACCTGGAATGTGGATTTTCAAGGGATCTCTTTATTCAGTGGTGTCAGGACCCTAAAAACTCAATCATTCTAACTTACAGAACTACTCCTGGGACTTTAGCACGTTTCCTAATTGATAATCCTTCTGAAAAAATTACGGAAATAGAGGTAAGCACTTGGATGTGAATTTTATCTTAAAACTGTTTGGGAATACGTTGTGTATGATATGTAAAAATCAGTGACCAAAAACAAACCTTAAAGTCGTTCCAGTATTTTTATTAGAACAGTAGAGAACCATTAATAGCATGAATTTCAAAGCCCCTTAACTGGAAATTCTCATTCTTGAACTCTTCCATGGTACCCTGTGGAATTATACCCAGAGGGTTAAACATATACACTATTTTTCTAGTCTCTCTGGAAAGTTCCTTTCCTGTCTTTTCCTTAATTTAAATTTGGATATTTCCTAATGATGTTCTTTTCCCTGTAGCCCTCTAAAGTAGGTACTCTTTTCTTCTTTTCATGTTTCATGTACTTTGAGTGAATTAGGTGTCTTCCTTGTGTATTGCAGCTTTCAAGCCGTTTCTCCTCCCTTTGCAATTCATGCCATCAGACGTGATGATGTGCTGACCCCTCCTTGCTTCTGACATTTACTGATCTGGCCATTCTCTGTCATTCACTGGTGATGTTAGACCCTGATTCATAGCCTTCCTATCCACTTATACTTAGGATTCCATTCTCAACTTTAACATCCGTGTATATGATCTGTCCAATCCCTTGGTCCTCTCAGTTCCTTGACAGCTTATTTTTCAGTTATCTTTTTCTCCGCTCTACCTTAGCCATCCATTCTTACTATTATGGTGTCCGCTGCTATGGTCATACCCTTGACCTTATCATGATATGGCTGAACAGTCTCCAGATCTCTACCTCAAACATCCCACTCTGATCTTACAGCTGACTTTCTCTATTACTCCCATGCCAACAACTCTTTGGTCATGTTGGAACTTTCAGTTCATGAACCTCACTTTTTACTATCCATCATTCTTTTAGCTTAGAGACAGTGGTCCATCAATACTCATAATTTTGCAACAATTTTAGCTCTCTTACCTTTCTTTCTGTTTATTCTACCTACCTGGAAAAACCTTGACCCTAGTTAAACCATGTGCTTAGTCTGTGCCTGTACTTAAGCAGCTTTATGTTACTGGAGTTAAACACTACTGTGTGGACAGGTTTCCCTTCACTTTTATGACTTTACATCTCAAAAGGGCACCCTACACTAGCACTCAACATTCTGTAGGGTGTTCCCTTTCTCACGCTCCCATAAGGCAATTTTATGCATTCTGTTTCCTCAAATATCCTACAGCTCACTCTCAGCCCTCATTCATAGCACATGACCTTGTCTCAAACTTAACAGAGAAGTAGAAGTGAGACAGGAATTCCTTTATCTTTCCACCACTAAATATATTTCTATACCACATTTGCTGCCTTATCTCCTGTTACAGGTGCAAGATAATTAGTTAAATGACCAATATATCAAAAGATCATTTGCTTAATAACCAGTCCATTAAATCTATCAGTTTTCCAAAACTAGTATTATTGAAGTTTATAGCAGTTGATGCTGAATGGGATGGTTACTAACTACCAGAGTTGTGCAGAGTTTTAGATGACTGCTTTTCATTTTGTCTTTGTAGTAGCCATTTTAAGGAATGTTTAGTTTGTTAAAAGCTAAGTGTAACAGTATCTTTGTCTTATAACTCTACTTAAAAAAAGCATAATATTAGTAACTTAAAATCTGATAGATATTTTCTATAAATACAGAATTGTTGAGCAAAGATGCAGAGCAAGCATACCAAAGTAAAATACTGTCTTTGGGGTTATTTAATAGCTTAGAAAGACTTGAAACAGTTTCATCAGATATGAAATACTAAATTTGAAAACTTTAATTACTAGGAATTCCTTTAGGGCTGATAAGCCATTTGAGGAATTAATAAAAGAATATTAAAAGTGGGCTGGGCACAGTGGCTCACACCTGTAATCCTAGCACTCTGGGAGGCTGAGGTGGGAGGATTGCTTGAGCTCAGGAAATCGAGACCAGCCTGAGCAAGAGCAAGACCCATGTCTATAAAAAACAGAAAAATTAGCTGGGCGTGGTGGCATGTGCCTGTAGTCCTAGTTACCCAAGAGGCTGAGGCAGGAGGATCACTTGAGCCCAGGAGTTTGAGGTTGCACTGAGCTATGATGATGCCACGGCACTCTAGCTGGGGCAACAGAGTGAGACTCTGTCTCAAAAAAAAAAAAAAAAACCCAGAAAATGGCATTCAGAAGCATCCTAAAGAAATGAGAAGCAGCCAAAACATGAAATGTTAGTTTTTTTAGTTTTTAAAAAGATAAGTAATATTTATGCTCAAGATTCTGTCCCTGCTCACCACCTTCGTAGGGATATTTGTTCTGCAGTTAATCCTCTCTCTGTTAGTTTTCCCTCTACTTGATCACATGCAAAACAATTTTTACTATTTTCTCTTCCTCTACTCCAAAACCTTTTCTTCTCTTGGTCTTCCTTATCTCAGGTCTTTCTTATCTCTTTTCTGTAGTTGAGAAAACGTGTGAAGCTTGAAGGGAAAGAACTTGAGGAATACTTGGAAAAAGAAAAACTAAAGAAGGAAGCTGCTAAAAAACTTGAGCAGTCAAAAGAGTGAGTCATTTTCAGACAGATTATAAATTTATGTATGTAATTTGAGAAGAATGTATTTATACGACTTAAATGTTTAGTTGAAAACATTTAAATTTTCTTAGGACTTCATCACTTTTGTTACGGACATCTTTCAAATGGCTAGAATACCAAATCCTTTCAGTGCTAATACTACAATATATTTATCAACTGGCAGTTAATGTTACATTTTACAAAATATTGGTCCAATAATATTGAATATTATTCTAGTCATGCATCATTTAATGATGGGGATATGTTCTGAGAAATATGTTGTTAGGTGATTGGGTCATTGTGTGAACATCGTAGAATGTATTTACAGAAACCTTGATAGTATAGCCTACAATGCACGTAGGCTATATGGCCTTGCTTATTGCTCCTAGGCTACAAGCCGGTACAGCATGTTACTGTACTGAATACTTGTAGGTAATGTAACACAATGGTAAGTATTGATGTGTCTAAACATAGAAAAGGCACAGAAAAAAAAAAAAGGCATGGTATTATAATACCATATTTATGGAACCACCTTTGTATTAATATATGTGATTTGTCATTGAGATGTTATAGAGCACATAATTTTATATTATTTGGATTAATATTGAATTAATAATTTTGAATATTCAGTAATAATTTTATAAATATTAATTCAAAATCTTTTTTGGACTTTATGACCTTGATCTATTCCAAAATCCTCCCAGGGCAGATATAGATTCCAGTGATGAGAGCGACATTGAGGAAGATATTGACCAGCCATCAGCTCATAAGACAAAGCATGACCTGATGATGAAGGGTGAAGGTAGTCGGAAAGGAAGTTTCTTCAAACAGGCAAAAAAGTCTTATCCTATGTTTCCTGCCCCAGAAGAAAGAATTAAATGGGATGAATATGGAGAGATTATCAAGTATGTGAGCAAAGCAAACTTTTCTTTCTTATGAATTGGAGGTATTATCTGTGCTACCATTTCAGCTCAGTGAATTTGGTCTTTCTGGTCACTATGTACTTTGTCAGTTTCTGAGTGCCTCTGCTTGAAAGATATAGAAGACTTATAGTTTGAAATGCAAAAATAGAAATGTTGAGAAACATCTAGAGAATTAATATTAAGGGAAAACTGGTAGTTTTATTACTTAGTTGTGTGAAACGTTTAGAAAAACGATCAAATCTTTTTTCCCCCCACTTAAGAGAGGCCGGGGACATCCCTAGAGAAAGACGTAGGGTAGGAAGAACTTTGATGGTTGGTGATATTACATTTGGGAAATGGGTTATATCTCACATGATACACATGTGTTTTATGAGATATGTGAGATAAAAAGGAATATGAGATAGCATGAATGGAACCATGGAAAATCTATACCTACTATTAGACAAACAACTGAAATCATATATTCTAATTGCAATTTTGAAAACACTGCTAACCTGTGTAAAAATTCTTTAGGGTTCTTGTTGCTTCCCTGGTAAATGTCAAATGCCTTAGCATAATGCGGTCTGTCTTTCACAATCTGGTTTCTCCCCGCTTTTCTATTATGTTTCTATATTTATCAGTGTGCTTTGTCCACTCTGGTGGTATCAGCCTTTCTGTTTCCTTCTACTTGGTTTTTCTATGTCATGCCTTTGCACATGTTTTTCCTTTGGCTCTGTTCAGTCTTCCCCTCTCAGGTTTCCAGGTGCTGAATCTGGAAACTTTTCCTGTCTCCCAACACAGGTCCTTTTCTTGTACTTTCTTTGTACTTCCATAATGCTATCTTGAGCATATAGTGGAGTTAGGTCATTCTTGGGTTTAATTAGGAAAACTCCACTGTTGACTTGACCCTCCAAAACAATAGAGAGGAAACATAACAGCTTAACTAATGTTGGTGATTTTGCTTACCATTCCACTTAATGAGTGGCCAATCTATTTAGCATGGGCAGTGATCTTTAGCTTCAATTTCCTTATCTGAAAAATGGGGATAAGAATTAATTGAGGTTGTGTTTATAAGGCACTTAGCCTAGAGCCTGACTCATAGTAAATATGCTTTAAGTGTTTGCTACTGCTGTTGTTGTTATGTAGATTACAGTTGGAGATGTTGGACTCCAGGGGCTAAGAAGCTGCTGTAACAATCTGGGTGTTTGGGAATAGAGGCCTGGATTTTCAGAGAGGAGTGTGAGTGGATTTGGGAGTGGGGCATTGAAAAATATAGGAGTCAAAGAGAGAATGTTTAAAAAAGTGTTATTTTGTCTTTTTAAATTTAAACTAGACTAGAACTCTTTCTAATATTAGAAGTAAAAATGGGAAGACAGATATGTTAACAGTACATTGAAGTAAAGATCAAGGCTTATGAGGGAGGTAATGATATTGTATCTCAGTCTTTTTAATAATGTACAAATGGAGAGTCGTCTGCTTTCTCTGGGTAGGAAGGAAATAACTGGGGGTCTTAAGGACATCAGAGGAACTCTGAGATTTATTGGAATTTGGCAAAGAAAACCACAGAAATTGAGAAAAAGAATTATTGAAAAAAATATAGAGCTAGGTTGCAATAGTACTTGTGATAGCCACTGAGATCTTCTAATGACCTGTCTAGGGACCTTTCACCTTTACACACAGTGTGTTTCTAAGAACACACCTTGATGGTTATGAAAAACATGACATTAGGCAGTCATCTGATAATTGATATTATAAAATTGCATTGGCTTTGGATCAAATGTATGTTTCAGTCTTGAACTACATGAGGAGCCTAAAAATTATGCCACCTACTAGTTAGTTATACATGTTATATAATATTAGCTTGCTTTTTACTACTTCTAATTAGAGACTTATTATTTAGACCAGAGGATTTCTTAGTGCCGGAACTTCAAGCTACTGAAGAAGAAAAAAGCAAATTAGAATCTGGTTTGACAAATGGAGATGAACCCATGGATCAAGATTTATCTGATGTTCCTACTAAGTGTATTTCTACAACAGAGTCTATTGAAATAAAGTAAGTGCTTTTGTTGCAATTTGAGAATAGATTATAAGATTATGGTTTTTTGTTTGTTTGTTTGTTTGTTTTGAGATAGAGTCTCACTGTGTCACCTGGGCTAGAGTGCAGTGGTGTCGTCATAGCTCATTGCAACCTCAAACTCCTGGGCTCAAGTGATCCTCCTGCCTCAACCTCCTGAGTTAACTGGGACTGGTGTGTGCCACCCACGCCTGGCTAATTTTTCTATTTTTTGGTAGAGATGGGGGTCTTGCTCAGGCTGGTCACAAAGTCCTGGCCTCAAGTGATACTCCCACCTGGGCCTCCCAAAGTGCTAGGATTACAGGCGTCAGCTGTTGTGCCTGGCCCAGTTTAATTTTTTTGAGTAACTGCTTGTTTTATAAAATATACTCCTTGACTTAAACATCTCTAGCGCCCTAATGTCTAGAAAATACTTCTGTGATCTGAAGTAGTTAAGAAACCTTTTTTTCCCCCTTTCTACTTAAGTATAGTTAATAATACCAGTAAATGATCATTTTGGAATTGTTTTTGTCATGAGAGCACAAAGTGGTTTGTCCAATTATAGCTAAGACCTAAATAATATATTTTGGGGCATAGCTAAGACCTAAATAATACATATTAACAATATAATACATGTATATTTCTCAAATCCTCATTTTATATATTGTATATATTTTTTTCCTGATGATAAAAGCCATTTTTTTTTTTTAGAGTTGCCAGAAAAGTAATCTTGAGTAATCATGTCTAATTACAGAGCCAGGGTTACTTACATAGACTATGAAGGACGCTCTGATGGGGATTCCATTAAAAAAATCATTAATCAGATGAAGCCACGACAGTTGATCATTGTCCATGGGCCACCAGAGGCTAGTCAAGATCTGGCAGAGTGCTGCCGTGCGTTTGGTGGAAAAGATATTAAAGTGTACATGCCAAAGCTACATGAAACAGTTGATGCCACTAGTGAAACACACATCTACCAGGTAAATATGCTAGCAGTTGGCACTGAGTAGAAATAAATACTTTTTGTTGCAGATTAGGACAGATACATTAGAAATATAGGGATGAGTGAGACAGACATGGTCCCCTGCCCTAGCAGACCTCATAGTCTATGGGGCTTGTAAAAAGGAAATAGCATTTATCACATTGTCGTACCCCTGAGAGAGAAGTTTAGGATGCTATGAGAGTGTAAAGGGGAGGGACCCAACTCAGATTTAGAGGTTTAGAAAAGGTTTCCTGGAAGAAGTGATAACTAAGCTGAGTCCTAACATGTGTAGTTGGATTGTCAGGTGGATAGAGTAGGAAAGAGAAGGGGAAAGAGTGTTCCATGCAGAGGGAACAATATTTGCAAAAGTACAAAGGTGAGGGGAATGATGAGTGTTAAGGAATTCAAAACTTCTAGAAAAATTAACAGATGTTAAGGCTCTACTCCTAATTGAAACAAATGGAAATAGGTATAGAATTCAGGACTAGCATAGTGGAGAGATTAACTCTTTTTTTTTTTTTTTTTTTTTTTGAGACAGACTCTCACTCTGTTGCCCGGGCTAGAGTGAGTGCCCTGGCATCAGCCTAGCTCACAGCAACCTCAAACTCCTGGGCTCAAGTGATCCTTCTGCCTCAGCCTCCTGAGTAGCTGGGACTACAGGCATGCGCCACCATGCCCGGCTAATTTTTTCTATATATATTTTTAGTTGGCCAGATAATTCGTTTCTATTTTTTAGTAGAGACGGGGTCTCGCTCTTGCTCAGGCTGGTCTCGAATTCCTGACCTTGAGCGATCCACCCGCCTCGGCCTCCCAGAGTGCTAGGATTACAGGCGTGAACCACCGCGCCCAGCCCGAGAGATTAACTCTTATCTGGTAAAGGGAGATGGTGTCAATTTAAAACAGAAGTGATATCTATATCTGGAAGAAATGGGTTGGAACTTACCAGGCAGAAAAATTATTCTGGGCAGAGTAAGAGGAAGCAACATTTCAAGAATATGGAGGTGTGAAACTCTATGGTATATTAGAAAAGTAAAAGCCGTTCAGTACTGCTGAAGTACACCAAGTGCTAGAGGATGAGACTTACCAGTGGTTCTCAGCCTTGGCTGCACAGGAGAATCATCTGGGAAGCTTTTCTGGGGGCCAGAGGGACTCGGTGCTCTGGTATTAATCTCACCGGTTATATTAGAAACACTGGAGAGAAGGCCCTGGCATTCATTGTTTTTTTAATTGCCATGTGATTCCAATGTGTAGTCAGGATTAAGAACCTCTACTTTGGCAAGTAGGGGCCCTAATGATCTTACAGGCAATTAGGTATTGGTCATTGTGAGGATCAGAGGAGTGAAAGATTTTCAAATTTTAATCACATTACCAGAGCTAGAAAATGTGATAATAATTGGTTATATTTAATTTGTTAACCTATATTCTGTGGGTTTTATTTCTCCCCTTTGCGTATCTAGGTGAGATTAAAAGACTCTCTTGTCAGCTCCCTTCAGTTTTGTAAGGCAAAAGATGCTGAATTAGCTTGGATAGATGGTGTCTTAGACATGAGAGTTTCCAAGGTGGACACAGGCGTTATTTTAGAAGAAGGAGAGCTGAAGGATGATGGAGAAGACTCAGAAATGCAAGTAGATGCCCCTTCAGATTCTAGCGTTATAGCGCAACAAAAGGCCATGAAAAGTCTGTTTGGAGATGATGAGAAAGAAACAGGTGAAGAAAGTGAAATCATTCCGACTTTGGAACCCTTGCCACCCCATGAGGTAAAAAAAAAAAAAAAAAAAAAGCATGTGCTTTTTCTCTTTCTTCCTTAATTTGTCATCATTCTAGTTTTCCTTTTGTGTTTTTAACCATTTAAAATATGTCACATTTAGGCTGATTTGGAAGTTTTTTAAAAAGATTACTGAAGACAAGTTTGTGTGCGTCTGCATGTGCAGCAATTCTGTATGGGTAGGGAATGATAGCAATTTACAGGAAACCTTTAGCAAATCTTTTAAGGTATATAATTGTTTTGTGACCTTTTTTCAGTATGTATTTTTAAATATTAAGTTTGATGATTGTGAGGCTCACCTACCTGCTTCTAATCAGGAGATTTATAGTCTTCTAAGAATGTCTTACTGTTGCATTCCATTTTTATATATTGTCAATTCCATTCAAATCACTTTTGGTTTTGTTATAGTTAGAAATCTGTTATTAAACATAGATATAATTTTAGTCTAGTATTTACATGTTCTCAAGCAGTATCTAGTTAATTAACAAAGACTCTAGGTAATTAAACTTAAAACAATATTAAAACTGTAAGAGTCCTACATGCACATAAAGTGATATCTTCAGCCCTGCTATGAAATTAAGAATAGAGAGAGATAGCCTCCCTCTGTCTTTGGATTCCCTGCTAGTACTTACAACTCTTGAAATTGGGAGGAGGGATTAGCATCTTTTTTCTCTCTGTGTTAAAGCTAGTGGTTTTCTAAGCAATTTCAAAAGAGCAGCATTAGGCAAGAACAACTTTCCTTTCTGGTTGTAAAACTTGTGGCATCTGTTGCATTTCCTCCAAGGATGAAGGGACAGTGGAAATGGGATTAGGGAAGAATTATCCTCTGAACTAAGCAAAGGAGTGGGATCTGGAAAATGAATTTTTGGTTCAGTTCTGCCTACTGGCACTCTAGTTGACCCCTTTAGGCAAGTGGGTGAGTGAAGAGCATAACATTACTAAACGTCTCTCTCTTATTATGAAGCATGACTAATGAAATTGATTGTGAAACATTCAGAAAATGTGAAGGGCTTTGTAATGTTAAGTAATGGGGTAAAATTCAGAATAACAACTTGGAATGTGATTTATAGTCTTGAAATAATCTGTCAAAGGACTTCAGGGAATAATAGAAGATATCTTAGAGATCATGTGGTGTTTTACTTTCTTCAGTACAACTATGTGTCTGATGTTTTATTTGAACTTATTCTTTCCCCTCTGCCCTTATCTAAGGTTCCTGGACATCAGTCAGTTTTTATGAACGAACCAAGATTATCAGACTTCAAGCAAGTTCTTTTACGGGAGGGGATTCAGGCTGAATTTGTAGGAGGTGTGCTCGTTTGCAACAATCAAGTAGCAGTCCGTAGAGTAAGTGTGTTTTTAATAGGAGCTGAACGGAATACATACTTCTGATGTTTTGTCATTTTGAATTCTGTAATATTTGATTGGTAATTTCAGAAAACTGAAGATCAGTAATTTATGTTCATAATGATGACCTTGAAGACTTACTTATAAAAGTCATTGAAGGCTCTGGAAGAAATGATATATAATTTTATTGGAAATTTTTGTTATTTGAATCCTCTGACATTTATGTGTCTATGTAAAATTCATGACTTAAGTATATCCATATTCTTTGAATCGGAGCAACCCATTTCCTGACTAATCATAAAGTAATCTATTTCATGTATTTTGGTTATTATATCTGCATATTTATTAATGAATAGAAAAGGTATTAAAGAATTTTTTTTAACTTGATTTCTAGACTGAAACTGGACGCATCGGATTGGAAGGCTGCCTTTGTCAAGATTTTTATAGGATAAGAGACCTTTTATATGAACAATATGCCATTGTGTAAAGGATATGATGTCAAGAAGTATCTGCTTGACCTTTCTAAGAAAAAAGGATTCTTACTTTATTCTAAGCTTTTACTGTTTTGTTTTGTAACATATGAAAAGAATCTGCCAGAAAAACTTACATGTATTAGATTTTTAAAATGTAAATATTAATAGAGACCATTTTGCTAATGTTCAAATGAGCACTGGATAGCTTTTGACTTTCAGAGTGATAGCGCTCCTAGCAAGTATACATGCCCAAGAATTGAAGGTGATTGGTTTCCTTTACAGACCCCTTATTCTAGAAGGGCTTTTTACTTGAATAAAACAATGCAACTTAGCAAACCAGTTCATGGCCTTAGAGAAATATGTTTGCATGAGTTTTTGCAAACTGTTTCTTATATTTTCTGGAATGAAAAGTGAGAATTATTTAGAAAAATCATGCTACAAAAAAACAAAACAGATACAACAGTTTTTTGACACTTACTTAAAAAAACAACATGCTATGACAAAAAAAATACATGCTGTGACTCTTCTAATTTGAATATGCAATTGTTTTGACATAGAGCCTATCTGCTCCATGTTTCTATTTCCTAATGATTCACTCTAGAGTAAGGTAGTGCACATTTGGTTCAGAAATCAATTTTTCTTTCTCCTATTTCTTGTTTTATTATTTTGTTTTTCAGTTTGAATTATGATATCATCATTTAAATGTACATAACTCAGAAGAACTCCATGATGTGTTAAAGTCTTAAGGGCTCTGCATAGCATACATTTTAGACACATCTTAACCATCAGCTAGGTTACTGTATTGGAAACTGCTTAGTGCTCAGTTTTTAAGACTACAAATATTGAACCTCACGTTTTTTATAAGGTAACAGTATAATTTAATTAAAATGTGTAAATGTTTTCATCTCTTAGGCTTGTGCTCTCTTAAGGTTACCCAAGTAGTAGTTGGATTTTATACACATTACTACAAAAATAATGCTGAAGTTGGATAAGGTTATCCTTTCTGTGTTCATGTCTTTCTTGTGGCTAACCATCCTGATATATTATAAACCACTTGTGTTCAAGAGTAAAAACAACACATGGAATTTTTATTGAACTAAGCAATGAAAGCCATGTCGCTCTATTGTTATTTGTTGATAATTTTTTAGAAAGTACCTTAATCACGGCAGGCTTTGGTGTTTATTTCGCAAGTATATAGGCTTCCTTTTTACACTTAGCATTTTTAGGAGGATCAATCTTCTTATTTAACTTATATGGAACTATGTATGGTACAACCCAATGATATCAGACTAGAATTAATATTTCATTCTATTTCAAATGCTTGCAAAGTCTCTATTGTGGATTATAGTGCTAACGCAAAGTTTACAGCCTTCTGATACTGAAAAGCAGATACATAAAACGATGTTACGAAAGATGAATATAAAGAGTATGTTTTCTTTTCAGTGCTTTCAAAAAATTTCACTTAAACCCTTATTACTGTATGGAGTAAGCCTATAATCCTATTTATATTCCAAAGGCAAGAAAATCTGCATTTGTTTCATGGCTTAAAGCATCTGGTTATACATACTACATTGTACTAGCAATATTGAAAAATTATTTCTTGCCTAGCCTTTTTATTGTCCTATGAACAGGAATTAAATTTTAAAGTACTGCTTGAAGATGGCTACGCTAAATAATGTCATTGCAGGAGTAATACTTGTACCTGTTTCTAGATGACAATATTACCAAAATTTCTAACATGAAGACTTAGCTTCAGTTACTTCAGAAACATGAAAACTTAGCTTCAGTTACTTAAGAAAAATACAACTTGTAAAAACGACTGTGAAAGAAATCATGAACTCAGAGAAACTTTCAGACCTTTATTGTTTAGAGGCAAGAATAAGTGCAACATGTAGACTGTCAACTGATTAGCAAATTATTTGGTTAAAAAGAAATTTTATTGTAGTATTTGTTACAGTGGGATTATTAATGTCAGATATCATTGCAAACCTTTCTGTATTTTCATGAATCTCTAGGTGGCGTGAAACAGGTAAGGAAGTCAATTTTCTAAGGTAGGCAATTCACCTTTTTTTTTTTTTTCAATAAAGATACAATTCACATAACATAAAATTCACTCTTAAAATATACAATTCATTGGTTTTGGTGTATTCACAGAGTTGTGTGACCACTACAACTATATAATTCCAGAACAGTTTCATCACCGCAAAAAGAAACCCTATAGGGCCTATACCCATTAACAGTCACACCTCATTCTCCCTCCTTTCTAGCTCCTGACAACCATTAACCTACTTTCTAGCTCCTTGAATTTGCTTTTTCTGGACATTTCATAAAAATGGGATGGTATAATATATAGTCTTCTATGTCTGACTTCTTTCAGTTAGCATAAGGTTTTGAAAGTTCATTGATGTTGTAGCATGTGTCAGTGTAATATTCCATTGTATGGATAATACCACATTTTGTTTATCTAGTTGTTCGTTGATAGATACTTGGGTTCTTTCCAATTTGTGGCTATTATAAAGAATGCTGCTTTGTAGTCATCCTAATGAGAGTGAAGAGGTATCTCATTGAGGTTTTGATTTGCATTTCTTTAATGACTAATGATGTTGAGCATCTTTTCATGTCCTTATTGGCTATTTGTATATCTTCTTTGGAGTAATGTCTGTTTAAATGCTTTTTCTATTTTTAATTTGGTTTATTTATCTTTTTATGTTTGAGTTATAAGAGTGTTTTTATGTATTCTGGATACTAAACCATTATATATGATTTGCAAATATTTTATCTCATTTTGTGGCTTGTCTTTTCACTTTCTTGATAGTGTACTTTGAAACACAAAAGTTTTTAATTTTGATAAAGTTCAATTTATTTGGTTTTTAACCCCCCTTGGTTCCTTATACTATTAGTTTCATGTATTAGAAACCATTCCTTCATCCAAGGTCATGAAATTTTACACCAATTTTTTTTTCCTAACAGTTTTATAGTTTTAACTCCTAGAGTTAGGTCTTTGATTCATTTTGAATTAATTTTTGTATATGGTGTGAGGTAGGGGTACAATTTCATTCTTTTGCATGTGGATACCTAGTTGTTCCAGCATCATTTGTTAGGAAGACTGTATTTCCCCAATGAATTGTCCTGCCACCCTTCTTGAAAATTAGTTGCCCATAAATGTTTGGATTTGTTCCTGGACTTACAATTCTGTTATATTGATCTATATTTCTATATGCTAGTACTATTCTGTCTTGATTACTGTAGGTTTGTAATAAGTTTTGAAATCAGGAAGTATGAGTACTCCAACTTTGTTCTCTTTCAAGATTGTTTTTGGCTGTTGGGGGTTCCTTACATTTTTATTTTTTTCCTATTTAAAACTTTCATAGATTCAGGGGGTGCAAGGTGAATTTCATTACATTTATAGATTGTGTAGTGGTGAAGTCTGGGCCTTTAGTGTACCTATCACTCACCTTGCATTTTTCTGTGAGTTTTAGAATCAGCTTATCAATTTCTGCAAAAATGCCTGCTTACTTTTAATGTAGGGGGAAGCAATTGAAATTTACAACTTAAAATCTTAGCATATTATGGCTAAAAGGGACTGTAAAACTCATTTAGTTCAACCCACTTATTTTAGTATTGAATGAATGGGCCTGTGAAAGGAAAGGGATTTGCTTGAGATCCATACAGCTGGTTAAAGGCAGAGTTGAGATTGGAACCCAGCCTTATATCTTATAGAATCCAGTGTCCCTTCCTTCTTGCCTCCCTCTTTCTCACGGACTTGCTCTGTCACCCAGGCTGGAGTGCAGTGGCATGATCATAGCACACTGTAATCTTGAACTGCTAGGGTCAAGCAATCCTCCTACCTTAGCTTCCCAATTAGCTAGGACTATAGGCTACAGGTGCTTACACCCAACTAATTTTTTTTTTTTTTGGTAGAGACAGGGTCTTGCTATGTTGTCCAGACTGGTATTAAACTCCTGGGCTCAAGCAATCCTCTTGCCTCAGCCTCCCGAGTCAGTAGCTGGGATTACAGGCATGAGCCACCATGTCCAGCTTGAAATTTCATATTTAAATATCAAACATAAATGTCTAAAGAGATTTGTGTAAATCCTTTATCAGTTATAAGAAAAAACAAATTCCTTATCCTAAATGTACAGAATTCAAATTCTCATGGGTTTTCAACATCTCATAGTCATGAGTTTTTTTTTTTTTTTAAGGAGACACACATGCAGGAAGAAAGAAGTATGTTTAATGAGGATTCAGAACATTGTGCATTTTAAACTATTAAGCAGAATTTTATTATCAATATTATTGCCCATTAAGAAAAGCTTCTTTCACCTTTATTTCAACTATTCTTTTGAATACTTCTACCTAAGATAATGAAACCATAGGCAGAGATTTTTCTAATAGTAATAAAAACCAGTGTAATAAATTCCTAATAGCTCAGAGACCACTTGTCTTTATCTTATTTTTTAACTTTTTATTTTGAAATAATTTTAAATTTTTTCAGAAGTTAGAAGAATAGTTTAAAAGATCCTGTATATTCTTCCCCTAGATTCCTTTTTAGTTAACATTCTGCTATATTTACCATTCTGTCTCTATGTACATTATTTCTTGAATGATTTGATACTAAGTTGCAGTTATTTCTCATTTGTCCTAAACACTTCTATGTATATTTTTTAAAAATAAGGACACACATGCATAACTACAGTACTTCCATCAAAATCAGGAAATCGATATTGATAAAATTCTACCATTTAATCCACAAACCCTATTCAAATGTTGCTATTTATTCCAAAAATGTCCTTATAGTTACCCTTTCTTTTGGATCCTTTGGTCCAGGATCCAATTCAGGATGATGCATGCATTTAATTATGTTTTCCCTTTAGTTTTCCTCAATCTGGAGCAGTTCCTTGGTTTTTCCTTATTTATAATCTTGATATTTTGAAGAGTGCAGGCCAATTACTTTGTAGAATGACCCTCTCTTTGTCTGATATTTCCTTATGTTAGATTCAGGTTATGAATTTTGGGCAGGAATACCAGAGAAGTGATGCTAATGCTGTATTCTTCTCCACATTGTGTTATGAGGCACATTGTGTCAACTTTTCCCATTACTGATAATGTTAATTTTTAACAGTTGGTTATGATGTCTTCAAGATTTCTTCATTGCGAAGTTACTAAGTAATTTTTCCCCACTCTTCTTTCTTTCTTTCTTTTTTTATAGTATTTAAAGAGTACAACATGATGTTTTGATATACCTATCCATAGTGAAATGATTACTGTAGGTATTTATTGATTAATGAGAAACAGGTATTTTATGGGGAGCTATTTTGAAACTATGTCAATATTCTGTTCTTTCTCAAACTTTTATTCTTTAGTTTGAGCATCCATTGATCATTCTTAACTAAATCAGTTATTGCCAAGTGGTGATTTTTCTAATTCCCCCATTGCTTCCACATTTAATTGGCATTCTGTAAGAAAGCACTTTCTCTTCTTCCCCATTTATTTATTCAATATTTATATTGGTATGGGACATGGATTCCTGTTGTATAATCTACAAATGATCATGATTTATTTTGATGCTCCAGTTGTCCCAGATTTGGCTAGTGGGAGCGCTTTCAAGCTGGCTCCTGTGTCCTTTTGACATATCCTCATGGTTCTTTTAGCACTTCCTTCCTTTCTGGTACCACAAGATGTTTCAGGCTCTTCTTGTTTTTTCCCTATCCCAGTCCTGAGATCAGCCATTTCCCCAAAGAGTCCTGGTTCATTTTAGGGGAGAATGGTTTGGAACCAAGACCTGGGTGCTAGGTTGTGACCATTACCATTGTGCTATCATCACTACCAGGTCCTGTCAGTGGAAAAATTTGGAAATACATGCATCTGTGCTTGTTTCTCATCCATCCACTTATATATGTGAGAAAGCACAAGTCCACACTGGTCTCCTATTCCACTTCTACTCCATGGGGCTGTGGTCCCCAATCCCCAGGCTGTGCTTCACTGCCTGAGCTCCGCCTCCTTCCTACCCTCTTCTCTACCATCCATGGAAAAATTGTCTTCCATGAAACCAGTCCCTGGTACCAAAAAGGTTGGGGACTGCTGCCATAGGGTTTGTCCTAGTCTTCTACTTTTCCACATTTGTAACTTTTACCCTCTGTTAAAACTGGACTCCCATAGTCTTTGATATATTTATCTGTTTGCTCTCCTTGTGATTATCCAATCTCCTGACCGTAGGGCTGGCTCCTTTGCTCCAAGCCCTCTGTACGTTGCTGCTGCAAGGACTGAGTTTCCTCCCTTTCCCCGATCCATGGCAGCACCTGCCAAATGAACCCAGCAGTGGGTATTTTAAAGAAGGTACCTTAGGCTCAGATGGTGGTTCCAAAACATGTTCCAATTTACGTGGTGCTCTAGCCAAGGTGAAATAAGCATAGATTCTGAATAGGTTTTTACTTTGAATAGGACTGTGTAGTCTGAGTTTTTGTCTTATTTTGTTAAAATGTTTTCCTGATTACTTGCATATAATGTTCAAGCAAGCATCAAAATAATGATTGCTATGGAGTGGGGTTAGTGGAGGAAAGTATGAAAAGGAAGGAGGTGTAAACCCAATCTTGAGACAGGTAATGGTTATGGCAGGAGTAGCAATCTCAATCCAAAATGCTCTCTAAGCCGGAACACGTTAGCAGTGAAAGATCTTAAGTAATGTGTTAATATTATTTTATAACTGTCCTTGCAAAAAACTTTGCCTGTCACTTCATCATTTGGATCATCCACCCCCTTAACTCTTAAGTTTTAGGAGTGTCAGGACCAAGTTCACTATATTGAGTGCTGAGGTGTTCCTTTATTAAACAGTCAGTTATTCTTCAATCTTAACAATTTGTAGTGGGAGGAATAATGTCATGCCCCTGGACAAATGATTCTTTGGAAAGCTCAGGATGGAGCCCAATTATGTAACAAATGTGGGCAACTGTATAATAATTATTAGAACTTATTCCTACCTGTGAGAAAATGGAGTCTATAGGACCATAATTATTTCCGTTTTAGAGATTTGTTTCACCTAATGGGAATAACTGCTCAAGTGCCCATTTACTAAAAAAGAACTGAGCTGTTAGCAATAGTAGCTGTTGCTGAGTATTTTCTGTGTCCCAGATGATGTGCTAAATGCTTTACGTGTCTCATTTAATCATGACACTGAACTGTGTGGCTACCGTCATTATCCCCATTTACAGATGAGGAAACTGAGGCTTACAGTGTGTTGTTAGTCCTCAAGTTCTCACACGTGATAGACGTTACCGTGTGTAGTGGTTTTGATGTGTTACTGGAATTCTTCAGTTCTGAGCAAAAGAAACTGTCTCTGGCTAACTGGGAAAAAAAGGAGTTTATTGGGAAAAGAACCCCAGGAGCTCTGGGGATCCAGGCCTAACAGTCTTTCAAAGCACTGCTAAAGGAATATATCAACTACAAATTGGCTCCCTCAACAGACAATATCACCAGGGAAATTCAGCCTGGCTTTTTTTTTTTTTTTTTGGAGGGACAGGGTCCCTCTAACTCCTCGGCTCAAGCAATCCTCTCACCTCAGCCTCCCGAGTAGCTTGGATTACAGCCACGCCTGGCTCCAGCCTGGCTTTTGTTAAACGCCAACTCTGTCTAACCAAGGTTAGACACAAGTAGGGAAAGTTCTCCCTAAGAATTTAAGGGCCTGTTACCAAAAGGTGAAGAATGGGAGGGAAAGACACACAACAAATATCTGCTTTATAGATGCAGTGGCCAAGAACACAGGCTCTGGAGTCAGGGGCTTCAAATGCCCGGGCCACCACTTTCTGTTGTGAATTGGGCCAGTTACTTTGTATCTTAGCACTTCAAATATATGGGGATGGTCTCGTACCACTTCCTAGTGTCATGTGAGGATTCAGTAATGTGAACCGTGGAAAGCACTTGGCGTGTATGGTCCGTGGTAAGCACCTTATTACACAGTAATGATTATTAATTGCCATATTGTCCCATTCCATCTTCATTGCAGCTGTAAAGGCTTGGGATCACCTCCATTTTTACAACTTAAACTTGCTCTGGGGGGTCTGAGTGGCTTTTTCAAAGTCACACAACTGATCACTGGTGAATCAGTACTTTCACCATGCCGTCTTGATCCACAAAAAAAAGCTCTAATATTTATCCTTTTAGCTTTTAGACAAGAATCCTTCCGACGTATTACTCAGAATTTCCTCCTGATAACAGTGGAATTTATACCAACTGACCCAGTGTAGATCTAAAACATTTTTATCTTTAGACATTTCCTAAGACAATTTAAATGCAGCAAACTTTCCTGTTTGGTCAATGCGATAACGCATTAATTTAGAAAAACAGTCTTTTCTCATCTTTACTGCTGATTTTATGCTATTTCCACAGAATACTAGAAAACAGTGTCCTTTAGTCAAAAATAAGAAAATCTACAGGCTGCATGAGAATCTTTGAACAAATTTTTCCAGGAAATGCTTTATATGTTGGTTCCAAAAAGCCATCTAACAATTTCTCACAAAATCTCATAAGAGGAAGACGTGGGGTTGCATTAGGATTTGGTCAAGTGGGTGTCTTAACCGTTCAAAGCTATTTTTAAAGGTTGCTCACTGATAGATCTGTGCTTGTCTGAATTCACAGGCTTTGTCCTTTTACTTGACATTTTAATCAATTTTCTGGTTGAGGATATTGGTGGCAGGTTAAGAAAATTTGCAAATGACCTGCTACTGGAAGAAGTAGCTCTTGTATAAGACAAAATTGGTACCTAAAGGGATCCTAACAAGTTTGGACAATGGGATAAATCTAAGAAAATGATGTCACCTGTCTTTCTAAACCAAAGGCACAACATGTAATGGAGAGAGAAAGCCTAGAATTATAGGCATAAGCTGAGTTATAAGATGGCTGCCAGAAAAGGTAATGGGCTTAGGGCCACATTGCGAATAACTAATGGACTCTGTAATTACTAGTAGACTTTAAGGATGGCCTAAACATAAGACCCGAAACTATAAAACTACTAGAAGAAAACCCAGAGGAAATGCTCCAGGGCATTGGTGTAGTCAAAGATTTTATGGCTAAGATCTCAAAAGCACAGACAACAAAAAGAAAAATAAACAAATGGGACTATATTAAGCTAAAAAGCTTCTGCACAGCTAAGGAAACAAAGAGTGAAGAAAACCCGTTGAATGGAAGAAAACGTTTACAAACTATTCACGCAACAAGGGACTAGTATCCAGAGAATATGAGGAACTCAATAGCAGAAAACATAATCCTATTAAAAACTGGGCAAAGGGTCTGAATAGACATTTCTCAAAAGAAGACATACAAATGGCCAATAGGTTTATGAAAAAATGCTCAACATCACTAATCATCAGGGAAATGCAAATCAAAACCACAATAAGCTATTATCACACCCCAGTTAGAATGGCTATTGTCAAAAAGACAAAAAATAAATCCCAAGTGAGGATGTGGAGAAAAGGGAACTCTTATGCACTGGAGGTGGGAATGTAAATTAGTACAGCCGTTATGGAAAACAGCATGGAGATTTCTTAAAAAACTAAAAACCATATGATCCAGGAATCCCACTACTGGGTATTTATCCAAAGGAAAGGAAATCAGCATATCAAAAAGATACCTGCACACCCATGTTTATTGCAGCATTACTCACAATCACCAAGGTATGGAATCAACCTTAAGTGTCTGTCAATGGATGAATAGATAAAGAAAATGTAGTGTGTATACATAGTGGTATACTATTCAGCCTCAAAAAAGAATGAAATCCTGTCATTTGCAGCAACGTGGATGGAACTGGAGGTCATTATGTTAAGTGAAATAAGCCAGACACAGACACAGACAAATACCACATGTCCTTACATGTGGGAGCTAATAAATTGATTCATGGAGGTAGAGAGTAGAATGATAGTTACCAGAGGCTGAGAAGGGGGTGTGTGTGGTGGGGGGTGGGAATGAAGAGATTTGGTTAATGGGTACAAACATACAGTAAGATAAAAGGAATAAATTCTAGTATTCAGTAGCACAAGATGACTACAGTTAAGAAGGTATATTTCAAAATAGCTATTAATAGAAGAAAAGATTTGAAATGTTCCCAACACAAATGATAAATGTTTGAGGTGACGGATATCCTGAATACCTTGATTTGATCATTACGAATTGTATGCACGTATCAAAATATCACATGTGCCCCATAAGTATGTACAAAGATTATGTATCAATAAAAAATAAAAACTTTACAAAAAGGTGATGGTCCTGCTTTATTCTACTGGTAAGAAAGACTCTGCTTAGAGCCCTTCCTGCAGTAAACATTCCCCCCTCTTTTTTAACTTTCCCCTCTAAGGAGTAATGTACATTATAGAAAATTTGTAAGGCATAGAAAAACATAAGAAACAGAAAAATGGCCTGCACTAAATGTAGTACTTCTATCATTTTGGCCTATTTTCATCTTTTTTCAATGTAATGTTTATATAATTTATATGTATACAATTTTGTATTGTGCCTTTATGGGAAATCTTCCCATGTTTGTAAACATCTTTTAATGGCTGCAAATACTCTATCATATGGCTATATCATTATTTATTCAGCTCTTCCCAATTGTTGGATGGTTTCCAGTTTTTTCTCTGTAATCTGAAATGTAGACATTTATGCATAAAGTCATGCATCATGGATGATATTAATAGTACCAAATAATTGCAAGCAGCCTAAGTAATCTCTTTTTTAAAACATTAATAACTGACTTAGGTCCAAAGGAAAGTAACCAGCTTGTTGAAAGACCTGGAAACCATAATAAATAGGAACTAAGGATATTTAGGCTGGAGTATGCAATAGGGGTCATTTTTGGAAGAGAGTGTACCTTAGAAACAAATGAGCTCAGGATCACTACAAGCCTCCAAGAAGCTGATCATCAGGTAAGTTGCAGTGTTCCTTCATCCCTCATAGTGACCTCGCTTCGTGAGCTCTACTTGTAGACGCTCTGTTTTGGGAAAGAGGTGGTAAGTCTTCAACATTCAACAACGAAATGAGGGCATCAGTAATCTATCCACCACCATCCCCCGGAACATTACTATTCCAAGAATTTGCTTCCAGTGTCACGTCTTATATGTGAATGATCTCCACTTGCCTTTCCTTCTGCTGTGGTTTTTGTTTTTTTAAGGGTTGTCTCTCTCTCTCTCAAAACTTGTGAGACCATATTTGACCCTGACCAACCTAGGGGGGAGAGAACAATTTTTAAAAAGATTTGTTAGAACAGTCACTCTTCTCAATGCTTTATTGCTAGTAATTGTTAAAAATATGTTTCACAATGGGAGCAGCCGTTCAGAACTCACCCACAGGCATCAGCCTCCAGCAGACGTCCCAAGAAGCACCGATGGTTAAGTCTTGGGTGAATTCTTCATGCCATGACTTTGGTTTCCTGAGATGTGAGGCCAATAGCCAGTTCTGGAGTGCTCTGAAAGGATTAACTTTTACGGGAAATCAATGAAGGACAACAAATCGCAAGCCATAAGGTAGAGCATGTTATATGCTATTTAACACACCAGGCCCAGCGTTTCCATTTGTTGCTGTCCTGGAATGAGGAGGACTTCCCATACGTTGCTTTGGTTTAAACCTTGTAGTAGCCCACGCCAGATCTAACGAGTTATCTCTGCTTTACAGTTGAAGAGGTGAAGACTCAGGCTGAGAATTTCCCTGGGTGTCAATTACTAGTAAATAAGAGCCATAGGCTGGGCACAGTGGCTCATGCCTGTAATCCCAACACTTTGGAGACTGAGGCAGGAGGACTGCTTGAGGCCAGGAGTTCAAGACCATCCCGGGCAACATAGTGAGACCCTGTCGCTACAAAAAAAAAGCTATGCCAGGTTACGAATCCAGATTTCTCAGTATTCCAAAGTTCATGCTCTTGGATAGGTTAAAGACTTCAAAGGAGTTACTACAGTTATCCATCTGTCCTAATGTGACAACAAATAGGCATTCAAAAAAGGAAGAAGTCAGTTGTATGGATTGAAAGTTAGGATGTGAAGACATCATAAAATAAGACAAGCATATTTTCTTCTACCCATCAGTAAAGGAAACTTCCATGTTTCTCTGTCTATTGGATTGAAACTCCAGGCGCTGTTTATTTCCAGGGCTTTGACCTGCTGTTCCTCACCACCATTTCAAAATAGAAACAATGGTCGTCTTAGTCAAAGCTGGGGGTTTACTGCTTCACCTGTCCCACTCTTGGAGCATTTTCCTGCGCTGGTAGAGCTGCTTCAGACAGATTTAACGTTTTGAGATCTCTGCCTTTGAAATAAAGTTGGGAAAGAACTAGTGTTAAATGCAAATTCAAAAACCAAGGAAAACCTATGAACTCAATGAGGATCGATGAACAAAATGATTAGTAGTGGGTCTTTGGAGTTGCTAACCTCGACTTCCATCTAATTCCCTTTCTGACTGTGAAGGCATTAGAATAGCTAAGGAAGATAGGGAACCTGACGTTTGGACTTAATAATATATGGTGGACACTGGGCTAGGCACTTTATTACCGCATTGTTTGCAATGGCAAACCTAACACTACCATTCATGAACAGAGGAGTAGCTGAGCTGATTATGGTATATCCACACTGCCGAATACTTGGTACTTACTTTAAAAAATAATTTAGGTTGATGGATACTAAATACTGATCTGGAAAGATGTTTATGTTATATTAAAATGACAGTAAGTTGCAGAGTAATAGATATACGATTTAATCTTTTAAAACTCTATCTGTAAGTGGCTGAGAGAAAATTCTAACCCGGGTCTGCATTAAAGATGAAATTTTTCCATGTGTTCAATGAATGTTACTAATTCTTTTCATTTTCCTCAATGAATACTTAATCTGAAAGGAAACTGTATGATGTGACATGAAAATCCTAACCTCCCCTGTCCTCAGTGACAGTGCACGATGGAGCTGGAGAGGCAGTAGAGGCGGAGATGGGGCAAGAGGGGCGGGAGGAAGAGGAGCAGGAGGCAGGGGAGGCTGTCTGGGGGCACCCCCAGCCCCAGAGTCACTGCCCTTGGCCCCGTGCCCTCCCATAGCCCACCCTTGCATCAAAAGGACCCCCGTCTTTGAGGACATCACAGTGTAGTCCAATCTATGCCTATCTCATTGCCAATACATGATTCATTGCCCTTTAAAAAGTCTGGACAAGTTCTCATATTGAATATGGTTTCAAGTATGTTTTAAGAACATGTGCACCTGGTTTGGTACCAGTATTTTGGATCTTGTCCTGCCTTGGCCACCCACAAGGAATGACAAGCATGATGAGTGAGAACAAAAGAGTGTCTTGCTGTGGAAGGAGCACTGACTAGAGATTTGGAAGGCTTGATACTGACACTTTCTGTGGGACCCTGGCCAAGTCTCTGGTCCTCTCCGACCCTCAGTTTATTTATCTGTAAAATGGACCTGGGGTAGGGTTCGACTAGATAATTTAAAAGATCCTTTTCTACGTCATGATTCTATCATCCCAGACAAATACATATTGTGCTGCTTTGGGCATGCCATTCTATTTTTACATCCAAGACTCTGTGAGGAATAGGTAATAAAGGTAAGACCTGGCCAATGAATGCCTTTCTGGGTCTCCACAGCTGTCATCTTCCACAGGGCCCTCCCCTTCCTCATTACCATCATAACCGAGTGGGTAGAAAAAAAACACCACATTAATTCAGCGCACTGTTCTCAGCAAAGGGGAAAACTGCACACATAATTTTAGCACTTGCAACCAACATTCCTTTGTTGGATGGATTTACTATAGATCTCCTTAAACCCAAATAGGGGAAAATCTTTCTTGTACAAATGGCTGTCCCCTGGAGGTATTTTCATATTGAAACCATATTTTGTTCAAAATAAACTGGATTTATTAGTAGGTTTCAATGGTGGTAAACCTGAAGGTTTCAACCTAACATCTAATCTTAAAAAGGGCAATTAGTTGGAGCTATTAAAAACTCAGTATCCTACAGATTTTTGAAAACTCATACAGGGCTTCAGAAAACATTAATATCCCCTTTCAACTCTTTCTTCTGCAAAATAACCTAAGCAAATGAGATATTCCTTAGAAATAAGAGAAGTTCTATAAAGAGCGATGGAGGAGATAAATCTTTAATGCTCTGGATAATCTAACTCCCTATTCTCAGCCTGAAGTAGGGAGTAGAATCTAAAGATGACATAAAAATTTGAAGGAAATGAAATTAATTCATCTCTATCTCTAGAAAGTACATACAAATGCAAAAGAGGAGCTTTTCATTGTGAGGAACTAGGCTAAAAGAGAACACCATTTGGAGAAATTAGTTTTTAAAAATATACCAGAAAGCAACCAAACGAAGGTTTGATTAACAAAGTAAGCCTAAGGCAGATTCATATCCTATTTAATGCTTATGCAATGGCTCCCAGCCACTCTGGAACAATCTGATCAGAAACGTCTAGAAATAGGAATGAGCAATGCCTGTCATCCATTGTGCCTGCTCTCAGCCTAGTGAATGTTAACCCTCAAGCCACCCCAAAAGTAGGGCTGGAGCAAGTTAGAATCATTTCTTGAAAGCTGACTACATGCAGGGTGCTGGAATCTGGGGGAGGAAAAAGAAATAAGGCAATCAGTCCCGGCATTGACAGTTGCGCGCTTAAAAACACCAACACAGACTGCTCTGGAGGCTGAGGCAGGAGGATCACTTGAGCCCAGGAGTTTGAGGTTGCTATGAGCTAGGCTGATGCCACGGCACTTGAGCCCAGGCGACAGAGCTCGAGACTCTGTCTCAAAAAAAAAAAAAAAAAAAACAAAACATGGACACAGAGTCTCTTCAATAGATCAGAACTGTCCCAGTCAGATAGATGCCCAAGAGCAGGGCGATGGTAAGGAAGAGGGAAGTGGGGAGAGCTACTGAGCCACTCCTATGGCCGGGCAGCTGGGGTGACCTGAGAAGGAGAAACAGAGGCCAGGCCCGGGGTGGTTTCCTTTTGCCTCCTGCCAAATCTACAGGAAGAACATGAGGAAACTTGACTGTATACCTGAGAATATATTCTCTCTAAATGAAAGGTGTTGCACATATATTTGTCTTGGATGATGGAATCATGCTGTAGAAAAGGATCTTTTAAATTATCTAGTCAAACCCTACTCCAGGTTCATTTTACAAATAAGTAAACTGAGGGTTGGAGAGGACCAGACACTTGGCCAGGGTCCCACAGAAAATGTCAGTATCAAGCCTTCCAGATCTCTAGTCGGTGTTCCTTCCACAGCAAGACACTCTTTGCTCTCATCATGCTCGTCATTCCTTGTGGGTGGCCAAGGCAGGACAAGATCCAACACAGGGATGGTGGGTGATTGTCTGGATGGAGGCAAGCTGGGATTTCTGACAGCGGGTGTGAGTGTAAAGCCAGAGGGGGGATGGACTAAGTCCTGATATCACTTCAGCCACTTCAAGGCGTGTCAGTGGATTTCTGTCCACCAGCGTGGAAATGGATCGTGAGATCTGGGGTCTGAGATCTGGCCACGGGACCCAGGACAATGCCTCTCTGCTTCAAGTGAACAATGAGAATGGTGACAGTAACAGACGTCTATAGTGTTGCCTGCCCCGGATGCACTCTCCCTTCTCTAGTGACAGAAAACACCTGGTTTTTCCTGGAGAAACCCATCCCTCCCCACCATACATACCCTCAGTGCCAGGGGACAGCATGTGACACAAGGCGGGGCCACAGTGGCTGGTTCAGGGCAACTCTGCACGTGACTCAGGCCAGGCCAGAGAGTCCTAGCACCAGACCTTTGAGAAACAATGGTGGAAGGAGGACCTGCTTCCCGCCAGGCCGCTGAGTGGCAGGACCTGATCCTGGGGGTGGTGATCAGCTTTGCCTCTTTGCCACATCGTGGGGGGACAGCCTGCCTGAGAATGACACCCACACGGGAAGAAAGCTAAAGGTGGAGACAGAGAGGCAGGGAGGGGAGGAGGGAGATTTGGAGATTTGGAAGGCTTTATTTGGAGGGAGAGAGAGGGAGAGGATGATATTGTTGGAAGTTCCCTCAATCCACTCCTTGAACTTACAGAAACCAATGACTCCGCCCCCACACTCCTTTTCTGGTTTGTTTGCTCATTTAAGCTAGTTTGAGCTGTTGTTTCTGAAACTTGAATAGAAGCGTTCTCACTAAGAAGCACCCACCCCACAGAAGCAAACAACTGTGAGAGCCACACCGATGTGTGTCCGCTAAACCCGAGCTTCCGCGGAGCACGCTGCGGTTAACACGCGCCCCGGACCCCGCAGGGCTGCTGGGAATCCACGGACCTCTGAAACCCAGACGCCGCACGTGTAGACCAGGAAATGGTTTGCAGTCAACTGTTCTCTCAATTCAAGATTCTTTGGAGAATTCTAAGTAGAGTGGAAATGTTGCCAAATCAGAGATTTTCCTTGTTTTTAAATTTTTTTCCAAAATATGAAACCAAATTTCTTTAAGAATTTTTTCCTTCTTGTCATCAAGAGAGGCACTAAGCAGGCCCCGTGGAGAGGAGCGCAAGGTGAGTTTGGATTTCTAAACGACAAGGAAAATGGTGAATTATTGGAAAGAGGTGTGGCTAAGGGTGAATTAGAATTCACTAAAGCTTGATCTGGAAAATTCTTTAGACCTTGACTCCCAGGACAGAGAATGTTATGGCTACACCTCTGAAGGCAGGAGGAGGCAGGACCTCTGTGGCCGGGCAAGGCCTCCCCTGTGACCTCTTGTGCTGCGGCTCTCTCGGCCCCGCTACTTGCCCCGTCCCACTCTGCCCTGCTCTCTCCATCTCTGAAGGACGCTGGACAGCCGGGGCTCTTGTCCCACAGCAAGGACATTTTCCCTTTAGAGTAAATCTCTGAAGAACAAAGGACAATGCTGGTGGAACTCACCCCCCCACCTGGCCCTCCAGCACACGTGTGCTCCATGGACCTTGCAAAGAGAAGGAATTCCTAACCCCACGCTTCCCACGCCAGGTGCAGGGGCTCACCTGGCCCTCGTCCGTCTTGAATGTTCCATCTCAAGTGTTGCTCTTTGAGTTGCAGCACAGGACACAAGCATGAAGCTTGGGCCTGGGTACAAAGAAGGTCTTTAACACTAGACGCCTGACATGTTCTGACAGAGCCGTCATCCTGAAATTGCAGGCAAATGCAGGTTTTAGCTCTCTTCAGACCAAAACAAACCCCAGGCTCATTAATTCTGTTCCTACTAAGCCCATATATGCCCAATTCACATATGCAATTCTAAATGCAAAGCAATTTCCCATTTCCCAATGAAAAGACTTAAAACATCCCCAAACAAAAACCAAGTGTTTCAGGCCAACTTAAATATATAAACTTTTAGGGAAATAAATAAAATAGCTGTTTATAATATTTCATTTTTTAATGTAAAAAATTTTATATCTACAAGTCACATGTTACATAAAAGGATATATTAATTTAGAAATTTGGTTTTTTCCACTCTCATGTTTCTTAGAGCAATTTCATGCAGACTCTGCTGGTGGTTCGTTGACATCAGCATCCTCGTCCACATTCATAGGAATCTTCTAACAATTTAATACCTCAGCCTGTTTTCGTTGAAAGGCAACATCTTTTGAAACTATACATGATGCTGTCATTGGGAACGCAGGGAAAAATTCCTCCCGGGGAAACATATTCGTGACTTCTACACCGTAAGCACTAAATGCATTGCTTTTAGTGGTCTTTAAAAAGTACTTTTTTTTTTTTTTTTAACAGCTTCTCACACCATTGTAAAGTCCTTCCCTCGAAGGACTAAATCTGTACTAAACGTTTCTGTCTCCTGTTTCATGGTTTGTATCAGGTGGCATCCCAAACTAGCTTTGACTGCTTTGCTTCAGACTAATATATCTTCTCAAAAATAGTATTTTAATGTTCAAGGTAACAAGAGAATTTCCTGTAATATGCTAGATTTCTATAAGGACCCGAATATAAGGCAACTTCCTTTTTTTGAGGGATAATTTTGGGGGAAATCTTAAGTGTGTGTGTGTATACAGAAATAGCTTCGTCACCGGGAAAACTTATACCTTGCATTATTCTTACCTGCCCGTGGGAGTCCAACAGCTGCTCTGTGATAGGTTAAAAGACTGTTGATGATTGTGTTTATATGCCAGAAACAAAAATTATTAACATGGCCCCCACACCCCCACCTAGCAAGCAGCTTCTGAGAGCATAGAGGGTTGATGTTCTAATTATTAATGTTAAATATTATTATTTAACAAAAATTTAGGAAGTATCAGTGTTTTTTTGTTTTGTTTTGTTTTGAGGCAGAGTCTTGCTATGTCGCCCAGGCTCAACTCCTGGGCTCAAGTGATCCTCTTGCCTCAGCCTCCAGAGTAGCTGGGACTACAGGCACACACCACCACGCCCGGGTAATTTTTTACATTTTTAGTTGCCCAGCTAATTTCTTTCTATTTTTAGTAGGGCCAGGAATCTTGCTCTTGCTCAGGCTGGTCTTGAACTCCTGAGCTCAAGCAATCCTCCCACCTCGGCCTCCCAGAGTGCTAGGATTACAGGCATGAGCCACCCACCCAGTCACCAGTGGATTTTGTTATGTGATGAATTGTATCATGCAGGAGTCAGGGTTTCAGTGTACCCGTCACCAGAATAACGTACATTGTACTTGAGATAGATTTTGATCCCTTACCCCCCTGATGTGCTGATTATGATGGGAGATAGAATTGAAGAGTTTTTAAGAGTGAAGAAAACGTAGATTGAGTTATTTCCAAAAGGGCAGAGATCTGCCTGCAAGAGAAAAAGGGTAGATCCTAAAATGGGAGAAATAGTGAGAAAGGGGAAAGGCCATTGTGGGCTAGGTTTTCTTTTTTTTTTAAATTTTGGGAATTTAGGGGGAGAGAAATGGAGGGAGGGGGAGAGAGAGAGAGAGAGAGAGAGACAGAGAGATTGAGCCTGAAGCCTGAATAAAGTTTCAGCGCAGCTACTGATGGATGTTGTAAGAGATACAAACTGTATCACACATGACAAGCAAGGGAGAAGTTGAATCCCTTTTTGGCAATTTCCAAGAGACTAAATAAAGGCTTAACTTGCTTTCCAGTTCATTTTGGGGTTTCCTTTGAATGTGGTAGCGTACCGAAATGGGCTCCACGCGACAGCTGGGGTTTGTGTATTTTTGCTGGTAATGTTAGGAAACATTCGTGGCGTGCTTTACAGTTTTCAAGAGCATTGTTATTCCGCATCTCAGCGAAGATCCGCCTCAGCAGCGGTTTCCCCTCCTGTTAATGGGGCTCAGCGCTGTAGTCGCCCCGGTGCAGGGCTCCCTCCTCCCTCTCCTCACTGTGGTCTTCCTGCCTTTCGTCCCCGCCCTTCCAGCCCATCCTCGCCATGCCTGCTACGCCCTCGGAGCGCACTGCAATTGCCGCATCCCAAAGGGGCGCAAGGCACAGTCTTACCCTCCATAAATGGTCCGTCACTGACCTGTGCGCCCCTCTGCGAGGGTGGCCTTCCCACTTCCTGACCTACACACCGCTGGCATTCCGCGACAGAACAAGTCTCGAAGAAAACCACTTCTCATTTTCCATGTGACCTTGAGCAGATAGCCTACAGCAAGGTCATGCTTTCCTAATCCATCAAATAGGGATTATTCCACATTTCAGCCACTCCAGGAAGCACATTTTCTCACAGTGTGACACCTCTGAAATCAGGAGAGTCTTCAAATTCTTTGCGTGTCAAAGTAACTTCCCCCCTTTTCCTAGTGGTATATAAAATAATGGCGTGTTGTACAGTTGATGAAAAATGGTAACATATTTACCTCTTAGGGCTATTTTGTGGGCTCAAAAATCACATGAGAGTGACAAAGAATCCATCTGTTATTTCAGCCTCTCCTGTCCGACGGGGAGGGCGCGTCCTGTAATCAGGAAAAGGCCCGTGACGAACTTGAAGTCAGTTTTAAGTAGAAGAACCAACTCGAGGACCCGAGTCCACCATGAACTCTTACCCAAAATGCTAGGCCCCCAAGCCCTTGTGCAAGACTTGGGGTCTCCCTGCCAATGGGATCACCCTGTAGGAAGCCGGGCGCCCACTTGATCGTGAGGAAACGCACTTCTGGAGGTGGGGTCAGGGTCCTGGACTGAGGCCAGGCCTGTGTGGTGCAGGGAAGTGCAGAGCTGGGGAGAAGATGCTGCCCCCTCGCCCTGTCTCTGCTGGTGACCCGGGAGGGAGCTCTGTGTCCCCAAGCACCCGGCAGAGCTGTGAGTGTGGCTCCAGGCGGAGCTGGCACAGGACGCTGGGAACCCCAGGGCTTCTAACCGGATAAGCCAGGGAGCCCAAAGCTCAGACCTTCTCCTGCCTCGCTCGGTGAGAAGGACTCTGACCTTGAAGGAACCATGGCGGGGGGGCCTCAGGTGAACAGCACCCACCTCAGTGTGTCCCAGCCAAGGTGCACTCTGGGCTCAGCGCCACGCTGACTCCTTGGAGCAGCTCTGGGGACCGTTAGATCCTGGGCTCTGCAGCAAGTCTACAGGTTAGCCTTGGACATTTCTGTGCCTCAGTTTCTCACAGGTAAATTGGGGGTTATAATATGACTTACTTGATATTATTGTGAGGCTTAGAGGAGGTTATGGTTGTAAATCACAGAGAATGATGTGCAGTAAGTCCTCGATGAAAGCTAACTATTCATATTATTTAAAGTATCTTTGAATAATTCTGATTTTATCTATTTTATGTGGATTATATGATTTACTCTCAGAAGTAAATTGAGCGATATCATTTCCACGTCCTTGGGAGGAAACTCTGTCGCTCTTTAACTGTCCTGCACGTCTCCACATCTACTGTTAACGCACGCACTCATTCATTCATTCATCCATCATTTATTCGTTCATCCAACAGTGTCTCCTCGTAGGTGACAGTTTGGCCTCTTTCTCTGCTGTTGTTGCCTTTAAACCCAGCAGGAATCCTCAATCGATCCTCTCTCCCCAATTGCCTCCCTTCCAATTGCAATCATGCTGTCTCAAGAGCACAAGAGCTAGGCAGGCCGTGGCCCGCTGGCCCAGCACTGTCTTATTTCACAGGTGAGAAAACAAGGCCCAGAAAGGGAAGGTGGCTTGCCCAGGTCTCACAGGGAGTGGCAGGGCAGGGACCAGCCAGGTGCGCTTGTTCCCAGGCACACCCTCCATCGTCTGCAGAACAGGTGCACGCTGCTCTCGCCCTGCCGGCCGAGGTTCGGGGGAGGAGGGGTGAGGATCAGGGCGACACCTGCCTTAGAGCATCTCCTCAGGGGAAGGCACCTCCTCCAACAGCTACTCTAGCTGGTGACTGACTCTTCCTCCTGCCAACCCTTCTAAACATCGAGAGCAGCAGGTGCTCGTGCTCAGCTAAAGGGGGCACCAGTCCTTTGCAGATGGGAACTGCCGGGCGCCTGGCCTAATCCTGCTCTCCCCTGCACTAATTCCCTGCAAATAATCTTCCCAGGCTGGCCTTAGCCTACTTCCCCAGGGTCGGAAGGCACATGAGGTAAGCCACCGGGCTTAATGACGGTGCAGCCACGTGATCAGAACCCACAGCATGTCACTAGCACAAACCACCCAGAAGGGCAGGTGCCAGCAGTCCAGGAACTGAGGCTCTGCTAGGCCACGTGGCTGTCCCAGGCCGTGCAGCTATGAGATTTGAATTCTGACACTGCACCATGAAGCTCCAGCTGGGCTGTGAGGCGTTAATTATTAATAGGTCCTGCCCCTGCGCCCCTGGAGCCTGTCTGCTTTGCTTTCCTGGGGATGTGCTGACAGCGGAGCTGGCCTCGCTGCAGCCCCTGAGGGGAACGTCTGCTTGTTGTCCTGAAGTGACAGGTGGAACAGGCCAGCTCGTCACCACCAGAAAGGATCTGGGAACAGTCGAGGTGGAGCCCACTTCCGCTTGGCTCCCGCACACACGTGGGAGGGCCAGTGTGTGGGCAGGTGGTTTCCATGTGGCAGCTGGACAACCTGCAGCAGAAGACCTGCCTCAATTTGTCACATGCTTACAGAGATGTCCGTCCATTCAACGAGCACTGATCTAGCATCCACTGTGCCAGGTGCTCTGGTGGGAGGCTCACGACTGTTTAGGTCTCTTAACAACCCTAGGAAGTAGGTTCTGTGATCAGCCCCAGTTCCTCCGTTTATATATCGGGAAACTGAGGCACAGAGAAAGGAAGATGTTTGCCAAGGCCACAAGGTTAGCAGGTTGGCAGAGCCGGGATTTGGCTCTAGAGCCCTCACACTCTGAACCACCACACGCTACAGTCGCTGTTGAATGTCTGCCCCGCCTAGAGAACTTAGATATGGCTGAGATAGAAATGGCCTAACCCCCCAAAAGACACACACTGGAACATCAGTACCCGAAGTATAAGGCAGAAAGGCAACAGTGCCAGAAGCAAAGTACAGATAAAGTTGTTAGACTGCAGAGAAAGGGGGATATATTTAATTAATTAACTAATTATATGTGTGTGTCTGTGTATTTTTTGTTTGTTTCGCTTTATTTCTTTGTTCACTTGCCTACTGCCTGTCTCCCCACACTAAAATGTAAGCTCCCTAAGAGCAGGAACTGTGTCTTGTCACCTCTGTATCCCTAGCACTTACAATAGTACCTGGCACGTAGTAGGTGCTCCATGCATGTTTATTGTTTGGTAAATGTGGTGAATTGAAGATGGTTATACATTCTTTGTCCTCTCCAGTCAGACACTGTCATGTCGACGTGGGATGCTGGAATTGTCATCTTGTGACCACAGGGGCAAGCCTAGGACCCAGCTATTATGCTGAGAGAGGCTGAGCAGAAAGATGGAAAAGAGCCTGGGTCTCTGGTGACATCACTGAGAACCAACCCCGGAACTTCCCTAAGGTGGCCTTTCCGATCAATAGGGTAACGATGCTTCTTACTGTTTCATCCCCCAGCAGTGGGTGTCCTGCCCCGCACAGCTGAAGGGAGCCAGCGTGTGCCAGATTCCCTGGTGTGTCAGACTCTGCTGGGAGCCTTATATAAGGGAATTACTACATTGTCCCCTTTTTACATTTGAGGAAACCAAATCTCAGAGAGGTTAAGCAACCTGTACAAGGTCACTTAGTAAGTGCACGAGGCAGGACTCTAAGTTATTGTGACAAAAACAAAACAAAACTTATTGTCCATTGACAGATGCATGGATAAGCAAAATGAAGTTTATACATACAACGAAATATTATTCAGCCTTAAAAAGGAAGAAAATTCTGATACAACCTACAACATGGATGAAGCTTGAAAACATGTTACGTAAAATAAACGAGATACAAAAGGACAAATACTGTATGATTCGGCTTATATAAGGTACAATCAAATTCATAGAGACGGAAAGTAACACAGTGGGTAGCAGAGGCTGGGGGTGGGAATGGGGAGTGAGTGTTTTATGGGTACAGCCTTCCAGTCTGGGAAAATGAAAAAGTCTAGAGATAGATGGTGGTGATGGTTACACAACAATGCGAATGTCCTCATGCCACTGAACCGCGTGTTTAAACATGGTCAAAATGATCAATTTTATGCTATGTGTATTTTACCACAAAAACCCTAAAAAAAAGATGTAATGAAACTTCTGCTCTTTAAACAAAAAGACATAGTAAGCACTTACTATATGCCAGGCACGGTGCAGGTGCTGGGGGTGCGAGGCAAAGGAGACAGGCGGTCTGGCTTTCGTGGCGCTGGGGATGCTGCCGTTCTGGTGGGGAGGCTGACACGTGCTTGTGCAGCCACCGCTGCAGTGAAGGGGAGGGAGCAGAGTGAGTGGCTCGCCGGTGCTTGAAGCTTCCTCCTGGAAACACACATGCCCCATCTGCCCTGATCTCATTGCCAGGGCAAGTCACATGACTCTCTGAGCTTCAGAGGAGGAGGGGAAGGTAAATCCCACCAGGCGCCCGAAAAGCTGAGTCAACCACTGATGTGCCCTCTGCAGCTGGCGTGGTTCCCTCCCCTCCCTGTGGTCTTACGTTTTATGTTACCTGCCTGTTCCAAAAGGCATTCAAATAGCTGGCCCTTGAGCCGGAGAACTTGAGGCATTCCATACTCAACTCTCTCAAACTCACTATTTGATAACTCCATCTCAATCTATATGCATAATCACTAGACTTTTGTCCCTCTTAACTTGCCCACTCTGCCACCTGCCCACCTGTCGGGTTGTTAGCCATTTCCTGCAGCTGGATTGTCCATCATCGCCTCAACACCCTCGTGCCTCTTTACCTGGAGCTACTATCTGTTGCCAATCAGTGTGTCCTTCAGGTACCATGGTCTCCACTGAGTACAGGAGGGGACCTAGCCCTGCTTCCTTCCCCTGGCCACCCCAGCCTCTGTTCCTCACCACCCACCACGGGCAGCTAGAATCAGCTCCTGTCTCCTCCCAGCCCATCTGTCCAGTTAAATGGGACCATGAACATCTCTCCTGAGATGTATGCATCCCAGATTACATTAAAGCTACTTTGAGATAAACTATACACCCACCCATTTTTTTCCCCATACCCTTAAACCCCCAGGAGGTATAGCTAAGATTTACATAACACCTGCTTCTGTTCTGCCCCCTCTGCCAGAGCCCAGGTTGCCAAGGTCAGGAATACCATCTGTTCCTAACTGTGGTGACTGGCCTGAGCACCACCCTCAGCAGGTGAAGGGTGGAAGCGATGGGTGTTTCCAGAATAAGAGAATGTCAGGACCAGGTTGCACCGGGAGGAGCACTTGCTAAAGGTGGCACCCCCAGGGTGTGCTGGGGTGTGAACTGGAAGATTGTCAAGGGGAAGCCAAGGTCAAGGCCAGGAAGACAGTGCCAAGCACAAGCGGCAAGGAGAGGATGGGAACCCAGGAGGGCATCGCCAGGTGGTTTAGAGTGAGATAAGAGGGAGGGGTGCGGGGTGGGCAGGGCAGAGGCCCAGAGCCAGGCTCTAGACAGCCTGAGTGCCCCAGGCCACCTCGTTCCCCCCCTCACTCCCACCCCCGGCCCTGGGCTCCCCACACCTTGCAAGCACTTCCAATCCTGTGGTGAGAAAAACTGGCTCAGGAAACAGAGACAATAGCTGAAAATCTGGGTGCCTGCCACTGTGCTCAGCTCCCTCTGAGCAAGTGCAGTGAACCAATGGGCAGAGCCGAGAATGACAATTCTGAGGCTTTGGGGTTGAAGGAGGTTTTTGCATGGGCTCCAGAGAGGCAAAGAACACAGGCTGGAGGCTCTCAGGTTCCCCTTGGCCTGGCCCCACACGACTGAGACCTGTAGACACACAGGCAGAGCAGAAGGCACTCTTGGGAGACACAGGGTGCCAGCAGGGCTAGCTTGATGCCCGGTGTGAGCCTAGGGGAGGAGGAAGAGCAGGAGGAGGAAGGGCACCCTGTCTCCTGCTGGTGCAGCCCAGAGGGTCTTTGCCCCACAAGCAGGTCTCAGAGGGCAGCAGTCTCTGGGCGCCTGCCCGGGGGCAGCCCGCAAGGGTGCCAGTGAGCCCAGCTTCACAGGCCGAAGAGCCCCAGAGGACCACTCCTGAGTATGGAGGGGCCGCCCCTAGGGCTCCCCAGGCTGCCGGGGGCACTGTGCAAGGGTGAGGGTGGGGGAAGCTCCTCACACTGGGCTGTGGTCCGATTGGCTGGGGAGACCTCAGGTGTCTTAGCTGGAATCTGCAACTTCCCTGAGGACGTGCGCAGCCCTCACAGGCAAACCCCAGCCTCTCAAGGGTCCTTCTGCCTCATTTGTGGTCTTTGGG
The DNA here is from genome assembly GCA_028533085.1 of Varecia variegata. NCBI lineage: Eukaryota > Metazoa > Chordata > Mammalia > Primates > Lemuridae > Varecia > Varecia variegata. Next base: position 9,287,710 of record CM052442.1, on the reverse strand, counting down.
GTGGGGGGCGTAGAGGGGGGCTTCTGTCTAAAAGGTTGAAACTGTTGCACTGCATCCAACATCGCGGGGCTGCCCTCCCGGGTCCCCCCACGGCCCCTCCCAGGGGCATCAGCCACTTGGGGGGGGGTGAGGGCAGGGGCAGCACACCACGCACCCGGTTTTAGGAATGGGTGAAGGGCTCTTCAGTCCCTCCCCCGTGTGCGGTCATTTTTCCTTCTCTCAGTTTCCCTCAGCCACACCTGCCCTTTTGTCTTCTTACTGCCACCAAGGAGAACACAGGGCTCCCTGTGCCGCATGCAGCAGGGCCTTTCCCCGGCTACCCTCGAGCCCCTCAGGGTTCTCTGCATTCTTCTTCCCTGTCTCTTGGAACCAAAGAAGAGCGAAGAAGTCACATAACCCTGTGACTGTCCCACCCTCAGAAGGTACCGGCAACACCCACCGCCCACCGTATTCAACACCTGAGCTTTACTGACGCACCAAGTGTCCAGCCCCGTCCGCGGAGTCTGAGACGGCAGCGCCCAGGACCCATTCTCTGCCATCGCCCCTGGGAGTGGGTGCTGCCCCCGGGGCTTGGGCAGGTGAACCCCCCAGTCAGCAGCCCCCTTGCTTTTACAAAATGAAACGTGCAACATGCAGCTAAAACAAGGTTATTTTGCATGCATAGATTTTTTTTGTTTCTTTTTGGCTTATTTCTAGCTACTTTTCCAGAACCCTGAGGGAAAGTTGCAAGGAACTCTGGTCAACTGCATAATCATTATGCCTGACAGACGCTGGAGAGAAACCCCCCATACCTCTGTAGACATGGTCTTGTCACGTTCTAATGACGTGAGTTTGGAGGTGAGATGCTGCCAAGCTCGTACTGAACACAAAGAGGTCGACGTGGAAGCAGATTTATGAGCGGGTTGGAAGGCAGCCAGGCGAAGCCATCGCCCAGGGCTCTGTGGAGAAGTGCTGACTGCGTAGACCTTCTCATTGTTTAAAAATGAGCAAACCCAGAGACTCTGGCTTCAAAGAGCTCAGCCTCAAACAGCAGCGGGAGGCAGTCGGGGGGGCTCGCCTGTGATCCTGCCACGTGGAGGGGGTTCACTCGCTCTGTCATTCCAGCCACAGAAAACAGCGGGCCTCGGGCCCAGCTGGGGGCTGGAAGGCTGGCACTCAGGGTGGCAATGCAGGGCTGGAGGGTTTGGGCAGCAGCAAGCCAGAGGCCAGGTAAGGGAGAGGAATCAGAGGGGCAGAGGATGGAGATGCAGACTGTGTTTGGTACAGTAGCATGCAGTAAGTGTCTGTTGAATGAACACATGAGTGAATGAAGGCCTCGTACACGCCTCCACCCTAGGCCCTGGGTGCACATCCAGGAACAAACAAAACAGTCAGGCATTGCTGCCCCCATGAAGCTTCTAACCTAGAGCAGGGGAGACAGAGAGCATATGTGACAGACACAGACACTGTATAGTGCCCTAGAAGGAGGCAAGTGCTCTGAAAAAAAATCGAGAAGGCTAAGAGGCTGGGAAGTGCTGGGGGCTGGAGGGGATTGCAGGTCTTGGAAGGGCAGTCAAGGAAGGCCTCACTTAGGATGCCACAGCCGAGCACGGCTTTGCAGAGGGACGAGAGTCGTGTGGGTGAGCCTGTTGGGAAAGAGCTCTGCAGGTGAGAGCAGGAAGCCCATGTAAAGACGGGGGTGAGCCTGGGGGCGGGGGGGGGGGGGCGGTGAGGCAGCCAGAGTGGCTGGAGTGGAGAGAGTGAGGGACGGGGGTGGAAGATGAGGTCGGAGAGGCAGGAGAGGGAGGCTCAGTGACCGGCAGGCAGCAGAGGGCCTGCTCACATGGCTGCCTGGAGGAGTTTACTTAAAGGACTATTTGCAAAGTGTAGGCAGGATGTAGGGACACCCCGAGGGATAGTTAGGAGCCCCGGATGTCTTACCACCCCTAGAAATGCAGGGGCAAGAGAAGAGAAGTTACTTGAACCCGGGGAGAGAGGAAGGCTGCTTGCTGGTCAAGTGGCAACCGGCCCCCGGGACACCCCACAGGGAGGAAGCTGGGGGAAGCCGGGGGAGTAAGCACCCCGACTTCATTCTCCTCTCTCCCCCTACTCTCCTGCCCAGGTTGTCATGTCGTTGGGGTCCAGCGGGAAACCAGAGAACCCACTGCACGTCGGCCTCCTGGGCCGGGGGAGCAGGGTGGGGTGTGGGACTAGAGAGGCCAGCGAGAGATGCCAGTGTGTGTGGGGCGCTGGGGCCAGCCGAGGACTCTGGCTTTCCCTCTGAGCGACACAGGTGCTGGGCAGAGGAGTGACATGACCTGACTTCCATCACGAGTGAATGGATGAACGTCATAAGTAAACGCCAGCTGCCACCCTCAGTGCCAACAGCAGCAACCAGGAGCCGAAGGAGGGAGGTGTGGGGCGAGGGAGCCGCAGGAGACCCACAAGGGACGGCTGGCGCAGCTGGGTGGGGAGGGAGGGCGTCCGGCCCTGCCAGGTTGTCCTTATTCTCCTCCCACTGAGAGGAGGCTCCAGGTCAGGGGCCTCCTCTGGGATTCCACTCTCAGCCCATCGAGGTGGGCCTGGGACCCCAAAGGACTGCCACAGAGACGCCAGGTGTGTCAGTCCAGGCCTGAGACATCCCAGGGGACCCTATCAAGCCCCCAGCGCCATCCCAATTTTGACTGCGTGTTGCCCTTTGCTTGCAGTTGTGGGTTGAATTGTGTGCCCCCCCAGGCATGTTGACGTTCTAACCCCCAGTACCTCAGAATGTGACCTGCTTTGGAAATAGGGTCATTGCAAATGCAGTTACGATGAGGTCATACTGCAGTAGGCCAGGGCTTCATCAAATATAACTGGTGTCCTCACAAGAAGAGGAAGAAAATGTGCAAACAGAAGCACGGGGAGAGTGCCAGGAGGCGTCGCGGGCAGAGACTGGAGTGAGGCGGCCGCAAGCGCAGGAACGCCAAGGACTGGCAGCCGCCCCGGCAGCGGGGAAGGATCCTCCCAGCCAGAGTCTCAGAGAGCACGGCCTGCCCGTGCCTTGGGGCTCTGGGCTTCTAGAAGTGTGAGAGGATAAATTCCCATTGTTTAAGCCACCCAATTTGGGGTACTTTGTTACGGCAGCCCCAGGACTCTCTCAGTTCAAATACCTGCGCAGGTGCCTGGCGGGCCCCCGGCTACACGGTGCTGACCCCCGGGTGCCCATTATAATCCCACAGCCAGACTGGCCAGGAAAAGTGGCCTCCTGCGTGGTGAGCCCTGGCCCTCCCCTGTTGCTCAGGGCCTTGGCTTGAACGACAACCACTGTAGCTGGCCAGCCGGGCACCGAGTGCAGGATGAAGGTGGTGTCCTTCTCCGAAATGCTGCCAGGCCTCAGGAGGGGGGTGTCACAAAGGTGACCAAGCCCAGCATGAGTCTGGCAGAGTTGGCATTCAGTAAATACTTCACGAGCCAACTTTTCCAGACTTTTTAGTTGGTATATATAGTGTGTTGGAGGCCGGCCTCCAAATCCTTGGAACCTGTGAATATGACCTTATTTGGAAAAGAGGTCTTTGTACATGTAATTACGTTAAGGATTTTGAGATGAGATCGTCCCGGATTAACCGGATGGGCCCCAGATCCAATGACAAGTGTGCTCACGAGAGACAGGAGAGGAGAAGACATGGACACAGAGGAGACTGCAATGTGGAGACGGAGGCAGAGATGGGAGTGACGTGGCCGCAAGCTACACGGCCGAGGACTGCCGACGGCCACCTGACTCTGGAGGACACAAGGAGGGCCCTCCCCCAGCATCACTGCTACTCTGATGGTGACAGAGGAGCCACTGATGACTGAGGAAAGCCCGTGGGTGGCCCTGAGCTGCTGGACTCAGGTCCAGCCAGCAGCTCGGGTCGCGGTAAGTTAGAGCTGCTGAAGTCCAGAGACAGATGCGGGCCAGGGCGAGTCGTGAGCCAGCCTGGGCGTCTGTGCTCCTCCTGCTCTGGCTCGGGCCTGTTTATCCTCCTTGTTATTTGTCTTGATCCTAGTCCGTGTCCCTGATGAAAACTTTCTTTAATTAAGAGTCCTCACTGAGGGAAATGGCCTAGTTATGGGTCTATCTCAGGGGGACGTTCTCTTTACAGAGACGGTTCCTTTGCCTTTCTGGGATCCCGCTGGCGGTGGCGCAGCCTCCCTCAGCCGCCAGGACGACTGTTTACTTCAGTGGTTCCGAGAGGCTTGGCGTGGCCTGGCTGGTCCAGAGCAGGGTCCTCGTGTCCCCGATGAGCAGCTGTCCCAGAGGTGGCAGCACCACCCCACACCTGGTCACAAGATGGTCCAGACCAAGGCCGGGCCCCTGCCCCTCGGCTCCCCTCCAGCTGGCCTCACCGGCCCCCAGACCCACAGCACCACTCGGAACAGGTGTCCCCGCTCCGCCTTCCTCACGCACACCTGCTTTTTGGTACTGAGGGTTCTTCTGACCAAAGGGAAGTACAAGCATGGTATGAAGAAGAGATGAACAAACTGAGGCTTTCGATTTAGCCTAAAAAGGAGAAGACGGGGACCCATGAATGCAGCCTCAGATAGGGGAAAGATACTCTTTTCCCATAGCCAACGATGGACTGAGGCTCTTCTGGAAGATTCCTGACCCAGAGGGGGCCAGACTCCAGAGACAGATTTTAGCTTCATACACAAACACAAACGTGATTCACTGTGAGAAGGTGGTTGTGCGTGGAGGGCTTTCTCCACCTGTCTCCGTGGTGACTTGCCCCCTGACCTCCAGCCACGGTGAGTGGAGTGAGGGCCACCCCTGACCCCAGGCCAGCCAGTGACCAATCAGGGCCCCTCCCTTGAGGATTTGAACTAAGAGACATAGATTAGTCCACTGGGGGGTGCTTGCAGGAGACACTGCTGGTGACCCCTGCATTTTCCCTCCACTGTCACCTCTACACACCCAAGGTGGCTTCATGGGCGCACCTGTGTGCTCTCTGAGGACTTTCACCTGGCAGTGGGCAAGCCAGAAAAGCGTCAGAGGGTTAACGACCCTGGAAGCAGCCCTCACCACGATGTGCAGATTTAGTAGATAAACACCTCGCTTCCCCATCCCTCAGTGGGGATAACTCTCACTTCCGGAGCTGCCCAGCAGGACGGAGTTTCAGTTTGCCCGGTGTAATGTGTTTGATAATGACCCTGATTGACTCTCAGCTTCCCTGCCTCGCGTTCTCCCTCCCTTACAGGTGTTTCTGAGATGCCTCTCAAATAAACTACTTACCTAAAATATTTTTTTTTCAGCGTCTACTCCTGGAACAACCCAAACTAAGACAGGATCAGATCTACTAGGTCGTGTAGACTTAAGGCTGGAGGCCACGCTGGGTCAGACATTTGCAAGAAGCCAAGAGAAAGACCAGCCGAGAGAATCTGACCACGAGGGTCCACGTGGCCTTGGAGCTACAGGGGAGGAGAAGTCACACACAGGCACCTGAGAAACAGCTGTAGAACTCAGACCCTGCACATCCACAGTCCCCTTTCCTTCTGCTGTAAGGTTTCTGTTCCTTACGGCCCAAAGTCTTTTTTTTTTTTTTTTGAGACAGAGTCTCGCTCTGTTGCCCGGGCTAGAGTGAGTGCCGTGGCGTCAGCCTAGCTCACAGCAACCTCACGCTCCTGGGCTTAAATGATCCTACTGCCTCAGCCTCCCGAGTAGCTGGGACTACAGGAATGCACCACCACGCCTGGCTAATTTTTTCTATATATATTTTTAGTTGGCCAGATAATTTCTTTCTATTTTTAGTAGAGACAGGGTCTCGCTCTTGCTCAGGCTGGTCTCGAACTCCTGATCTCGAGTGATCCGCCCGCCTCGGCCTCCCAGAGTGCTAGGATTACAGGCGTGAGCCTCCGCGCCTGGCCCCCAAAGTCTTAACAACAGCAATTAATTCTGTAGAACTTATTATATGCCAGGTACTGTCCCAACTTCGACACCAATAGGGTTAATCCAGGATGCCCAGTTACATTTGGGACATACTTATACTAAAAAGTTATTTGTTGTTGGTTTCCCTTTCCAGTAGTTAAAAAGAATTGTTGTCCAAAATTCAAATTTAATGACTTTGAATGTTATCTGGCAACTCTGCATACTATGCGGCAAATCCTCTTATCATTTTACAGAGGAGGACACAGAGCAACTGAGTAACTTACCCAGGTCCACCCAGCTGCCGAGTGGTTGGGCAGGGCTGTGCCCCAGGCAGTGTGACTCCAGAACTTGTCATCTGAGCTGCCAGGTTAGTGCCTTGACTGGCTCCATGTCACTTAACAGTGGGGTGGGGCTGTCTGTCCAAGGAGTGAGTTCTCTGTCACTTATTTTTTGTGGTCAAGCTGTTGGGGAGCATCCAGCATGGACTGGTGTTTGGTTCCTGCCTGGGAAATCTTTAAGGCAAGAGAGGTGGGTTTTAGCATGACCTTGGTGGAGGAACGGATGGGAATTGGTGCTGGATGGGGCCCAGAGCAAAGGATGTACGAGTTTTCTTGCGGATCAGTTGTGGGCCATTGGTAAGCGACCACCTGCCCTGATTTGTCCAGGATGGTTCCAGTTTAGAGTCTGTCATCTTGGAGTCCCATCCAGTTCAGCATTTTATTAATACTTTAAAGCAAGGTATGTTATAGTAATAGTTGCCGATTGGATGGGTTTGGTAGACCTCCACTTGGTACTTCTAGCTTCACACCGTGATCTCATCTAGTTGTGTGTATCAGACATGAGAACTTTCATCTGTGGTTAAATTCAGAAGTTTCCTAGCAATAACTCTCTTTCCCTGTTGCGCAATTTAACCAACACCTGTCTTGTAAGGACAGCACTTGGCGTGCTCCCAAGTAAAGTTCACTCTGGCGTGAGTGACCAGAGAAAGCTAACTGCTGCTAGTCTTGTTTGGTGGGAGGAGAAAGTATTAGATATGGTGCTACTGACCTTGTGGGCACTCGGTGTGCCAGCTAATTGTGCCAATGGCCTGCACCAATAACCTGTGCTGTGGCCTGCAAAAGGGTCAGGGCCACCAGGCTGCCAGTTGATGGTGTCAGTGGGAAAGATGAGAAATTGTAGATTAGGTGTATGTAAAATATGTGTGGGAAATACAGGCTAAGCAGTCCTATCCCAGGGCATAGAGAGAGAAGTCTGAATGCTTTGACTACAGTTGTGCTGTCGTTTATCATATGATGCAACTCTAAGTATTCATTGTACTATTTGGTAATGATTTTTACATTTTTCAATAAACCTTCTAGCCATAATGAGATCAAAAACATTTGCATGCTTATTTAATAAAGGCCTTAAGTACCACTTTCTTGTTTCTCAAGAAAGTTGATGGTGAACATGTATTTAACACAAAATGTTGATGTTTGCCAACATACCACAGGCGTCAAAGTCATTGACCACATGAAAACCAGAAGACACAATTCTGCCAAAGAAACATCATCTACTGCAAAATGTAGTAATTATTTTTAGGAGACAATACCCAAAGAGGATGATTTAATACGTGCATCTACAGAAAAATACATTTACACACCACTCTGTGAACCATGATTTTTTTGTTCATATCAAATAATTGATATTGCTCATTTTTGGGGAGAAGTACTTGA
>CM052442.1:9137319-9279635 GCA_028533085.1 Varecia variegata | reverse complement strand
CTCAGTTTGGGATGACAAAAAAATTCTGGAGATGAATAGTGGTGATGGTTGCACAATAATGTACTTAATGCCACTGACCCGTATACTTACAAATGGATAAAATGATAAATTTTATGTTATGTGTATTTTACCAAAATAAAAAAATAATCTTGCTCATTCTTTATTCCAAGTTTTCTTGTACATGTACAGAGAGAAGTGATAACTCGTAATGTGCGGACTTCGTTGGCAGAAAAACTTTGCAAATATTTAATAGTTAAATGATGCCAATTTGATATCAATGCTATCTGACGTTCCACGTAGAAGATCAGTTAACTCTATTAAGAGTTATATATTTTTCAACCAATTCATGGAATCAAAATAAAGCTTTAGGAAGCTCATTCTGCCAAAGATGAAACATCGAAAATGAATATAATAAACATTATTATAAATTTAGTTAAAATGTTTGGCCTTGAAGATAAAATTGTTTTCATGATCTCAGTACAAATATATGTTTTGGTGAAACACAGCTTCATGATAAAAACAACGATTTTACTAAATTTAACTATCAACTGGCAATGACCTTGGAATTGGTTATGATGAACATGTAATTTCTACCTCATTCAAACCAGTTGTGATATTCTATGAGTTGAAATAGAAGCTGCAGTTGTTAAATGTTACAAATACTTTTATACATACTCTGTAACTGTGAAAGAGCTGAAGTAGTATTTAAAAAAAAAACCTTTGGCATAGTAGCTCATGTTTTTTTTTCTTTGCTGCAAGTCATTAATCAGATTTTAGAATTATTTGAGCTTTTGCAGAAGCACTTTGTAAATCAGCCCAACAGTCTTATGATGATACCAAAGTTTTTTTTTTTTTTTTAAGTGACTCCTCTAGATTTTGGTCAAAAATTATTTGTAAACATTTAATTAAAGTACTCAATATATGGAGCACTAAAATAAAACTTTTAAACTTTTAAAACTTTTAGCAAATTGTAGTGATGGAAAACAAAGCTTGCAAACAGGAAGGCATGGCGATTTATCCTTAAAAAATCAAGGTTGAAACAAAAAAACAAACAAACAAAAAAATCAAGGTTGGAACTGAACAGATTCAAGGGTGAGAGCACCCACAGCACAATCTACTATTGTGCTTTGGAAAATCTTAAGGGGAGAAGCTTTTGCTGGAGTTTCTATTTTTAATTGTGTAAATTTGTATTCTGTACCAGAATAGAATAAAATTGAGAAAGGCCTACAATCTAAGTTTGGCAAAACACTCAAAAGAATCATAAACAGTGATCTCTTATTTGATGCTTTTTCGTCTTGTAACAATGTTTATCAAAGAAAGACATTCTGAAAGGAGGCAAAAAGACTAAAAATATTTGGGCTGAAATATTTACACATTTCAATATGAGATAAATTAGAAACGAGGATATTCTACATTTAGCAAAACATCCCTTAAGCTCACCAGGTACCTCATCACCAGTAAAGAATATTTTATCAATTAAAAATATAATGGTCTGTAGAGAAAAGTCTTTTGAAGGTGTCAGTAATTTCAAATTTATGCACAATTAAATGCAACTTTAGGCCAGGAGTGGTGGCTCACACCTGTAATCCCAGCACTTTGGGAAGCCAACGCAGGAGGATGGCTTGAGCCCGGGAGGTTGAGGCTGCAGTGAGCTATGATTGGACCACTGCACTCCAGCCTGGGCGACAGAGCAAGACTCTGTCTCTAAAAAATAAATAAATAAACAAACAAACAAATAAATAAATAAATGCAACTTTGAAGACAATTTTCAGACTACTTTATATAATAAAAATCTAAAAATAACAAACCCAAATTGAAAACAAAACAAAACAAAACAGAAGAATATTTTTGACACAGTATTAGAATCAGACATAGCTGCAAAACAGATTAAAGTACTTGATTGGGTACCAAAAATAATTACTCTGCTGATTTTTTTTAAATATTCACAAATTAAACACTTAAAAAGTTACTCAAACACATGATTTTTGAGGAAGAATTTTATTTTTAAATACAGTTTTTGAATAGAACAATTTTGTCTATTACTAAAACCACTCATTGGTCTCCATATAAATACTTCTGTGTAATTTCTGTTATTTTTAGGGCCCCCTACCCCCATGGGAGAGAGACCAGTCTGGAGGGTTTTAAATTCTATTCAAGAAGACTGTTTGGAGAGGCCATGGCATGCCCCAGAGACGGCGTGGAGCCAGTGGAGGCAGGAAAAAAGGTGGATGCATTGTCCACATCAAGATGTTTGCACCTGCAGGGCCCCGGCAGGAGACACTGAAGGACCCAAGGACAGGTTGTGAAATACCGATCAGATTCAGAGAGCTTGATGCCATTTTACTACAGCGCCAGTCAAGGGGTCAATTTTCTTCCCCCCTTTCTCTGCTTTCCCTTCATAGGCACCAGAAACCAGAACCTGAAGTTTGCAAATGGGGAGGAGAAGAGAGGGAGGGAAGGAACACAGTCTGCCTCCCCCAGGGCAGTGGCCATCTGCAGGTGGCTGGGCAGGAGGAGGGGCAGAGGACTTACCTTTGAGTCAGGACTTAAGTGTGGGTTGGGCTGGAGATTTGATTTTCTGAACTGAGACAATATTTGCAAAGAAAATTACTGGGACGTTCTAAAACCAAAGAGTAAGCAAAACTCAAAGGGCTGATAAAAATGAATGAAGTACTGATACATGCCACAATGTGCATGGATGAACCTCAAAATCATGCGAAGTGAAAGAGCCAGGCACAAAGGCCACATATTACACGATTCCATTTAGATGCAACACCCAGAATAGCAAATCCATAGAGGCAGAAAGCTGGCTAGTGACTGCCAGGCCCTGCAGGAAGGGGGAGTGACTGCTAACGGGTCTGAGTCTCCTTTTGGGATGATGCAAATGGCTTGGAACTAGATAGAGGTGGTTGCACAACACTGCGAATGTACTAAATGTCACTGAATTGGGTACTTTAAATGGTAGGGTTTATGTTATGTAAATTTCATTTTAATTAAAAAAAAAATCAAGGGGCTGCCCCAAATGTTCATTCAAGGATGGAAGAAGGACGCCCCCTATTGGTAGGTTTAAAGGACAGTGCCAGACAAAAGGTTTTTGTGAGGATGGAACCCCATACCTTCTGCATGTAACGTGGATTACTCAGTGGGGCTATATGCATAAAACCACATAAAATGTACTCCCTGGGGAATTTCAAGAATTTCCGAGGGCAGATTTGGACTTCCCTGGTTCACCTCACGAGCTGGCTTCAGAACTTCAGCGCTCTATACTCGGAGCAGCGATAAAGTATTAGGCAGGTGATGGCAAAACAGAAACACCTGATTGTGTCTCCCTGACAGCTGAGTCTCATTAACAGGAGAGCTCTAGGCTGGGCCGGAGTTCTGCAAACCTCCGCTGCTGCAGACCCTGGGCTGCTGCGGACGCAGAGCCAGCCATCCACCCTGGTACTCTGGAGGACTAGCTCTTTGTCTGGTACTGAGTTCCCCCGGCTGCGAATCCAGACCATAAATCCCCAAATTCCTGAGAGGGGTTCTGTGCTTAGCAACCCAAGTGGCTGGACAGCACAGAGTCAAAGAAGACTGCTAACTTGGAAGAAAGCTCTTGTCCCAGGAGAGAGGTGACTGGTAGCTGGCAGGCGTCCCGGGTGTCTGCATTGGCTGTTCTGTGCCCAAGGAAAGGGACACAGACTATTTTAAGAACTGGCAGAGAGATGCTACGTTTTAAACTTAAAAATATTCACTAAAATAGGAATTTATTAAACCAGAGAAGTAGGGACGTTATTAGGATCCAAACTCCACTATTAACTCAGGTGAGCAAATCACTTTACTGCTTCTTGCCTTAGTCTTCTCCTCTGTAAAATGGGAAGTCTTTTGATTTCACCAGGTGGTTGTGAGAATAAATGATATAGCTACATACTGAAGTGCTTTGAAAAGTACAAAATGTAATACAAAATGCAAGGATTTTGCCCGCATTGATTTATATAGGAGCTTATTCAGACATGTGCCTAGTGGCAAGACTGAGGGTGCTCTATATTTAGGGACAAGGTGGCCGGTGGAGGTAACTACAGCTAGGCCTGACTGTCTCACTGGGGGTTGGCCAATCTGTGCTGTGTACAGAACTTCTGTCCTGAATTTGTCATTTATTATAATATAAAGAGAAAATTAGCAAGAAGGGGTAAACTCAAATGAGAATAGTTAATCATGAACCCCTCATTATAATTCTTTGTTTTTCAGGATTAATGAATACTAGGTCAGGTTACCAGAGGCTGGGAAGGGTGGTGGTGGGGGGATGAAGAGGGATTGATTAATGGGTACAAATATGCACTTAAACAAGACCTGGTGTTCAATAGATTAGTAGGGTGACTATAGTTAGCATTAATTAACTGTATGATACATTTGAAAATAGCTGGAAGAGAAGAATTAGAATGATCCTAGGGTAAAGAAAAGATAAATATTTAAGGAGACGGATATCCCAATGACCCTGATTTGTTTATATGACTGCACTAAATGATCACACATACTACAAAAATATGATCAGCTATTATGTATCAATCAATCAATACATTAATTTAAAAAGTATTAGGTCATACAAATAATATAATATGTAAGATTTTATAATTTGGATATTAATTAGTGCAAAGAACAAGTTTAGAGAGTTTCTTCTTTGTTTACCAAGCTAGGAAGATGGAGGATTTGTATTTAAGTTATTTGGAATTGTGAGAGTTTGATCTATATGTTATTATACATTCTGCACCACCCACGATGACATTTAATTCAACTCAGCAGATATTTACTGAGCACCAAACTCTAGGGACCCCAAAAAGGCTCCAACCCAGGGGACAGAGAGGTGTATGAGACAGTTTTCCTCAACTTCAGGTTGCAGGGAGGCTCTTGGATATCATCTCAGCCTTAGCCTTGATGTGTGAAGATGGATATGAAAACCTGCAATATGCATGCCGCACATGCCTCAACATATATGCTGGCCCGCGATTTCCATGGAATGAGCACCAGCCAAGGTGGACACCCAGGTTTGAAACTGTTGCTTTGATACTTACTTATGCAAACTCCCGGGTCCCTTAAGGATACCCTGAATCAGAGTCTGGTATTTAAACTGACAGCACTTGTCTCACTGAAGGGCAGACGTCTGAAATTAGAATGCCCAAAGACCAGGAAAGTAGAAGATGACATTTTGCTTACTTTCATGAGGTGGTATGTTTTAAGACACTACATTCATCTGCATGGTGGTTGAAGGAGTTTTGTTTGTTTGTTCACTTGTTTTTTAAACAACCACCAAAACTCCAAACCAGTTTTCGGCCTGAGAACTCCCTGTGATTTTGCTTAAATACTGAACAGATGGGCTCTGAGTCGAGTTTTCCTGAATCTATGCCCTAGAAGCCTCACCCAGCTCAGAGATACAATTCGCAGGCCTCACCTAAAAGTCTAAGAACACTGATTTAAAAAGAAATTTCCCCCCAGGGATCACAAAATAACTGCCTCAAGTTGCCTGCAAATGCAAGGTTCTCTAGGGCTTTGGTTGTCCCTCGGCTAGATGACAGCCCAGCCAAACCCACAGATTTGATCAGGTGTTTGTTTCCCAAACAGGTCTGGTTAGCACAGCCCGGAAAGAGGCTGAGGATTTGACTTTGCCATTTGGCAAAGGAAATGAGGGAACCTCCTCTTACACTCTGTTAGCACCAAGAGGCATAGCATTTTAGGGCTGATGACACATTAGACTTGATCCGATGACCCCTCTTTATAATATCTTTCTATTGTGGTAAAATATATGTAACATAAAGTTTACCATTTAAACTGTTTTTTTAAGTGTGCAGTTCAGTCGTATTAAGTGCACTCACGTTGTGGTGCAAACATCACCACCTTCCATCTCCAGAACTCTTCTCACTGTCGCAAACCGAAACTCCACACCCGTTAAACACTGACTCCTGATTCTCCCTCCCCCGGCCCCTGGCATCCACCGTTCTCCTCTCTGTTTCTATGAATTTGACTCCTTTAGCTATTGCATAGAAGTGGGATCATACACTATTTGTCCTTCTGTGACTGGCTCGTTTCACTCTGCGTGATGTCCTCGGGTTTGGCCATGACATAGCATGTGTCAGCATTCCCTTCCTTTTTAAGGCTGAATAATGTCCCACGGCGTGAGTGTACTGTCCCCCACTCTGTTTATCCGTTCATTTGTTGGTGGACACTCGCTTTGCTTCCACCTTTTGTCTGTTGTGAAGAATGCTACCGTGAACACAGGCGTACGTTATCTGTTTGAGTCCCTGATTCTTTTGGGTGTATTCCCAGAAGTGGAACTGCCAGATCATGTGGTAATTTGGTGTTTAGTTTTTGAGGAGCTGCCACACTGTTTTCCACAACAGCTGAGCCATTTTACATTCCCTCCGGCAGTGCACAAGGGTTCCAACAGCTCCACGCCCTCTCCAACACTAGTTATTTTCTGTTTTTCCATAATGGCCATCCTAATGGATGTGAAGTGGTATCTCACTGTGGCTTTTATCTGCATTTCCCTAATCATTAGTGATGTTGAGCATCTTTTCATGTGCTCGTTGGCCATGTGTATGTCTTCTTTGGAGAAATGTCTATTCAATGCCCGTGTTTTAATTGGGTTGTTTGTTTTTTGTTGTTGACTTAATCCCTCTTTTTATATAGGGGAATAGTGGGTCATGGAAAAGCCCCATTATCCAATAACACTCAGCTGGATGGTGGCAGAGCCAGGACCAGAATCTAGGGGCCCCAGCACCCCAACAGAGTTCCTTGTCCCATTTCATTCTTTACAGAGGAAGAAACCGAGGTCCAAAAGGTGAGGAGATTCCTGTAGGGCTGTGGCCTTTAGGAAACAATCCACCACACAACAAGCTCCGCTTGCTATGTTTTGCCAAGTGATTGCACCTAGTTTCTCAACCCTGGTGTTATGGACTGAATCGTTTCCTCCTGAAAAGCCATATATTAAAGCCCTAACCCTCCATGTGACTGTATTTGGAGATAGAGCCCCTAAGGAGGTAATTAAAGTTAAATGAGGTCATAAGGGTAGGACCATGATCAAACAGGACTGGGTCCTTCTAAGAAGAGGAAGACACACCACGAGTGTGCACGCACAGGGGAAAGGTCGTGCGAGGACGTGGCGAGAAGGTGGCCATCTGCAAGCCAGGAAGGGGGCCCTCACCAGAAACCAACCTGCTGGCACCTTGATCACGGCCTTCCAGCTTCCAGACTGTGAGAAAATACATTTTTATTGTTTTTGTTTCGTTTGTTTTGCATTGAGACAGAGTCTCACTCTGTTGCCGCAGCTAGAGTGCAGTGGTGTCATCGCTCCTCTAACTCCTGGGCTCAAGGAATCCTCCTGCCTCAGCCTCCCGAGTAGCTGGGACTACAGGCGCTTGCCACCATGCCTGGCTAATTTTTTCTATTTTTTGTAGAGATGGGGTCTCACTCTTTCTCAGGCTGGTCTGAACTCCTGGCCTCAAGCAATCCTCCCACCCTGGACTCCCAGAGTGCTAGGATTACAGGCAAGAGCCACCATGCCTGGCCCCATTTTATTGTTTAAGTCACCCAGTCTGTGGTACTGTCATGGCAGCCCTAGCAAACTAAGACACCTGGATTCAAAAAGTTACAGCTGGAGAAGAACCCAGAGAGCTGTGCCAGGGTAGGTAGATGGCCAAGTTGGCCAGGAGGATCCCACATAGGGTAGGGCCTTGTTAAACTTTTCTGGAATCTTATAGTCTCCAATCTGATATCCAAGTAATCCTCTCCTGGCAGAACACGGCTTCCTGATGTTGACAATAAAGGGCTTAACAAAGCCCACTACAATAATTCCAAAGGCTTCCTGGATATCAAATGGCCTCTATGGAGAAGTATTCTGATGATTTAAAAGTCCCAGACGTGGCCATATCAGGTTTCCCTCAAAGTGTGTGGTTTTGCCACCGGTATTGAGCTCCTCTTCTTCCGTCCTTTTCTTGGGAGCCCGACTTGGGGTGTTTTCTTCTCAGCCATCTCTAATGTCTACACCAGTCTTTCCCTCCTTGTCCTTCAGATGAACGGCTTTCCTCTCCCAGACCCCTCTCACGACCCCTTATCTCTGTAAGGTCTACTTAGGCTTCAGCTGGTCTTGGTCACAGGCAATCAGGAGTCCCTGCAGAGAAGAGGATGGGAGAGCAGGTGTGGACGGGGCCCCCGTGGGGGCAGCCCTTAAGGACAGGCCTAGGGCACCCCATGGGAGACTGAGGCAGAGCCCTCACTGAGTAGTAGGAATGGGTTCAACGCCATGGGGCTTGCTGGGCGTGGCAGATGCGGCAGCCTGTGTTGCAGACTCGATTTTCTAAGCTGCTGGCATCTTCCTTTCAGCTGCTCACCCTTTGCTGCATTTGCTCAGGCTCCAGTCCCAGGCCTCACTGCCATTGTCCCTGTCCTCGCCTCACTCAGTCCTTCTCGGCTTCAGGCTAGGTATTCCTTCACCTCTCTTCCTTGGCTCCGTCTGCTCCCTGGAGGCTCTCAGGGTAATGTCACAATCCTAGGACTTCTCTTCAGGTGGCAGGGGCTGGCTGGGAGTGAAGCTGTCTTGGCTCCCAGAGTGAACTCTGGCACACACCACACAAGCTTGCGGCAATGTTCCACATCCCTGGGGCTCCGAAGGTCTTACCTGCTGAGTCAGGAGCTGGGTGGCGCAGGAAGGTCTAAGGAAACGGTAAACTTGGGATTTACACTTGGGAATGAAGAGAACAAGCCCGGGGCTCACCCTACTCCAGCACTTCTCAGCCTTTTCCTGTGTGTCTGAGTCTTCTTGACAGAGATTCTGGTGTCGTAGGTCTGGGGAGGGGCCCTGGACTCCCCATTTCTCATAACCTCCCGGGTGACACGGGTGCTGTTGTTGGTTCATGCACCCTGAGCATGGAGGCCCAGGGCAGTGCACTGAGGGAGGGATACCTGTGCTGGGGTTTCAGGTACCGTGAAAGGCTGGGATATTTTGGGTGCCATGGGCCTCTAGTCACACCTGGTAGGTACCTGGTTCTCCTCCCCTTCCTCTAGTCAGGCTTGGATCTGTAGTTCTCAGGCTTTAGCTGCGTTGGAGTCACCTGCAGGACTGGTGACACTCAGCTAGCTGGGCCCACTCCCAGCCTTTCTGATCCGGTAGGTCTGGGTGGGGCCCAAGATTCTGCATTTCTAATAACTTTCCAACCACTGTTGTAGGGTAACCAAAACCAGGGTACCATCGGGCCCTACAACAGAGGGTCAGACAGTCCTGGATTTGAATTTTTTAATTTTTTGTAGAGATGGAGTCTCACTATGTTGACTAGGCTGGTCTCGAACTTCTGGCCTCAAGCGATCCTTCCACCCTGGCCTCCCAAAGTGCTGAGATTACAGGTGTGAGCCACTGAGCTCGGCTGGATTTGGATCTGACTCTGCCCCTTATGACCAGTGTGGTCTTGGGTGAGTCACTCTCGTTCTCTGATCACCGGTTTTCCCATCTGCAGAGCGCAGGTAGCGTGCCGTGCTCTGCAGGGCTGCTGAGCAAATTTGAGCTAATGTTTGCGAGGGCCGTCCCAGATGGCTGTCCTTGAGACTGATTTCCCAGTCTGTGTCTGGGAGTCTGAATGCTGCGGTCACACCAATTAAAAAGGTTCAGTCAATCAGTCAGTTGTTTTAGTTACTTGAGCTACCCTGTTCACAGAGTCGAGTGAATTAACTGAATAAATCAGTGAATTTTTTTTTTCAGGACACTATTTGGGAAAGTGAGGTCTAGAAAACCCACATCCAAATCATCCATGGCAGGGCTTCTCCAACTCCAGTGTGCACACATGACTTGGGGATCTTGTTCAAAGGTGAATGTTTCTACAGTAGGCTTGAGTCTCACTTTGTCTCCTTGGGTAGAGTGCAGTGGCATCAGCCTAGCTCACCGTAACCTCAAACTCCCGGGTTCAAGCAATCCTCCTGCCTCAGCCTCCCAAGCAGCTGGCACTACGGGCATGCGCCACCATGCTCAGCTAATTTTTCTATTTTTAGTAGAGATGGGGTCTCGCTCTTGCTCAGGCTGGTCTCGAACTCCTGAGCTCAAGCAATCCTCCCACCTCGGCCTCCCAGAGGTGCTAGGATTACAGGTGTGAGCCACCGAGCCCGGCCCCTTGCCAGGCACCTTGACTGACTATTGTCCTTCACTGTGCCTGGGAGTCCTCAGAATATCAAAGCTGAGCTATGGTCTAAGGAAATTGTAGGCAAAAAGCTTTTCTCCTGTTTCCATGTTACTCTCAGTGGGCAGGACCCCAACTCTTAGAGTTTTCTTATAGCCTCCCAACTCCCTGAGACTCAGACACATATCGATGTTGCCCTCTTCCCTCTTTCCTTCTGCCAACAGCCTGAGTTGTGATGGCTGGAACACCAACAGCCATATAGGACCATGAGGAGACCTTGTAGATGGAAGCTTTGTCCTAGAATGGTGGGTCAGAAAGATTGAAATCTATGTTCCTAATATCACTGTGAGATTGCCATACTGAGTCATCAGTTCTGGACCTCTTTTGCATGTAAGAAAAATAAACTTCAATCTTGTTTATGCTATAGTTAATTTGAGGGTTCTTCCCCCCCCTTCGCCCAGCTATAGTCAGCTGAAACTAATCATCATGGGAAGTGCCACACACATGCCATGTAATTCCCCTTTTCCCTTGGGGTGAGGTCTCTCCCAGGAGATCTCTCAGTCCTCATGGAGATATTGTAGATATTTGATGGGGTCCTCCTCCAGGTATGTCCAGGAGGAATACCTGAATCAAACTGAGATCCTTATAATATACGCAAAGTGCTTGGTGCAGAAAATGTACTAACACACTGTAGCTAGTGTTATAATATTAATACATGGTCTGGCCCAGTCCCTAGCACACAGGGCTCAATAAAAATTAGCTCTCTCCTTCCTTTATATGCATAGGCAGTGGACTCCTTCTACCTGTTAGGTCTGGGCTATAACCCAGGGGGCTGAGCTGGGGTGGGGAAAATTCTAGATAAGCAGCTATGAACTCATTTGCTCCCTAGAAGTCACTTTCCACTTTCCACCTTTGCTTCCCCTTTGGGACCCTGCTGGACCAGACCCCAAGCTCGGTGGGGCAGCCATTGTCAATCAATAACACTTCCTGCCTAGCCATGGGCGTGGGAGTCCCAGAGGAAGAAGATGGAGCCTCTATCCTCAGTGGTGTCTTTGCCAAACAGAGACGAAAAATGCCAAATGATTTGGGTTGGGACTGGGAGAGTCCCAGGAACACTATGTCAGCTTGAACCATCTGCTCCAACCATCCATTACGACCCTCTGAGGTCCGACTTGTCCCAAATAGCCCGCAGGTTTCCTGGGTTACCTACCCTGGATCTCAGGACTCAGGGAGACGCCCCCCACCCCTAGGCTGACCTGAATCCGGCCACAGCTGCAGCAGAGTAGCCTCGTTATCATTAGGCTCGTGGGTGGTTGGAGGGACTTTTGTGGTTTTGATGTATTTGTTTTAAAGCAGGAAATCAGATCTCAGCCAACTGTAGACATTCAGCTTGTTAAATAGACTTGAACTAAGGGAAAGGAGAATAAAAACATTTCCAAACAAATGGAACGAACGGGGCCAAGTCAAGAGATGGCGTCCTTCCATGTCTTGGCTGAATGCGGGAAGGGCACTGCGCCCGCCTGGGATCAGGAGGCTGGGGAGTCACCACCCCCATGGGTCCCCACCCTCTCTCCTCGCCCCAGGCCTGGCTGAGGAGTCTGGGCTTTATTTTCCACCAAAGTCACCCGAGGAATCGGGATCAGGCTCAGGCAGGGGACCCCACGAGTGGTTGTCGGAGTGTCTGCAGCCCTCCTGCCTTCCTGGAGTCTAGGAGTTAAGGCCCAGGAGGGTCTTTGCTCTGCAGAGACCCCAAGACAGCA
This sequence comes from Varecia variegata, assembly GCA_028533085.1. NCBI lineage: Eukaryota > Metazoa > Chordata > Mammalia > Primates > Lemuridae > Varecia > Varecia variegata. The sequence goes on along the minus strand of CM052442.1, from coordinate 9,267,739 downwards.
GAAGGGGGAGGCTGAGGTGTCAAGGCCCAGACGAGGCTCAGAAAAGGGGCCCCAAACCTGTAACCCTAAGGAAAATGCTGCTGGGGTTGCTCCTTGTCTTCCCTCCACGAGGTGCTCGTTCAGCTGTGGAGTCCCCTTCAGCTCTGCTGAAGCAGACACAGTGCCCCTTGCCCCGTGAGCCCAGGACTCATGCCTCCGAGGGAACAAGACTTCCTGACGGCCACCCAAGTGTGTCTCCTAAAGCTGGTCTGGGAAAAATTTATGGACCAAGTTTTGGAAAGTCTTGGAAAATTCTAGAGCACTTTCACATTCTGTGCTGTGCACACACTTCCTATCAAAGTAAAAATTAACTGGCACCTTGGGAAACAAGGCTTCGGGATGTCCCGCACCACAGCCCAGGAGAGCTCACAGGTTTCCTTCATTATACACTGTGCTCACCAGGCAAGGTGTATCTTTATAGCACCCAACTCTCCATTCGAATGTTCAACGCAAACCCAGTTACAAATGACAATGACTCTTTGAAACTGTGATGGTGAGAGGATCTTGAGAATTTCTCATAGGCAAGGGATGGTGAATGGGATATGATGGTAAGGTATTCTTTATTATCAATTTACCACGTGCAATGGGATATCACAGTCTAATTTGTGTATAAGTTATCTATTGATGTGTAACAAGTTAGCCAAACACAGTGGCTTAAAGCAGCATTAATTACCTTGTAGGTTTTGTGGGTCAGAAATTTGGGAGTGACTTAGCTCAGAGCGTTTGGCTCAAGGTCTCTCACGAGGGCACAGTCAATAGCTGGCCAGGTTTGCAGTTTCCCATGAAAGCTTGGCTGAGTGGGGGGATCTGCTGCCAGGCTTACTGTGTGGTTGTTGGAAGTCCCTGGTCCCTCACCACGTGGACCTCTCCACTGTGCTGCCTCACAACGTGACATGTGGCCTCCCCCAGACTAAGTAATCCAAGAGACAGAGGTTCAAAACAGAAGCCACAGTCTTTTTATAACCTAATCTTGAAAGCGATATCCCATTAGTTCTGCCATATTCTATTTGTTAAAAGTGAGCCACTCGATCCAGGCCGCACTTAAGGGAAGGAGATTAAATAAGGATGTGAAAACCACGAGGCAGGAATCAGTGAGGGCCATCTCAGAGGTTGCCTTCACTGTGTCTACCTTTTCCTTTCCTTTCTCTTCCTCCCTCCCTCTCTCTCTCTCTCTCTCTCACCCTTTCCTTTTCCTTCCTTCCTTCCTTCCTTTCACATCTGGAATACTTCAGGGATTTCTGTGGCTTAATTGTCACCTTGGTGTCCCTACCATTTTTCTTTAAAGGTTAGAAATTTCTCGACCACAAACTCTCCTGTCAAGGGAGTTCTCAAGAATCCAAGTCTTGGGGTTAAAGAGGCAACTCTAACCTGCTATCATAGAGTCTTTATCTTCCATGGTTTTGGGATAAATGTTCCACAGGGTGGATTTTCCAGACAACTGAAGGCTTCCCCTGTAAGCACCCAAGTTTTTTCCATACTGTACAGGAGACCCCTGTTATTCTAGAATGTAATGCCCAAGACCATCAAAAGCACCTCGGTTACAGAAGGAAAGGCGTGTACCTATGACAGGATTTCTCAGCAATCACAATCCCATGGTGCCTTTGGTTTTCTGTAAACATCCTCACACATTAAGCTAAATACAAGTTTTGCTAAAATCTTCTCTCTTACTTGATTAATAGTATTTGTGCTGGCTGGAGCAATTGCTGGAAAAGCTTCAGGAATCAATTTTTCTTTTTTCTAAAGGGATTGATTATGTTCTAGCTATGAGCCACCATTGAATTAAGCATTTCATTCTTTAAGTTACTCCAAACATCTATTTCCTGTAAGAGAACGGTCCATTTCTTAGTTGTTCTCACTTTGTCTTCACTTCTATTATGGCTTCAGAAGTCACTTTTCTTTGTGCTCCTTTCTGCGTCACGGCTCAGTCTTTGAGGCAGCATCGTTCCGTGGTTATGGAGGGAGGCTCTGGAGCTATACAGTCTTGGCTCTGCCACTTACTTGCTGTGTGACCATAATCAAGTCCCTTAACCTCTCTGGCTTCTGTTTCCTCATCCATAAAACGTGGCTTATTATGATTCCAACTCCTGGGGCTGTTGCGAGGATTAAATGGAATGATCCATGTAGCTCTTAAGAAAAGTACCTGGAACACAGTAGATGCTCAAAGATATTATTAATAGGTGTCATGATCCACAGTCACGGGGGTAGGAGACATCAGCAAGGCCATACTGAGGGGCAGGTGTTGGTTATTGGCAGGTGTACTCACAGGCATCCTGGTGTCCAAATCCTTATGCCAACTCAAGGGCAAACCACTACATGTTCAACCTTCAGGGTCGCTTGTGAGTAGAGTAGACCCCAAGGATGTCCTCTTCTGGGTATCATCTGCTACAGAGGGAGAGCCGGGAGCCTCCCGGGATCTTTCTCCTATGACTCGGGTTCCTCATCCGGCTCCTCCCAGGTAGCACTTCCCAGGACTGAAAGGCAGGTGAGCCCTCACATTGCCATTAGCCCTTAAGCAAAGGGGCCGACACTGACGTGTTTTCAGTGCCTGTGTTTGCATTTCTTAGTTTTCTGTTTTCTCTTTCCCTGCCAGCTGCTGCTTGTTGCTCCGGCCAGTGTGCCTGCTTCCAGTAGCTTCCTTCCTTCGCCTTCTAATTTCTTGCTTCCATGGGCTGAGAAACCTGAGGGCAAAGCTTATTAGAATTTTCTATAAAAGACAAGCCTTTGAGTGAGGGCCCAAGGGCTGTGCCGGGAGCAGAGCCTCAGGCTGTTTTAGGCTGTGTACTGTGGTGCAGGCGTGGGCGAGGAGTTGGCCTGCTCTCAAGTCACCATTGGAAAGAAAATTTTTTTTTTGATTATCATACAGTAAAAACTGGCTTTTTTCCCTTTTTGGTGCACAGTTCTATACATTTTAAAACATGCACATATTTGTGTAACTATCACCACAGTGAAGACACAGGCTCGTTCCATCACCCGAAAGATGCCCTGTGTGGACTCTCCCTGCACCCATGAGGCCTGGCAACCCCCGGTCTGCTCTCAACACTACAGTTTTGTCTCTTTGGGAACATCGTATAAAGGAAATCATGCAGTATGTAACTTTTTGAGACTGGCTTCTCCCACTTGGTGTAATGCCTTTGAGATTCATCCAAACCATTGTGTGTCAATAGTTTATTTCTTTTCACTACTGAGTCATATTCTATTCTATTATTTAACTATTTAGTGATGTAGAATATTTGGGTTTTTTGAGCTATTAACATTTGTGTACAAGTTTTTGTGTGAGCTTCAGTCTTTATTTTTCTAGGGTAAACATCCAGGAATGGGATTGCCTGATCCTCTAGAAAGTGTTCATAAGAAACTGCCAAACTGTTTTCCAGGGTGGCTACCACTTTGTATTCCTACCAGCAATGTAGAGAGTTCTAATTGCTCTACACCCTTGTCAGCACTTAGTTTTGTCTGTCTTTTTTATTGTAACCGTCATAGCGGGTATGAATTGGTATTCCACTGGGGTTTTGATTTGCATTTCCCTAGGGGCTAACGGTGTTGAATATCTTTTCAGGTGCTTATTTGTCATTCTTATTTCCTCTTTGGTGAAATGTCTAAGCCCTTTGTCATTTTAAAAATCGGATTGCTGATTATCTTATTGTTGAGTTTTGAGAGCTCTTCATATATTTTGGGCACCAGTCCTCTGTTGGATATGAAAGTCACCAATGCTTAAGCAAATTCCTTAAGCACTTGAGCCTTCCACCTTATTAAATGGGAGACAATGCCATCTTCTCTACCTGCCTCGCCATGTTGCTCTAAGGATCAAATGATAAAAGACAAATGAAACATTCGAAATTGGTAAGGGGTCGCCATTGCTGTTTGGATTACCCAAAAGTAGTGGGATTACATTTTACTTCCTTATTGGTTCTTGGCTATGGTTTTAATAGCAGAGGTTCTTGTGTGAATGATCCGTGGCTAATAGTGTCTCTTTATGCATAATATAACTCCCCTTCAAAGCAGGTGTCAGACAGATAAAAAGGTTCATGATGGGGGAATTGTGCGGAGAAATGGCCTTTGCTGATAAGGTGTTTCTTTTTGTCTGAGCACACCTGGAGCACAGTTTCCTCTCAAAGAGCCCTTGAAGACTTGGGCTGGAAGGGACAGAGGTTGGTTGGTGGTTAAGCAATAAGTGTTAGGAGCTCCTGGCCCAGCCCTTAGAAAACAGGTCCTGCCACGGCCATGGGCACAGCACAGCACTCCTGCCTAAAGAGGATCACTCGTCACAACTGAGAATTAACGAGAGACGGGCTGAAGTGGGTTCGCCTCTTCCCCAAGTGAAAGGAGAATTACCAGACTCCACCCTCCACAGTCCCCCTGGTTTGCCGGCTCCCTGGTGAGCGAGCCCAAGCTTGAGGGTGACTAAGGGGAGGCTGCAGTGGGAGGATGTATGGTGCTCATGTAGGGGACGTAACGGTGGCTTCTGCCCTGTCCAGTCCACCCCTCCCACAGAGGATAGCAGAACTTCAGTTTGAATAATTAACTTCAGCTTGAAGAGCGATCTGGATGCATGGGAGAAAAATCCCAGTTACCTTGCTACTGGCAGGTTCCGGAATGGGCATGTGCCCTGATTCTGCCAGGGAGATGCAGGAAGTGGTTTGCTGAAGGTCTCTGGGAAAATATTCTTCCTTTTATGGAGGGATGAGAAGCCAGATTCATTCTCTCTATCTTTCCCCCTGTCTGTCTGTCTGTCTCTCTCCCCCTTTGCTGGGATGCTAGTAGCCACGTACACAGGGGTCCAGTCTTGGAATGACATTGCTGCTGAGGATGGCACAGCAGACACCTGGCAAGACTCTGAGCCCTTGGTTCTGTCCTTGAGCCACAGAACCCCCCAGCCCTAAGCCCCCTGTCTGGATGTCTTCACGGGCAGCTGACAGTCATCTTTCTTGTTGAATTCAGCTGTTTGCATCCCAAAGTGTGGTAACTGTTATACGCTGTCCCCCTCCCCAAATTTAGGAGCCCTCCTTCATTGACGAGTTAGACCTCAGAGATGCAGCCGGAGAGGTTACAGGGGTGGAAGACAAAGGAAGAAGATAATGATCTTTTTTCTGTTCAATGCCCTGACATGGAGACAGTCTTATGGGTCAGGTCTTAGCTTTCATCTGTGTTAGCCTGGTAGCCTGAAAAATCACCTAAACCTTACTAACTTGGGTTAAAGGAAGGGAGAGCCTGAGATATACCATCTAGTCAAAGGAATGCAGTTTTCTTCTATTTGAAAGAGCACAGTAACTGGACTAGCCCCGGGTAGTGGCCCTGCTGGGCCTGCTTTAGGGAAGGCACAATTACCATATTGTTGCTATGCCAACACTAATAATTTCTTTGGGGAGCTTTTCCACACATATATAGGCATTGTGACCGAGTCGATAGTGTCAACAAGGTAGTGGTGGCAGTGGAGGGGGTTCACCTAATGCAGGGAAGGGGCTGTTTTCAAGGACTTGAGCAGTGGCGGTTGGCAGGACCACACGGTGTAAATCACGCATTCGTTAAAGCAGGCTCGGCAACGCCAACCCTGGCACTGCCCAAATGTCCACAGCTTTTACATCCGAGGAGGAATCCTGACGAGCGGCGCTGCGTGGCATATGCGCTGGAAGGCGGCGGTGTGGGCGGCGGGGCTCACATGTGTCTGGCAGTTTCAAAGCAACGCACACGACAGGCTTAGCTTGGGAGAAACCTGCTTGTGCCCCCGTGTCATCAGAGAATCTCTCATTCGAGGGAGTGTGGCTGAATTTGGGCTTCTTAAGTAACCACTGGTCGCCAAGGCAGCGTGTGTGCGTGTGTGTGTGTGTGTGTGTGTGTGTGTGTTAGAGCGCACAGGAGCAGGAGCAGGCAGTGCGCTCAAGCCAGCAGGAGCCCAGTTGGTCTGCGGGGATTTCTCAGCAGCCCTCAGGCCCCTGAAGGGTGACTACAAGTCCTTGGTCCTAGCCCCTGTTCTAGTTTCCCTCATTGCCTTCTCAGGTTACCTTGAAGAGAGGAGCAAATCAGGCTACTGTTTACCTTAGCAGATAAAGACTCTTATTTTAAGAAAAGCAGCATCTAATACGGGTGCATATTAAGATGCAGTGGGGGGAGGCCCCTTTTAATACGTAGGGAATGACGGGTGGGGGTGGGGATCCCTCCGCAGTGCTCCGCGTTGGAAGCGTTTCCCTGAGCCGGCTGATAGCCAGGTTTCCCTCTTCCCTCCTGCATCAAGTGTGACCTGGGCACCTGCTGCGCGTCAGGCACTGTGCACTGTGGGTGCAAAGGTGAAGGAAACACAGAACCTGCCCTTGTGGGTGTGCCCTGAGGTCGTGGTCACCAACCCCTTGGCTGGGGACTGATACCGGTCTGTGCCCTATTAGGATCCGGACCGCACAGCAGGAGGTGAGCAGCGGGCAGGAGACCCTTCGTTTGTATTCATCTGTATTTACAGCCGCTCCCCAGCACCCGCATCACCGCCCGAGCTCCGCCTCCACACCCCCCACCCAATCCCATCCATGGAAAAATTGTCTTCCATGAAACCGGTCCCTGGTGCCAAGAAGGTTGGGGACTGCTGCCCTGAGGAACACGCACACACATGCACACACATGCACACACATGGGCACACACACATATAGCTCTAATGTGTGCTGAGATGCATGAGAAGGGAGCAGCACAGAGAGGAGCATTCGAGCTGGAATCTGAAGGTCAAGTATGCGTTCCAAACGTGGGACGGAGCGCCACGAGCATGGGCTTGGCAGTGTGAGCGTAGGCGGCTCATCTGGGGACAGGATGGGCCCCGCCTGGCTGTGTGTGCAGCGGTTAAGAGCCTGGGCTCTGCAGGTGGATGAGCCGGGTTTGGGTACTGCAGGACCCTCGCACTTTACCCTCTCTAGTCTGTTTTCTTTCTGTGAAGCGGGCGTGACGATCCTACTTGCAGGGGGCTGTGATGATTAAGTAAGATAATAGATGATGTGTGCAGAGCAGCGCCTGGCAGGCATTCATTCATTCCCGGTGTCCCTCCCCAACATTTTGCAGAGGACTCTGCCTATGTTTTTGTCCTTTCTGAAGCCAATACTCTCCTCAATTCTCCATCAAGGCCAGGTAAGCAAAAGTCTTGGTCATGGAAACAATATACAATTTTTTGGTGGGGGGGCAGGATCTCACTTTGTCTCCCAGGCTGGAGTGCAGTGGCACGATCACAGCTCACTGCAGCCTCCATCTCCTGGGCTCAAGCGATCCTCCCCTCCCAGCCTCCCGAGTACCTGGGACTACAGGTGCACACCACCACACCTGGCTAATTTATACACTATTTTTTTAAAAGTGAGGATCAGCAAGACATTATGCTGAATTGGAACTATCAACACAAATTCATAACCTCAAAAAAAGAAAGGTTTCCAGCTTTGTCACTACCAAGAATAAACCCCTTACAGCTAGACTTTGATCTTCAACACTTGTTCTCTACTGGTGAAATTGGGACTCTGCTGATTCCATGTATTGGGGCAGGAGAAAATCAGGATGGAAAGTTCTGGATCATCTTGCTGCGGCCAGCAAGGAAGAATGCTTTCAAGGATGCCAGGGGCATCCCAAAGGTGCTCACACAGACAAGTCTGACAACTTGACCATCTAATAATGTGACTCACTGGAGCAAACTCACGAAGGCCCTAACAATCTGCAAATGAGAAAAGTTAGTCTACTGCTGTATAAAAAGGTAGTTGAATCATTTGAGGAGGAGGATGAGTAGGATATATTTACTTTGTAGTTTAATGAGTAAGGGAGTGTTAATAGGTGTGAGGATTTTGTTTCTTCTATAAAGCGCGTGACTGTTCATCACGACTGGGGAGGTGTGTGTGAGCCTTAGACGCATCCTTTGCCTTCTCCTCCTCTGTTCTGCACCACGCAGGGACTGGCCCCGACAGGCTGCGGCTCCCAGGTCCCGGCTGGGTGTGGCCAGCTGGGAAGGAGGCTGAAGGGTGGGAGGAAAGGAGAAGCCAGGCTAAGTGCCCCCGCTTGGCTCCGTCTCCAGCAGAGACCCTGGCACTGGCTGCATCCCCTCCCTGCATCGCCGCCATAGCTCTGCGTGTTGTCCTGTTGCGGCCACCATGGCATCAGATTATTCTGTGGGACCCCAGCCCCTGGGTTCTAGTAGCACCCTCTCCCCCACTTCTTTGGCCCACCAGTGCAAGGGTGCTAGCAGTTTCCTGCTATTGCTAAAATCTGGGTCACTTCATCATCCCATTTGGCTTCTCAGCTATATAACCAATTCCCTTCCATAAATTCCTTCCGGTGTAAATTATTACAGTGACCTCTATCTTCCTGGTTAGTATCTGATAGAATATGTCATGGTTTCCTTTGTCATGGAACAAATAAATAGCAGGAACTGTGCATAAACTAAACAATCCCAGAATAAATAGAGTAGCAAGGACAGGAAGTGTTGGTGAGCGCTGGAGGTCACACGTCAGATCTAGGCGGAAAGGGACCCGCAGCTGAACGGCATAGGTGGGCACACGAAATACGGAGGCAGTAAGAGGTGTGACAGAATGCTCCCAGTGACAAAACACTCAAATGTCCTGAGGGGCAGAGCTCTCTCTGCAGATTCCATCCTTCCTCTGGTAGGAGATGAAATTTTTACATGGTCTTATATTAATTAGAATAAAATTCTAATAAACAAGATGGAAGTTTTTAGATAATATTGTCAGGCCAGGTCAATACATCATAACTGACCGGACAACGGGTTGGATGCTGTCAGCCAGGAGGTGTTGACAGGCAGACTCAGTTCTGGAAAAGACTCAGAAGGCGGCGGTGATGTCAAGGTCGTGTCCGTCTTCCCTGGGCACACGTCGTCCTCTGGCCTGTTGCTGGGCAGCTGCCAACTGCAAGCTCTAGCTCTGCCTGTGGCTGTCTCTGGCCACCAAGCCTGCTGCCCCTGGGCAGCCCGCGCCCACCAGCTGATGGGGATGGTGAATCCTCTGAGCTGTTATTTCCTTTATTTCCCCTATTTCCAGGCAGGCCTGAGTCACCTGCAGTGGTCACCTGCATGCTACCCACTGTGCCGATTCCTCCCCTTACCTGTCTCACATCCCTGCTCCCTGCCAGGTGAATCCTAGAACTACCCCCCGAAGGAACGACTTCCACTCACCTCCTGTCTCCCTGTCTGTTTCTGGGGGAGCCCAGCCTAACACACCATTTGAAAAAATAAACTCGGTTTGGCATAACTTTAGATTTACAGAAAAGTTGCAAAGATGACACAGAGAGTTCTAGTACATCCTTCACCCGGTTTCTTCTAATGTTGACTTCTGGCATGACCGTGGTACATTTGTCAAAACTAAGAGATTAACACTGGGACGTTACCATTGACAAAACTCCAGACTTTATTTAGATTTCATCAGTTTTTCTACTAATATCCTGTTCCTCTTTCACGATCCCATCCAAGACACCATGCTGCACCCAACCAGCCCGTCTCCTTAGTCTCGTCTGATGTGTGGTGGCTTCTGAGCCTTTCCTTGTTCTGCGTGTCCTCGACTGTTTGGAGGAGTCCTGACTGCTCAGGTATTTTGTAGGTCATCCCTCAGTTTGGGTCTGTGTGATGTTTTTCTCCTGGTTAGCACAGAGTGATGGATTTAGGGGAAGAAGACCTCACAGGCAAAGTGTCCTTCTCATTATATCATATTAGGGAAGACACAAAATTTTAAAACTTAAAAAAAAATTCATAAAAAGATAGATGCTTAAAATTCCCAAGTGAACACAAGTGAAACTTATAAAAAGGGACCCAGCCTGGAGACCTGGGACTCATGTTTGACTCACCTTACATTTTGCATTCAGGTCCCAGGTCCCAGCCAAGAGTCATTTGGCCAATAACCAAATGCTACGTCCTCAGCTTGTCTAACAACGTGTTCTCTGTTTTTGGGGTCTGGTGAGACTAATGACCCCCCTGCCACCCCAACACACACACACTGGAAGGAATAAAATATTACTGAAGCCCTATGATGAAACAAACATAATGTAATAAATAATAAGTAATAAATAAATGTAGCAGTAATCCTGGGACGGTGGCTGCTTTAGAGTGGGCATAAGTGTGAGTTTAGTAATAAATTGTGCAACCACTGTGTTTCTGAATAGCTTGCTGTTTGAGGTATTTGAAGTATTCCAAAGAGCCAAATGCACTGTTTGTAATTGCATTTTAAATTGTTTGAGAACATTTAAATTTATCAAATTTGTAATTGAGAAAAATTGACTTTCTGAGTTCCGTTAATTAGATCTGTGTAACAAGTTCAGCATTAAGGAAAGTCCACATGATTGGGGGGCTCTTCCCCCCACAGGAAGGCCCTTGGGTGTTAAACCATCTGTCGGTGGGTTACAGCGGGACTAACAGCCCCCCCGCCGCCCCCCCCCCCCCCGGCATCTTCAAAGCTGCGAGCTTCCAGGCCGCTGAGGTAAAGGGCACTCTCACGGATGCTGTAGCATTTGTAAATCTTTCGTCTGCACAGGCACCTGGTGGTATTACCCTCGTTGGAGAAATGGGGAAACTAAACGTGTCATTTAGAATGCATTTGGCTGCAAGACAGAGAATACCACTACTCACGTGTGGCTATTTAAATTTAAATTAATCAAAAGTAAATAAAACTAAAAATTCAGTTCCGTAGCCATTCTAGCCACATTCAAGTGCTTACTTAATAGCCATGTGTGAGTAGTGGCTACGGTGTTGGACAGGGCAGATACGCAACATTCCCGTCATTGCAGGAAGGCAGCACTGCCAGTGGTTCTCAAACTCAAAATCATCTGCAGGACACGTTAAAACACCTCATGCTGGGGGCTTCACCCCCCAGAGATCCTGCCTCAGTAGATCTGGGGCAGAGTTGGAGAATTTTCATTTCTAGCAATTTCCCAGGTGATGCTACAGCCACGGGGCCGGGGACCAGGCTTTGAGAACTGCTGCTGTTCACTCACCCCTAGGAGAGCCCGCTGAGAGCACTCCATGCACTGACCCTGAGCTGGCGGTGGTAAGTTGTGTCGTGTGGACACAGCTCCCTCAGCTGAGCCTGGAGAAGGAGCCCAAGACCGGCTTTTTAAAAAGCGAATGTTAGCAGCACAGTGGGGTGCTTGGACTTGCCCCCAAATCCCAAAACCCACCAAGACCCCCAAAACAAAAAACCCCGACAGAATAATCCTGCACCCCCACAGATGGCCGGGGCTTCCTTTCCACTTGTCAGTAACTTCTGAGAAGTAGCGACGTTAGTTTCAGCTCTGACGACTGTCCTCCAATGAGGACGGCAAAATGAGGAGCATGTTCTAAGGTCACCTAAGATACTGTTCCTTGGTGGCAGTTTTCCTGCTGCCTTGAAGTTTCCAAGACCTTCTGAGGGCCAGAACCCTCTCTCTTGGAGAGGCTGCATGGGTGCAGGAGAAAGAGCACTAGATTTGGAGTTATAAGATCTGGATTCAAGTTGCTCTGTGACCTTGGGCGTTGCCCTCTGAGTTCAATTTCTATAGAGGTAGTAACAGTCATATTATTTACTTAATAAAGCTGCTTTATGCTCAAGTGATAGCATATATGAATTTTTGTTTCCAAATCACAGAGTACTGTCCCAACCTTAGGTCCTGTAGCTTGGTGTGCAACGTTTATGTAGCACAGGCTGTATCTGATCAGAGTTATTGGTTTATATGCACATCTCTTGCCAGCCTAAGAGCTCTTTGGGGCAGGGCTTTGTCTTATCCATCTAGGAATTTCTGAGCCCCCTAGTGCTTGATTTGAGGTCCAGCAAATAGTTATAACAATGTTGATTGTCATACTAAAACATACAGCATTTATTGTATGTCAAGCCCTGTTCTAATGTATTAACTCATTTAATTCTCACTGCATCCCTACAAGATCTATTACCACTGTGAAATGACACCTAACAGGTGCGCAGTAGATATCTATGGAAGGGTCTAGCGCAGCGCTTTTCCAACTTTAACGTGCACAGGAATCATCTGGGGATGCTGATCTTGTTAAAATATCTATCCTGCTTCAGCAGGCCTGGGTGGGGTCTGGCGTCCTGTGCTTCCCGCAAGCTCTCCGGGACCACACTCAGCATCAAAGATCCGGAGCCTTTAACATTTCATCAAATGGAAAACATCCAGTCCCTCGCGGAGTGGAGGCAGGGGTGAGAAACACACTGGAAAAAAATAACTCACTTCTGGCTCTGCCAGTGAGAGGATTACAGAGCCGCAGGACTGACCTTCTTTGAAGGGATGATGAAGTGAGTCAACCGAAGGCAGCTTTTCAAGTCTCACTGGAACAGTCCGTTCCCTCTATCTCTGGGAGAGAAGCAGGGCAGACACTCGCCAGCATCAGGAATGGCGCTTCGGACGGGGCCATGCGTCTGGGCTTGCTGGGGAGCCCAGCGATCGCTGCCGATCGCCTGGGGTCTCCACCTCGGAGGGCATCGAAGGTGGTGCCACCTTCCTAACGCGGCACAGGTGCAGGTGGTGTCATGGTTCAGTCCACAACTGGACTTTCAAGTGTTGCCCCAGTTCTTGGGCTCCAGGCTCAGAGGACTCACAAGCCTTGGCCTGGGTGACAGAGATGACAGACACTCAGCAAGCATGCATGGAGAATTTACTGTAAGGAAAGTTTAAGGGTGCAAAGCGAAAAGCATTTCCTAAGGGGAAACGGGTCTGTCTCCGCAAGTGGAGAAGACACTGTCTACTTCCATGTTTTTCCTTTAATGTGTTGGGTTTAGGTAAAGGTTAGTTATAACTCTTCAGAGCTATACGTCACTGTTTTGCAGACTGGATTCTTTCTATGTTTGGACATGACTTAAAGGTTATGTTCCAGTAATTTTTCCTCGTATATGTATGATGGGGAAAGTTCTATAACCATTCCCTGACTGGTGGTCAGTGTTCCATGGCCCAATTGCCCCACTCTTGAAGACCAAAATAACCTTTCCCTCTTTAGATTTTTCTGCAGCCATTTCCTCCTTATTGTTTTTCTCTAACTGCTTGCTCCTTTCTGTTTTCTGATTTCCGTTAGCTCTCACTCGTTTTTCTGTCCCTAACAGCGGAAGCGAGGTCAGCTCCTCTAGAGGGCGGATGGGTGTTCAAGGCAGTTCAAGGAGGTGTGCAGACAAAACCTGCCTTGGAGTCAGACAGAGCTGGGTTCAAATCCAGCCTCGCCACTTGCTAGCTGTGCAACCTGTGGCAAGTGGCTTCTCCCTGTGTTTCTGTTTTCTCAGTACCAGACTCATGGGTTTGGCCAGGAGACAGAAACCCCCAGAGAATTTCAAGCAGAGCGACTTTAATGCAGGAAATTGGTCACACAGGAGATGCAGAGCTTAGAAGCCAGGTGGGGGAAGGCGAGGCACCCAAAGATTGGCAAGAAGACAAAAGTGGGCGGGGGCCCCAGGAGGAGGTGGTGACTGAAGTGTGGGGGTTGGGCCACCCGGCGAGGGCTGGAACCGTGGGCAGCTGGTCCAGTGTTCACACAGGGCCCTTGCCAGGGCACGATCTGAAGCAGAGAAGGAGGAGGATAACTGTCCCAGCTTCACCCTTTCCCCACCCTCCAATCTGCCGCCACTGGCTGAACCTAGCAGGAAGCTGGGAAATGTGGCCGCGGGGTCAGCCCTGCTGCAGTCCAGGGCAGAGCAGGGGAGGGGGAGAAATGCTCTGAGGGTCGGTGGGCTCAGGACCTGCAGTGTGAACTCGAGGCCACAGTGGGAAGGCTCGTGCCAGGAGCCAGAGCACATGGCTTGGCACATCAACAAAGTGGGTGCCCTTTCCTGTCCCCTGGAAATAGCCAGCCTCCTTGGGTGTCTTCTGGGATGATGTCCTGCTGGTTAACAACATCTCTCCCTACAGCCCTGCCCCTCAGGGAGCTCCAGGCTCTAACTCAAGTTCTTCTCCATGGGCCTGTTGGGATCCTGGTACACGTAGGGACGTGTTCCTCAGACCACGGACCACCAGAGGCCAGGGGAAGTGGCTGAGGCTGTATGCAGGGACACTGGCAATGGGTGAGGGCCTGGACAGGCCTGTCTCTGTGTTGTTTGTTTCTTCCTTCCTTCATTTATTCATTCATCTCTTAACAAGCAGCTGTTGACCCAGAACCATGCTGGGTGCCAGGACTGTAGACGGCGTCCCAGTCTGGTGGGCAAAACAGGCCTGTGAGTCAACATTTCGGTCAGGGCTCTCTTGGTTGTAAGAAACAGAAACCCATTCAAAACACTCAAGCGCAAAGGAGTTTTATTCAAAGGGACAGGGAATCAGATGGCCTCAAAGCTCAGGAAGTCCAGCTCAGCCTCCCGGGAACTGTCACCATCTCTCTCTCCACCCCTGAGCACCGCTCCCCTCGCCTCTGCAACCCAGAGCCCATGTTGCTCCTGCTCCCCCATAACTGGGTGATTTTCAGCTTCCCAGACTTTGACTCCTCGAGCTTGTATAAGTCCAGTGCATTCTCATCAACTGGCTCAAATCGGTGGCCTCCGAGGCTAAATTATTCAGAGAACCTAACCCAGTTGGCTCACTTGAGTCAGAGTCCTTGTCCCATCAGGGTGGGACACTCCCCCAGGGACTGGGGCCAGGGAAGGTTCCTGCAGGCTGCCCTTTGGAGGAGCAGGTCTGAGAAGCAAGCTGCAGGCAGGGCAGGCAATGAAATATTTCCTGCCAGAAATAATTGACAGATCTGGCCTAAGGGGAAAATCAGATGTGGAAAAGCATTTAAAATGGTAATAGTGACCATTTAGCAAGACTTCATGTGTCAGACCCCGTATAATTGCTTCCTGTACGTCTACCTCCTTTAATCTTCACAGTAACCCTCAGAAGTCATCATTATTATTATCCCCAGTTGCCCATTTTACAGATGAGGAAGCTGAGATGCAGCAGGTTCGATAAGCTGCCCGAGGATGGGTGGGTGGGGCTGGCAGCAGCAGGCTCAGTCCTTGTCTCTGAGCCACATGCCCGAGCCTAGGGCTTCACGGCTTCCACCGAGAGCACAAGCTGTAGGTGAGGCTGTTTCCTTTCCACCACCTGCAGGGACAGTCTCCAGGCAGAAGTTTTTCTTCCCTGTGGCTACAGAGATAACTAGCAGCCTCTGGCTGGAGCTCTCCCTTCCCCTCCTTTTGTTCCAGAAGTTCAGGTGCACAGACTTAGGTTCTGATGTCCCCACTGTCATGGCTCACCGTCACCATCATCTGGGCTCAAATCCTCTTTGAAGATTATCTTGATTGTGTCTTTCTCCTTGTCCAGACCCTAATCCCGGTCCCCTCCCTGCTAGGCATCCACACCGGGGTAAACAACATAGGTTCTTCCGACTTGCCTCGCATGTGTCTAGTTGGTTTATGTCATGTTTGGCTAGTGTATGTGTTTGGAGGTTTATTTTTCAGAGAGTGTTTATTTTTAATTATTTTAGGTCATATATTACAGGGTTCATTTCCTTAATTTTTTTCTTTTAAAATAAACTTTATATTTTGGAATAGATTTGGAATTACAGAAATGTTGTAAAGATAATACAGGGAGTTCCTATACACCTCATTCCCATTTTCTCCTATTATTTACATATTAGTAGGGTATGTTTGTCACAATTGATGAACCAATACTGATGTATTATTGTTAGCTCAAGTCCATACTTTATTCCGATTTCCCTAGTTTCTACCTAATCTCCTTGTTCTTTCCCAGGGTCCCGTTCTGGGAGACCTCATTGCATTTACTCCTCATGTCGTTTTAGCTGTCTCTTAGCTGGGACAGTTTCTCAGACTTGTCTTGTTTTTGATGATCTCAACAATTTTAAGGAGTACTGGTCAGTTGTTTTGTAGAATGTTTCTCAGCTGGGATTTGTCTGGTGTGTTTTTCATGATTAGACTGGGATTATGGGTTTCGGGAGGAAGACCACAGAGGTAAAGTGCTGTTCTCCTCACGTCATATCAGCCTGGGGCTGCATCACTCCTGTCTCTGCCTCCGTGGCCACATCCCCTCTCCTCTTCTGCCTGTCAAATCTCCCCCGTATCTCTCTTATAGGGACACTTGCACTGGATTTAGGGACCACCCAGGTAATCCAGGATAATCTCATCTCGAGATCGTTAACTCAACATCCTACAAAGACCCCTTTTCTGAATAAGATGACATTCACAGATTTCAGGAACTTGGATGTGGACTTATCCTATTGGAGGCCATCCTTCAGCCCACTGTATCAACTAACTTTTTCTTTCACGGATTGTGCATTTGGTGTATTTTAAAGCTCATCACTAAACCGAAGGTCATACAGATTTTCTCCTAGGTTTTCTTCTAAAAGTTTTATAGTTTTGCATTTTACATTTAGCCTTATGACCCATTTTGAATACATTTTTGTGTAAGGTGTAAGATCTGTATCTAGGTTCATTTTTCCCACCATATGGATGTTCATTTGATCCAGCACTTTGTGTTGAAAAGAGTATTCTTTCTCCATTGAATTTCCTTTGTACCGGTGTAAAAAATCAGTTGAATACCTTTGATCTATTATTTGGGCTGTCTGCTGAGAGCTATGTTTCTATTCTTCCACTAATATCATGCACTCTTGATTGTCATAGCCTTACAGGAAGTCTTAAATCAGTGTGAGTCCTTTGTTGTTCTTCAGTATTGTGTTGGCTGTTCTAGGTTCTTTGCCTTTCCATATAAATTTGAGAGTCAGTTTGTTGATGTCTACAAAATAACTTGCTGAAATTTTGATAGGAATCTGTATCAAGTCAGAAAGAATTGACATCTGAACAATATTGAGTCTTCCAATTCATGAACATGGACTCTCTCTTCATTTATTTAGATCTTTGATTTCTTCCATCAGTGTTTTGTACTTTTCCATATATACATTCATTTTGTTAGATTTATGCCTACATAGTATGCCATTTTTGGGGTGCATTGTAATAGCATCTTTTTATTTCAAATTTTAGTTGTTCATTGCTGGTATATAGGAAAGCAATTGATACTTGCATATTGCTCTTGTATCCTGTGACATTGCAATACTCACTTATTAGTTCTGGGATTATATTTTTTTGTTTAGATTCTGTGGGGTTTTCAGCATAGCAATGATGTCATCTGTGAATAAAGACAATTTAACATTCCTTTTAAACCTGCATTCCTTTTATTTATTTTTGTCTTGTTATTGTACTAACTAGGACTTCCAGAGTGATTTTGATAGGAGTGGCAAGAGAAAACATCCTTGCCTTGCTCCATTTCTGATCTTAGGGAGAAAATGTTCAGTCTCTCACCATTAATAATGAAGACAGCTATAGGTTTTCGTAGATGTAGTTTATCAAGTTGAGAAGTTTTCTATTTCTTGATTTCTGACAGTTATAGTAAATAGTGTCATATTTTGTCAAATGCTTTTTTTGTGTCAATTGATATGATCAATCATGTGATTTTTCTTCTTTAGCCTGTTGCTATGGTGGCAATTTGAAGTGGTTATTGATATAGTTGAATTAAAGCTACCAGTTTTTGACTTTTTTCTATGCATTTTCCTTGTTTCTTTTTCCCATTGTTTTCTTCTCTTTCCCATTGTTTCCCATTGTTTTTCTTCTCTTTTTGTATTGTGATAAAAAATACACAACGTAAAATTTTACCATTTTAACCATTTTTAAGTGTACTGAGACATTAAGCATTATACATTCACACTGTTGTGCAGCTGTCACCACCATCCACCTCTAGAACGTTCTCATCTTCTCTAATGGAACTCTGCACCCATTAAACAATCACCTTCTCTGGTTTTAATTGAGCATTTTGTGTGATTCCATCTTATCTCTTTTTTCAGCACATCAATTATATCTTTTAATTTGTTTTAGTGGTTGCCCTGGAGTTTACAAAGTACATTTTTAATTCATGTAAGCCCACTTTCAAGTAACATTATATCTCTTCATTTCTGACATATATCATCTTCCTTCTGCTTGAGGAACTTTTAAAAACATTTCTTCTAGGACAGATTGCTGGCAATGGATTCTTTCAGTTTTTGTTTGAGAAAGTTTTTTTATTTCTCCTTCACTTTTGAAGGATAATTTTGCTGGGTATAGAATTCTAGGTTGATGGGTTTTTTTTTTTCCTTTCACTTTAAACATTTCACTCCATTCTCTTCCTGCTTGCATAGTTTTTGTCGAGAAGTCTACTGTAAGTCTCAACCTTGTTCCTGTATAAGTAAGGTGTTCCCTACATTCCTCCATACTCCTGGCTTCTCTCAAGATTTTCTCTGTCTTTGGTTTTCTGTAGTTTGAATAGGATGTGCCCAGGTCTGTTTTGTTTTTGTTTGTTTGTTTGTTTTGCTATTTATTCTGCTTGCTGTTCTCTAAGCTTCCTGGATCTGTGGTTTGGAAAGTTGTGGCCATTATTATGAATATTTCAAATACATCTGCTCCACTGTTCCATTTTTCTCTTTCTTCTCCTGGCACTCTAATGATGCATATGCGACACATTTTTGTATTTTCCTGCAGTTTTTGGATGCTCTGTTCTGTTTTTGTCATTCTTTTTTCTCTTTGCATTTCAGTTGAGGAAATTTCCACTGACTCATCTTCAAGCTCACTGATTCTTTCTTTCCCATTTTTAGTCTGCTCATTACCCCATCAAAGCCATTCTTCATTTCTGTTACAGAGGTTTTGATTTCTAGCATTTCCTTCTGACACTTTCTTAGAATTATAGCTCTCTGCTTACATTATCCATATATTGCCTACTTGTTTTCACTACAGTTATTACATATTAGTCATATTTATTTTAAATTCCCCATCTGATATCCAACATCTGTGTCACATCTGAGTCTGCTTCTGATGATTGATTTGTCTCTTCAGATTATATTTTTTCTTGCCTTTTGGCATGCCTTGCAATTTTTTGTTGAAAGCTGGACATGTTATATTGGGTAATAGCAACTGAGGTAAATATATTTTTAGTGTGAGGCTTTATGTTAATCTGTCTAGGACTTGGGTTGTGTTTAATGTTTAGTGTAGCTGTGTGCTCCTGCTAAATTCCTCTAGTGTCCTTGTTTTCATTTCCTCTTGACTTTGGGCTTCCCTAAGTACTCCTCAGAAAAAGTATGTTTCTTGCAGCTCTTTCAGCTGTAATCCACTGTTATAATATTGGACTCTTAGTGTGACAACTTTGTTATCCATTAGCTTTGTGACTTTGGGAATGTTTCTTTACTGAGTCCTTTCTTTTTCTTTTTCTTTCTTTCTTTTTTTTTTTTTTTTTTGAGGAAGGGAAGAAGAATAATTTATTTTTGGAGGGAGAAACAATCCTAGGTTGGGGAAATGTGACCTTCAGGAAAATCTGAAAGTACATGCTCTCAAGTCTTTCTCTTAATCTATAAAATAAATAATATCCCTTTATAGGACTGTGCTGTGGATTAAATGGAGTACTAAATCAAAACACCCCACACTGTGCCTAGGTTGAATTAATGGGTCTATTTGGCTTTAAATCACTAAATGCTACCTATTTAGTTGGATAGTGACCCAGAGTATTGCCTTATCTCCCTCAACCACATCGTTAGACTCAGAGCTCATTCCTCCTCATCCCAGCGGCTCAGCTACATGGACATTGTTATAGGCAAATTTCTTAAAAATAAATGAAGGGTGCCTTCCAAGTACCCCAGACGCTTTAAGCAGAACCTAATGACATAGTCAAGAGCAGGACCTGCCAGAACCACCTCCCTCTCTTGAGAAAAATAACCTCCCTAATTGCACCCTGACCCAAGATACATGCTCCCAAGTAAATAATACACCTTTCAGAAGCATCCTAATTAGGTATTTACTGCAGAGATTGCAATGGCTTCACCCTACTCCACAGGGAAGTATTAAGCATCATATCAGGGCCACTAGGACTGAAAAACAAACCAGCATCAAGAAACATAAATTGCACCAATAATTTTACACGAGAAGGTAGAGATCTGGGGCTCTGGGGAGGAAGAACAGTTGGCGAACCCTGGGATATGCAGCCTCCCTGCATGCACGGAGGCAGTGCCTCTCAAGGATAGCCACAGGTCAGACTGAGAGACAGGCCTCTTTGCCCACTTTCCTAAAATTAGGAGTCGAGGCTCTGCAGGGGGTGCCTTTTGCCAATCACAGGTTGCTGAAACAACAGCTGGTCTGGGATGTGGGGCTCCAACCATTAGGAATTGCTCACTTGGTGGTGGGGGTGGGGGCTGAAGGGGCTCTCCTGTGTCCTTCTCCCAGTTCTATTGTCTCTGTGTCACTGGCAGTGCCTGGAGGGCAAGGGGGCCTCAGACAGCCTTGGCTGGAGATGCAAAAGTGACCTGCTCCCTTCCCACTCTCTGTCTTTCTCCTCTGTCTCTTCTCTGTTTTCTGCTTCCTACTGTCTCATTCTCCCTCCCTCTCCTCTTCTTCTCTCACTTATCTTCTTTCTCTTCTTCCTCAATACTGTCCCTCATCTTTTGTCTTCCCTTTCTCTCCTCCCTCTGCCTCCCTTCCTCCTCCAGGACCCCAGGGAGTCCATACTGGTTCTCACCACCCACACAGCACAGCAAGTGTCCCCTGGCCGGGCAGTGGCACCCCCAGGGCCAAATCCCTCAGTGCTGGGGAAGGTGTGAGGATTTGGGAAAATCAACCCCAGCTTCTCACCAGGAACTGGCAGGAGATCTCAGCCCTCAAACTTTGTTCTTTTGCTTGCAGACACCATCCACTGGGCCTCAGGGTCAAAGTCATAAAGCCAAAGACCTCTGCACACACACTGTGAGGTACACAGGGGCTGCCCTTGGGTCTTCTTGCAGGTTTCACATGCAGAGGTGGAGGATGGTGAGATTCTTCTCAGCACACAGACAACAGTGGCCATGGTCAGGGAAGGGGGTCTGGGGGCCCTCGGGTCTCCCTCTCATCGTGGCTTGTTCTGCAGTGGCCCAACCAGCACATTCTTTTGCCTTCATCCAGAGACCCCGCCTCGTCCAGCACAGAAAGGCGTTGTCAGCATGGGCAGAGTCAAAGGTCCCTTAGAGGTTGTCTGGTTCTGGAGCTCTTAGCCTGGGGTCTACGGACTGGGTGTTCGTATTAGTCTACTAGGGTGGCCATGAACGAATACCACACACTGGGTGGTTTAAACAACAGAAATTTATTTTCTCATAGTTATGGAGGCTGGAAGGCCAAGATCAAGGTGCCAGCAGGGTTGGTTTCTTCTGAGGCCTCTCTCCTTGGCTTGCACGTGGCCATCCTCTCCCTGTGCCTCCACCTGGTCACCCCTCCATGTCCTAATCTCTTCTTCTTGCAAGGACACCAGTCACATTGGACTAGGGCCCACTTGAATGACCTCCCTTTACCTTAATCACCTCTTTAAAGGCCCTGTCTCCAAATACAGTCCCATTCTGAGGTCTGGCGGGTTAGGACTTCAACATATGAGTTTTGGAGTGAGGGGCACACAATTCAGCCCATGCATGGTTCATAGATAAAATTGGAGGAAAATGGAAGAGGAAAAATTACATTTTTATTCGCACTAACCGCTAACTAAAGTGTAGCATTTCCTTCCTACATTACAGATGTAGACAATAACCCAGAGCAGCATTAGCAGCACCTGTGACATTGTTGTCAATAGCAATCACAAATATTGTCACATCAAATTATGGTTTTCACAGACCTCTTGAAATATTTTTTGTTCTCACAACTACTTTGAAATTATGGTTGATAGTGCTGGGTCTTGTTCTTTATTGCATTTACTAAGGAGCACATATATTATCATGTAACAAATCTGTTTTTTCAATATGTTTGTAATTGTATGACAATATAATGCTCCTCCTTGTAAGCCCTATTTTATTTTAGGTAGTTTAAAACATTGTTCTAAGAAGGGATCCACAGCCTTACCAAACTGACAAAGGGGTCTACGGCATACAAAAGAACACTGGACCTAGTTTAAACCTTTATTTATTTATTTTTTTTACAAGGGAGGAAAATGGGGCCCAGAGAGGTTAACTCGCTTATCCACAGTCACACAGCTGGTTCGGAAGGGCTGGGACAAGAGCTCAGATCTTAGGACTCCTAGTCCATGGCTTGGTCTGCTCTGTCACATCTGCTAGCTGTCCTTCCACGATAAAGACTGGTATAAAATTATTAGGCATGACATCAATTTTGAACATACCTTCGGATTCCTAGGATGTCCCTTATGTCCTGCAGATGCCCGGCCTTCGGGGCTACCCTCTCGTTTAACAGCCGACTAGCCTCGACCTCCCTCTGAGAGCTGGGGGAAGGCCAGCGTCACTCCCACTCCCGACACACGGGGGACGATCTCAGAGGAGTGGGTCCTGGTTTTCCCTCATCACCCCATCCAGCGGAGTGACCAGCTCTGCCTGGCTTCCCTGGGACTTTGCCAGAATTGGCTGAAGGTGATATGTCCTGGGAAACCCCTCAGTCTTGGGCAAACAGGGGTGGCCGGTCCCCTCCCAGTCAGCCTCTAGCCTGGACAGCTGCTCCACCCCAAGGGCCTCTCCCACCCTCGTCATGGCCCGTCCTGGCTGCTCCCTCTTGGCCCACCCTGTGGGGCCCTCCAGATCCCAGCTTCGTCCAGGCTGCCTCCTGCTTCACGAGTTCTCTGAAGACGTGGGTGCTGTGGGAAAGAGGACGACGTGATATCTTAGTGGGTCTCCAGGCACCTGGCTGTCCGGGACCCTAGCCCACGGGCCGGCTCTCTCCCCTCGGCCCCCACCTGCTGCTGTTGGCATGGGGCGATGTGTGGCCTGTGCTAAGGGTGCTCACCACCCCTCCGTCCCCACCACAGCGCCCCTACCACGCCCTCTGCCCTCTTGGTGCCCGGGTCACTAACATCCTTCCCTCTTCTCAGTCAGCATCCTGCTCTTTCTCAGAGGGGGGTGATCCTCTGCAGTGCAGACGCACTAACGCATCATCAACTGCCAGTTCTCACGCTCCCCAACCTGTCTGGACCTCTGCACAGCGAGGGGATTCATTGGAGAGGATTTCTCAAAATGATCAGTACTTCCTTCCCTCCAGCGGTGACTGCTGCGGCCATTCCTGCAGCCCGGGAAATTTTAACACTGCAGCACTTGACGCAGTTTACCCCAGGGCGGTAGAACGTGCACTTGCAGCTCTGTTGCAGGCATTCCCGTGTCCATCTGGGACACATTCATCGAGGCCTACCCTGTGCCAGGCACTGATGCGGGGTGCGTGGGGACAAGAGATGAGCAAGGTTAACCCTGGCTCTTTAACAGTCCTCTGCTGGGAAGAGCTAGACCATCAGTAGCAACTATCTCGTGACAGGTCAGGGTTGAACAGCACCATCTACGAGGTGCTGGGCGAACCGAATGAGGATGTGGTCATTTCTACCCTGTGACGGGGTGGAGGTGGGGGAAGCGCAGCGGTTCTCAAAGGGTGGTCCGGACCAGCAGCAGCAGCGTCACCTGGGAACTGGTTGAGAATGCAACGAGTCAGCCCAGCCTAGACCCCCTGAGTCAGAATCTCTGGGGTGGGCGCCGGTGGTCTGTGAGAGCCCTCCACGCAGTGCACCCTGCTGGGGCCCTGCCCCAGCGCCCTTTACCCACAGCCCCCAGCTGTGACACGTGTCGGTTGCTGACCCCTCATAGCTGCCCCTTCTCTGCAGACTCTCCCTCTGCCATGGAGTTGCCTCGCCTGGGAGGCCACCTCCCACCAGCACCTCCCACCAGCACCTCCACAGACCTCGGCCAGTGGCTGGCACGGCTGCAAAGAGCTGCCCCCTTTGCCTAAACCCAGGAGGGGCTGGTCCCGGTGCAGTGTATGATCCAGAGCTCCCCGTGTGTTCAGACAGTGACACTCGTCCCCAGCTGAGTCCACATTCTAGCTAAGTGTGTCCCCTCTCCCCTCCTGCTTTCCTCACATGCCTTTTCCTTAGACCACCCCAGTACAGTGCGTGAACAGGAAACCCTATCTTGGACTCTGCTTCCAGGGGCCAGGGGCAGAGGCTTCGCCGAGGAGGGAAAGCTCGGACAGGGCTGGAGGGATGCACAGAAGCCTGCGATCAGGGAAGCAGAGAAGGTCATCTGGGCAGTGGGAACCGAATGTGCAAAGGCATGAGATGTGAGCCCGTGTGGCAGGGCAGGACACCGGTTGTTTTGTATGGCTGGAATTCGGGGTGCCTGGGGAGAGTGTGGGGTGGGGCCAGAGCCGGGAAACTTCATCAGCTATAAAAAGGACTTCGTATCAGGCAGGTACAGGCTTATGCCTGGCTGACTCAGGTGGTTGGCAGGCTGGAGGCACTGCGATGGCACCTAGACATCGCATGGGGACACCGACCCTTGGTGGGGCTATTCCTGAGAGGGGGGCCATGGGGAGAAGCGCAGGCTCTGAGAGAACTCTGGGCTGTGCACTGGATGTGTGGAGCTGAGGTGTCTGTGGATGGTGGAGACGTCCATTCAGGGTGGAGGTGGCACTTGAGTTTCTGGGGGTAGAGTGGGAAGGAGGCCAAGTGAGAACCCCAGTGTCACCAAGACTTCAGCCGCAGGTGGAGGCCAAGAGGGAGATGAGAAATAATAGCCTGAGTGCGAGGAGATCTGGGACAGCACAAGTCATGGGAGTCAAGAATGCAGAGTAGAAAGTAGAGAGAGAACCATTGTTAGAGTCACAGGCCCCAAGGACTGCACACTGTCCACTGGGGGTGGTCTTCAGCAGCCATGGTCATATTTCAGTGGCATGGGAGCAAGGTGTGGGGGACGCCGCACTGGCTGGGGCGTGAATGAAGGTCGAGAAAGTGTAGAAGGGAGGATGAAGCAATTCCATGGAGCTTGGCTGTGACAGGAAAGAGGCAGCAGGCATCCCTCTGGTCCCCACACTGCCTTCCAAGGTCTTCCTGGGGACCAGTAGCATGTCACGGTCATGCACGACAACTGGCCACAGCTGGCTTCTAGCTGCGCATCGACTGAAGCAGAACTACCTGGACGTAGGGAGACTCTAACAGTGACCTCCCCCTCACTGCCCCAGCTTTAACCCCTGAGCTGCCTGCCAACACAGGGTGGCCACACAGAGAAGTCTGTACGCAGGCACCGTATATAACACATTCCTGAAATTCTCAGCTTCGCGCCTCGCTGGGTATCAGCAACTCAATTTGTATATACCTGTGCAGAAGGGCAGTAAGTTAACACGGCTGACATTATGTGAACACGCATTTTTCACTTAGGGAGATGCAGGCACGTTCTCTGAGGGGGTTCTGGCAATGCGTTAAAGGGACGGGCTAATGGATCACTGCCAGTTCCCCGGCTGCTCATTGGAGCCATCCATCACGATGTGCACCCCAGCGTCGATGGGAATGTCATCGGTACTTCTGCAGGATTCTCCCTGGAACTCAGCTTTACAAGATCATTATTTTTGACGTGTTATTCAAGCTGGGACTTTCCCCCCATCACTTCATATTTGGGAGACCTTCACCTCGAAAGCACTTGTCCTTCTGGTTTGCAGGGGGAGGGGCAATTTGTCTCAGATTTGGGAGATAGAGCTAAGCCAAGACGCCTCTACACAGACTAAGTAGGGGTTGGGCTTCATTATAGGTGTCCCGAAACTTTTGCAAAGCTGCAGAATGCCTCCCCTGATGTTGAATATTTACTTTCTTCCCCGGGCCAGAAGCGGCCATGGGCTTGACTTCCCCAGGGGTCTGACAGGTCGCTGGGGCTTCCGAGGACTTTTAGGTGGGTGTAGCGCTGGTGGTCTGTGAGCCTTCTGAAATCATAAAGAGGATATAAAAACAGCACCAGCATTTAAGACGTTTACCTCCCAGAGGTTGTTCTCTTTGATAGAAGAAATCTGTGAATCAGAAGAGCAAGTGTCTGTGTCCCCACCCAAGCCCTGAGTGAGCATTCCTGGGGACTGGTGAGACTACGGGCTCGACAGATGGTAAGGGATGAGTGAGTGGGTTGGGGAAGGAGGACAAAGAGCAGGAGGGCATGTGGGACCCCCAGCTGGGGTGCAGGACAGGGACCCTCAGCATGGCGGGGTCTGGTTTCAGTCTCCAGCACCATCGTTTTGTCTTGTCAGCCTTGACTTTGACCTTGGGTTCAAAAACTCTTCCCCTCCTACCCTCCCTGTTGACTTCCATATTGCCTGCCTGTCTGGCCAGTTTGGGGATTACTGGGTCCTTGTAATGTTCTTCCTTTTGGCTCATCCCCCCAGGAAATGTCGGGAGAAGATCAGGGGGAAGTGGAAGCTGTAACATGACAGTAGTTTGGGGTGACAATATCTGCTGGGTTTCCCTCCTCCATCCTCACTGCCACCTCCAAGGGAAGCCTCCTGGAATCACCTTCTCTGGCCCGGGTTCCCGAGCCCTGCATTCACACCTCTAGCAGCACTGCCTTTGCCAAGTTTTCCTGACCCCCTGCCCCAGCGTTTAGCCCAAACCACATCAAGCAGAGTTTCTCAAAAGGAGGTCCAGGGACAACCTGAATCAGAGCCACCTGAGCTCTGAGTTTCCAGAAATACAGATTCCCAGGCTCTGCCTCACATTCACCCAGATCTCAGGGCTGGGGCCCAGGGATCACCCGAGCCAGGCTCACTGATGACCGTGAATCGTGGCACTGGGCTTTTGGCTTAGTCAACTGCTGGCATAGCTGTCTCCTGCCCCAGTCCTCCCACCCCAGACTGGGACAAATCAGTCTAACAAACATCTATCCAGTGTCCACTGTGTGCCAGGAGCCACGGTAGATTCCGGAGTACAGCCCAGGGACGGGAGAGCAGGAGACCAGGGGCAAGGGAGAGGTGACAAGGCCGGGGGAGGTGAAGCCAGATCTTCAAGTGCCTGGATCTGAGGTCACAGCAGAGTATGGTCCCTGAAGGGTCTGGGGAAGGGGTGACGATGTAAGTGCTCTGGGGTGAGGGACAGGGCGTCCTCCTGAGTGTGTGGCACAGCAGGTACTAGGTAGGGGTCACATGAACTTACTGGACCACTTAAGGTTCACCTGGGACTGGTGGGGAGGACAAAAGTCCCAGGATCTCCCTCAGGCCAGCCTCTCTTTTGCTTATTCCATGTCCCCAGAGGCCACCCAAGGCCACCAGGAGTTAGGGTGGCTCATCAGAGGCAGACAGGCCTGGATTCTAGTTCAAGACCTGCCCCATTCTAGCAGTGTGACCTTGAACTTGCCGCATCACCTTGTTAAACCCCAGATGTCTTTGTAATGACCAGCTTGGAAGGTCTCTGTGAGGATCAGCTGTGCCTGGCACGGGACCGGCTCTCAGTCAACAGCCACGTCCTTCCCTCCCTGACGAGGTGGTGGCATGAGACGCCAGGTAGTCGTGTACAGGCTACTTCCTCTGCCCTAAGGGCCCAGCATTGCTTCTCTTACCTTTACCTTTAAAATGCCCCCCTCCCCACTTGAGGGATAACACAACAAAACAGCGTCACTTGCTGTTGTGGAACACATGTTTGAGTCCCCCCCACCAATTTATTTGATGAAATCCTAAGCCCCAAAGTGATGAGGGCATTTGGGAGGTAAGCAGGTCATCAGGGTGGAGCCCCCACGATGGGATTAGCGCCCTTGTAAGAAGAGGCCCAAGAAGGTGCTTCCTCCCCACCCCCTCCTGCCAGGTGATGACGCAGCTAGACGACGGCCGTCTATAAACTAGGAAGTGAGCCTCACCAGACACCGGATCTGCTGGTACCTTGGCCTTATATTTTCTGGCCTCCAGAACTCTGAGAAATAAATGCTTGCTGTTTAGGACACCCAGTCCAAATGGACGTAGACACCCACCCACACCTTAGTGCCAAGTAGTGTATCCTGGTCATTCCCTCCAGGACACCTGTTGCAGAGGGCAAAGGGAAAGGGATTGTGTGCACCCTGGAAGAGGTGCAGAAATGAGTCTGGCCGTCTCGCTGGGATTGACAGGCGTTTTTTGGAGCACAAGCCTGGGTGTCAGGCTCAGAGACGGCCCTGAGACCCTGAGTGCCTAGGACCAGCTCCAGCAAGGACAGGAAGGTGGAAAAGGGCTGACCAAATTCAACCTGGTGCTCTGTCCCCTCTGGGAGGGCCTTGGCCCTTGGGCTGCACCTTCCCGCCTCATGGCCAGCTATCGCATTTCCTGAGCCCAGCCTGTGCTTCCGTTGCCCTCCCTCATGGTCTCCCCCTGGCTGGGGGCTCCTGGAAGGCCGTGTCTGGGTCTGATTCCTGTCTGCACGCCCGGCTGGGGAGAGCACAGAGCTCGGAAAGGGCAGGGCTGAGGACCGTTGCTCCGCTGGCAGCCCTGAAATGTGGCAGCTCTTCCCTCTCTCAAGGGTACTGGCTCCCAGCTCCAGGGCCAGGGGACGTTGGTGCAGCTCTAGAAGAGGGTGGGGGCCAGACCAGAGGAGTCAGGCAGACCTCTCAATCCAGTCAGGTCGAGAAAGATGGTCCCCAGCCTGGAAAAGGCAGGGACAGGACAGCAGAGTTCAGCGACCTGGGGGCAGTCGTAGGAGAGAAGGATCAGCTTTCATCCATGCTGTGCCAGATCCCAGCATGTTGTTCCAGGTTACAGGGAGACACACTTCCATGTTGCTTAAGAATTAATTTTTAGGCTGGGCTTGGTGGCTCATGCCCGTAATCTTAGCACTTTGAGAGGCCAAGGCAGGAGGATCGCTTGAGGTCAGTAGATCATGACCAGCCTGAGCAACAGTGAGACCCCGTCTCTACTAAAAATAGAGAAAAAATTAGCCGGGCATGGTGGCGTGCACCTATAGTCCCAGCTACTCGGGAGGCTGAGGCAGGAGGATTGCTTGAGCCCAGGAGTTTGAGGCTGCAGTTAGCTACGATGACGTCACTGCACTCTAGCTGTGGCAACAGAGCAAGAAAAAAAAAAAAAAAGAATTTTTAAACAAGAGTTATGTAAGGATGGAACAAGAAATATAGGAAAGTCGTATGTTTTTCCATTTTATCTAACAAACGCATAATGCTTACTCTGTGGCTGGCACTATTCCAAGCACTTTACAAATATTTATTCATTTAACCCTCATAAAAGCCCTGTGGGGCAGGCACTATTATTATCCCACGGCATGGAGGAAATGCATTAATACTGGAAGTATGTATGAACGTATTCACGGATTCTCTCACTTGTTCCCCCGTTCGTGGTTTATTCTTTCGTTTGACATGAATTCCACGCTGTCACTGGATGTGAGGAGCCAGCCAGGCTCTTGCCATCAAGGCTCCTGGGCAGAGTCTATAGTGAAGGGCATCAGAACCACGTGGTGGGGACATCCGGGAGAGGACTTGGGCACTGGTGAGGTGTGGGACTGGAAGATGCATGTGGTGGCTTCTGGGCCTGGGGTTGTACTGCTGAGGATCCGAGGTGCATGGTGGGAGTCCCCAGAGACGGGGGCTTGAGGAGAGCTAGGTGCCTCTGCAGAGAAAGCCCCCGGTGTGGTGGGTGACAGACTGCTCTGTCTTCCCCAGGGTCCACCACTAGGACCACTTGCTTCTTCAGTGACGGCTGAAGCCAGGGTCAGGCACAGCCCCTTCTTTCCTCCTGAGCAAATCACCCTGAGCAGAAGCCTAGAAGTGGCTGATGCCTTTTTAACCCAAAGTATAAGAAGACGTGAAGTATCTGACTTGCTGTGTGACCTTGGGCAAGCCCTTTGCCTTCTCTGACTGCAGTTACCTCACCTGAAAATAAGGACAACAGACCAGAGGTCCCCCAGCTCTGATGCTCAGGGCTGTGTGAAACCTCAGGCTGCTGAGGGTTTGTGGGGGCCATGCCGGGACCACCCAGGTGAGGGGTCTGGGGTCCTCTCCTTTCTGCTGTCTGACGCCAGACCAGTGTCCTATAGGGTGGACTCCCTCACATCCCAAAGCCTCTGGTGGTCCCGAGGTTGTCCATGGCTCCATTGACCTGCTGACACACTTTGGGCCACCCACTGTGGTCCCTTTGCTCTGTCTGTACCAGCCAGGGTTCTCTGGAGAAACAGGACCAATAGGAGATACATAGAGACATGTAAGACGAGATTTATTATGGGACTTGGCTCGTGTGATTATGGAGGCCAAGAAGTTCCACGCTCTGCTGTCAGCAAGCTGAAGACCTGGGAAAGCCAGTGGTGTGACTCAGGCAAGTCCAAAGGCCTGAGAACCTGGGAGGCTGACAGTGCGACTCCTGGTTCGAGCTGAAGACCTAAGAACTGGAGGTGGGGGTAGGACCATTTGTGTACGTCCCAAAGTCCAAAGTCCCGAGAATCAGGAGCTTCAGTGTCCCAGGGCAGGGTAAGATGAATTCCCAGCTCAAGGAGAGAGAGCACAGTCAACCTTCTCTACCTCCTTGTTCTATTCGGGCCCTCAGGGGATTGGAGGACTCCCACCCACGTGGGTGAGGACGGATCTTCTTTACTCAGTCCACTGATTGGACTGAGTCAATCTCTTCTGGAAACACCCTCAAAGACACACCCAGAAACAGTCTTTTACCAGCTATCTGGGCATCGCTTAGCCCGGTTAAGTTGACACATAATATTGGTCATCATACTGTCGTAGGCCTGGCATACAGCAGGTGCCCAATAAGTGTTGGTTGGATGAGTAAATGAAGGAGTGAATGCAGTTTAACTACACCTTGCTTATTCTCCCCATTGGACCTTTACTCTCCTCCCTGGCCTGGAACGGCCTCCTCACGCCCTGTTTTCAGCCTCCTTCCTCGCCATCTTTTGAGGTTCAGCTCATTGTTCCTTGTCCATGTCTCTCTTGAGATTTCTGAGAGGCAAATACGATCTTGTTACCTCCGTTTTACACCTTTAACTGCCTTATCAACCCACTCAACAAGTGCTTACTGAACTCCTTCTGGTGCAATGGCTGCAATGTGCCTCCCAGTGGCTGGGACTGACCCTGGCACCAGGCAAGACTGCAGACGACGTCTGTCTCTGCGTGGAGCTTCCATTCCAGCGGAGGAGAAAGTCACCGGCTACGTAGGAAGAAACCAGAACCTCCCAGACAGTAGCCCTTGGGACATGTGGTCTTGGACTGGCCAAGAGAAGGCCCACACCAAGTGCTTCTTCATAGACGGTACTCTCACCCCATCCACCTCTGCTGCCTCTGTTTCCCTCTCTGAATCTCTTACTCTGCCACACACAGCTTCAGTTTTCTCAGGTCACAGGAAGCTAGAATCTGAGTTAGCAGTTTACGCCAACATGAAGTGAACTCCGAGGGGTGTGCAGGAGATGATGGTTGAGGGGTGAGGACAGCCTTGATCACGTGTCCTCAGGAAGGGAACACTCGTCCAGGGCCCACTAAAGAAAGGCAACTGGGCCCAGGGGCCCTCCCAGGGGCCGCTCACCCGTTCTCCAGGCTCTGTCTTCCCCTCCACATCTTTTAGATCAGAGTCTATGTGGAGATGGCAGTTAGTGAGCCCTGGGGAATAATTTTTCAGTCCTAGGACTCAGGCGAGCTGCATTCTAGTCCTACACCTGCTCAGGCAACCTCAGGAACACCTCTTTGCGGGCCCCAGTTTCCTCATCCCTGAGATGATAGCGTTATGTGAATGACGCCCAAGGCCCCTTCCACCTCTGAGGCTTGACCAGGCATCTTACCTGCCCTGAAGCTTGGTGAGTCCTTCAGCATCTCCTCGGGGGCAGGTCTGGGCTGAACGGTAGTTTTTTGACTTGAAAAATATGGAGGGTGGGAGCATTCATTCACCTGAAACTTTCTAGTGGTCTGTTGCATCTTGCAATAGCTGCCCTCTCAATCCGTTTTCTGCTACTGGTCGTTAAGAGGAGGGTGGAGTTCCCAGATAAGAAAAGGATAGTCAGAACAAAGCAGCAGGTCCCTACTGTGGTGGCCATTAGTGCTACTGCCAGATCTGCCCAGCTCTCTGCCTTCTGGGTCAGCGGTAGCACTGCCATTTTTCACCCCTGTGTGCTTGGATAGGGCCATGTGATTGACAGTGGAAACTCTTCAGAACTCTTGACAATGTTTGAGGAGATATCTGCTCAGTCATTCAGGTCTCTGAGTGACTATATTAATCAGAGCCTCCAGTTGACCCTGGACAGACATGTAACACGACAGAGAAATACCCTTTGTTATTTTAGGTGACTGAGATTTGGAGGTAGTTTGTTACTACAGCATAACCCAGTGTGTCCTGACTACAAACCTAGATTCTGAGAAGCTCAGTGGAGAACAAAGTTACTTTCCTTTGAGCAACTTTCATTCATTCCTCATTGGAAAGAGAAGTAAACAAAAGATGCCTACTAGGAAGCTTAACTTGTATTTCTTTCTCATCTTCTCATGTGCAATGCCAAGGACAAGGAGGTCTGGGAAGTACAGTCTGAATGTGCAGATCTTTGCAAATTCCTGCTGCACAGTTCAGACTCCTTAGGATGTGGACCCTGTGTGTACCCTGCCTCATCCCTCTCCCCTGTCCTGCTCTGTGCCCAGCACAAGGAGTTCCCGTCCCTTGGTAAGTGCTTTCTGAGTCAGATAGATGAAAAAGCAGCTGGGAAAGCAGCTCCATCTTTCAGGGTTGAATTTAAAGACTTCCTCCACTTCTTATTTTAGCTGCCAGGAAAAAAAAAGAAAACATTCATTAGGAAATTATCTTTAAGAGCCCTGCTATGGTTTGAAAGTTTGAATTGCCAATGTAATGATATTGGCAGGTAGGGCCTTTAAGAGGTCATTAGGCTATGAGAGCTCCACCCTCATGGGTGGGTTGATGCCTTAAAAAAAGGGCTTTCAGGAGTGGGCTCTCTCTTATTCGGTCCTTCCACCTTCTGCCATGTCACGGTGCAGCAACATGGCCCTTGCCAGACACCAGCACCTTGTATTGGACTTTCCAGCCTCCAGAACTGTGATCCAATAACTTTCTGGTTCATGATAAATTACCCAGTCTGTGGTATTCTGTTATAGCAGCACAAACGGACTAAGACAAGCCGCATATGAAGGATGAGAGGGACGTTTCTCACTGTTTGCAGTGCTATTGGTCGATGACATCATTTATTATGCATGATATCAAGACGGATTATTATTGCAATCCAACCCACCATTTCCCTCACATTTTTATTACCAGGAAATGCTGGTTACCTGCACAAGAATTTTCATGCTCAACCAAGACCCCATAGTGGATGATTTCAGAAGAGCAATTGTATGGATTTAGGAAGAAATTTCAACAGAAAATTTTCTTTTTAAGAAAACTCTACAAGCATAAATCTCCTGTATCCTCATCTTGGCTCATTATCCCTAAAGTTGAATCTGGGGCATGTCCAGTATAGAGCCAACTGGTACTTCACTTGGCAAGAGGCTGAACTAAAGAACCAGTTCAATCTGGTTCAACTTTGTCAGTAGCAAAATGTAATAAAACAAGTTTTTTTTCCGCTATGATGGACCTCAGGTTGCAGGGACCCCAGGTTTCAGCTATGATGGACCCCAGGTAACCTGAGCATGCCCAGAAGAACCAGGCGTGCCCGACCGGTGATCCCAGAGCCAGTCAGAATGAAAAAGTCAACCACAGGCACAACCCAAGTGCTCCAATGGAGGAACAGGGACCAAATTAAGAAGAGAGGGGTACCCTGTTTTGTCACAGTATAGACTTCAGAGCCAAGGACTTGGCATCACCTCTTTGCATGATCCGATCAGATCCTCTCATTGCATTTTCCTATCTCTCCCATAGTTACTCTCTGCCTGTAAAACCTGCCCCCAGATCCCAGCGTGGGGAGACAGATTGGTGCCTTGCCTCCTGTCTCCTTGCCAGTTGACTTGCAATAAAGCTTTTCCTTTACTCCAAAGCCGGTGCCGTAGTCTTGGCTTCTATGCTCGTCAAGCCACGAGCCCATTGTGTAGTAACAAGGTGTCTGTGCAGTCCTAATTATCAATAAAATTTATGTAAATCCCCTGGAGGTCTGCCTTTGGCACCGGTGTCCCTGGCTGGCTCCCACGTTTAGAGTTCGAAGGCTTAGCTTCAAGACCCACCTCAGCTACTTACCTATGAAACCTTCAACAAGTCACATCATTTCTCTGAGATGCGATTTCTTCATCAACAAAATGGAGATACATTTACCCACTTCCTGAGGAGGTGATAGGGCCACACGGCTTCTGAGGTACAGCTCTGGCCATGTTCTTCTGCTTTAAGACTTTCACTGGCTCCTCAGTGCCTTTCTGTGCTGCCCAGTGCCATAGCCACTGCCACGCGTGGCTACTTCAATTTCAATTTATATTAATGAAAATCAAATAACACTGAAAATTCAATTTCTCATCACATTGGCCACATTTCAAGGACTCAACAGCCACATGTGGCTAGTGGCTACTGTGTGGGACAGCGCGGGTAGACCACAGAAAGTTCTACTGGTCAGCACTGGGGAGCACTAGTTTTCAAGCTCGTTGTTAAAATTAAATCTTGTGAGAAGGTCCTCTATGTAAAACAGATGAGAGGAGAAGTTCTGACTGCAACCGGGTGGGGACTCAGGGTCCTCGCTGTCCTCACCTGCCCTGGCAGCCCCGCAGGAGGCTGTGAGGAACGTTCAGGCCTTCAGAGCAGTGTCGAAACCGCTCGTGCACAGAATATAGCCCAGACGGCTTTGTGTGCAGCCCTGTGTAAGCCAGTCCGGCCCATCTGCAGCGCTCTCTTGCCCCTGCATTTCTGCCCCACCTCCCAGCACCACGAGAAAATGCCCCTTGCCCCACTCCGCTCACACAAATTCGTGTTCCAGGATCCAGTTCGAAGGCCACGAAGCAAGCCCGGCTCGGCAAGTGGGGTTGGTCACTCTGTGCGTCTTCTGAGCCTTCTTCCCAACTAGACTGTGGCTGCTGGAGGGCAGGGGCCGTGCCTCGTCATCTCCGTGTGCTGGGCACAGGGGCAGGACCCGGGAAACACTGGTGGAATGCGTGAACAGGAGCTGGGTGGAGCTGGGTGGCGCTGGGTGCCGTCCTGTTCTCTCGAGACAGTAAATTCGTATCGACGCCCTGCAGACGCACAGTCCAGTCCCTGCTACTGCCCGGGATTCCCTGTCCCCCGGGCCGGTGGGGAGGGGTACCATGGCTGAACAGGGCCTGGAGCTCAGCAGCTCCTCTTCCCCCACCCCCAAGCATTTGTTAGGTGCCTACTCTGTGCCGTGTACTGTTTTAGTTATTAATAGTACTGGGTGGAGACAGAGCCTGACAAGGCATCCCAATCCTTTGCCCTCTCAGAATTTACATACTAAGTAAAAGAGCAATGATACATAAATAAGGACAACCTATATTTTTTCAGCTGGTGCCACAGGGAAATTAAGTCTGGAAGAGGAAGAGGGAAAGTGGAGATGATGTCGGGGAGCCATGCTCAAGGGGTCATGATTTTAGGTAGGTCTCACGAGACTACCTAGCAGGAACCAGCCATGGGGGAACAAGGACCCTGAACTTGCCGGTGGTCTTGGCTCCACGGTGACAGGGTTGGAGGGGAGGGTTGGCTCTGGGGTCAGCAAAGCCGCTGGTCAAGGAGCCCACCCTGAGGCCAGTCCCTGAACTGCACTTGTGCTTTGGGAGGGAGGACACGTCTGTGGGGTGTGGGCGTGAAGGCAGCTGGGACATACGGGGGCTCAGGTTGCTTTGCCAG
Organism: Varecia variegata; assembly: GCA_028533085.1. NCBI lineage: Eukaryota > Metazoa > Chordata > Mammalia > Primates > Lemuridae > Varecia > Varecia variegata. The sequence goes on along the minus strand of CM052442.1, from coordinate 9,232,304 downwards.
AGGACCCCTTGTCTCAGTGTAAAACAGAAGGTGTTTTTACTTAGGAAGCCCAGGGTGGCCTCAGCACGGTGGGCCCGAGACGATGGAGCCAGAGCCCGTGCAGCTGGGAGTGGGCCCTGGGGTGGCCGTGGGTTACACGGCGGGAGTCTGGCCGACCCAGCACACCTGGTTTTCTACCCTACCCTCAGGACAAGCAAGATGTGAGGACAAAAATATAGTTTCCAGACATGAGTCAGCAAACCTGCTGAGTCTGAGAACCCCAGGCAATGACTAAGTTTCCCTTTGGTCCAGCAGACGGGGCCTCAACACAGAGATCTGGGTAATTAACATTATTCGGGTAATTAATTGGCCTGATCTGGTCTCTGGCTAACGTTTGAGATACAATTAGGGGTTGTCACATGTTCCCTATTGACTTTGCTTGTAGGAGACGCTTTGGGTGTAGCTGGGGGGTGCGAATGACTTCATCTGGCCAAGGGAGTGAGACGCAGCGTCTGCGCTTCCAGCCCTGCGGTGTGAGGGGACGGTAGATGGGGGCTGTGAGATGGGCTTCCCGTAATCCCAAGGCAATTTAGACAGTCGGGCTAGACAGTCTTCAAAATCCCATCCGTATGCGTTTGTTAGGGCTGCCACAACAAAAACCCGCAGATGGGGCAGTTTAAACAACAAATATCTATTTCTCATAATTCCGGAGGTGAGAAGTCTGGGATCAAGGTGTGCTCAGGGGTGGTTTCTTCCAAGGTCTGTCTCCTTGGCTTGGGGACAGCCGTCTTCTCCCTGTGTCTTCACGTGATCTTCCTTCTGTGTGTGTGTGTGTGTGTGTGTGTGTGTGTGTGTGTCTTATGCCCCTCTTCTTATAAGGACATCAGTCACATTGTATTAGGACCCTCCACTATGACCTTGTTTAACCTTAATTACCTCTTTTAAAGGCCCTATATGCAAATACAGTCACATTGTGAGGTTCTGGCAATCAGGGCTTCAGCATATGAATTTTGGGGGGACATAATTCAGCCTCTAACATCACCTAATCCCAAGATTCAGAGGTTCTGGGTCCCCTCTCTGCTGCTAACTCCTTGACATATGACATACTGTCTCTGGGCCTCAATTTTGTCCTCTGCTCTTTCTCCCGCGATTGGGAGGCTCAATCCGCTAATGTACAAGGAAGGGCTTTGTAAACTCCCCAGCAGTGGTCCTCGCAGGGACAGCACCACCCCCAGGGGACGTTTCGGAAATCTGTGGGTGCTGCTTTGAGTTGTCACGATAGTGGGGGGGCCTCATGGCATTCAGTGGGCAGGAGCCAGGGAGAGGTTGTACGGTGTGAGGGACGGTCCCACGTGATGAAATGTCCTATGTCCTTGTGTCCTGTCCTGTGTCCTGTCCTGTGTCAAGACATTCATGTAGGTGAAAACAAAGATCGTAGGGACCTAGCCCCTAAAGCTATTTTTACATATAAAAACAAAGTATTTCTTTTTGCAAAGTTAAAATGCACACTTATTACAGGAAATCACAGCCAACCACATCAAGTGAAGGTTGTGCCTTATTTTGTTCAGAACTTTACCGAAAATTATTCACCAGTTTAGCAAACACACGTTTTCTGAAGCACACGTTGAGAAAACGTGTCTCTAACGGCAACGCTGCTCCGTGCTTGAGTCACAATCCAGCATCTCTGCGCTGCTTGTGCGTGTAGCGATCTCATCCACGGTCGCTCTGCGCGCAAGTGCCTGCCTCCTCCTGTCTTCCAGCAGAGCTGTGAAATATATGATCATAATTTACTTTCCTAATATCCGTTCTGTTATAGTCACGGCATTATATATTTTCTTGAAATTATGAGTTGGGTAGTTACATTATCTATAAATTTCATTTAAAGATAGTAAAGGGAGTGCTAAATAGATTTTCAATTGGCGCTATAAGGGGTTGGGAAATCCTGCTCTGAGGCACCACCCCACGGCCACCTTTTGCTGGGCTGGTCAACGGTGGCTCTCTGGGGACTTGGCATCGTTTCGGCTTCCTGCACAGCTGCACCCGACACGGCCCTCTAACACCAGTGAGGTGCTAGCGTCTGCGCTGGCCGCTGCTCATGACTTTGGACGACAGGACTGGTCTCTGTGGAGGCCTCTGGATTTCTGTCACCCTGCTCGCTGGCGCAGGAGAGGGTGGGTGAGGGGCATGGCTGAAGGAACAACTCCTCTGAGCCCCGTTGCCTGGACTGAGCAGCTGGCAACAGTCTGAGCAGCCGGGTCACCTGGAGGTCCAGGCTGGGGCAGAAACCGCAGGGATTGGTGTCGTCACGGGCAACGTCACTGGGTGGGGGCAGGGTGCCTGCACCAGGGGCAGGCCAGCTTGCCTCCCTGGACACTTGTTTGTGTTCCAGCTTCACTCCAAGCCTCAGTGCCAGGCCTGCCCCGCCTTGGGACTTCAGGCTTAATTAGTGGCACAATACATACATGAGGTCTGGCTCCCTCTGGATGGCCACCCTCACCTGGGTGCTGCCACTGAACAGGTGGATCCTGCCCCAACCTCTCTCCCTGGCCCAGGTTACTTTTCCTGGGCTCATTGCTCCAGGTGACATGGAAAGTCCTCCTTGGTATCGTGCCAGAACCCGTCCTGCGTGTGTTCCTCCGAGGGCCTGCACGTCCTATGTGGAAACACCACGATGCTCATTCTCCATTCCCTCCCCAGGCCTCCAGCTGAGAAGCCCCAAACACAAAGCCATGTTCCCTCCTTGACCACACACCCCTGTCTCCCCCTCAGCAGTTCCCCAGCTCTTACAGAGAGCTCCCTCCCTCACCTGCAGCCGTGCTTGTCAGAATGCAGATTTCTGCGTCTTACCCTAGACCTACAGAATCACAATTTCTGGGGGTACAGCCCTGGAATCAGTATTTTGATGTAAGCTCCCTAGATGATTCTATGTCCTTTAAATTTGGGAGCCTCGCTACAGAAAACAGTCCAAAGTCTCCATGGCACCTGCAGTCTTCACAGTTGGGCTCTGGCCTACCTATCCAACGCCCTTTATCATAACTGGACTGACATTGAACTTGTCATTGTTCCCCAACACCACAGGCCCTGCCCTTTCCCAGTTCCTCCACGCATGCTCTTCCTTTTGCCTGGAAGCACTGGCCCTCCTCTTCCCCCTTGCAAACTCCTACTTATCTTTTAGGACAAGGTCAAACAGCAGCTCCTCTGGAAGCTTCCCCTGCCACTCTCCTGGTGAGCATTTGTTCCTGCAGCATTATGTTATATCATGACTACAACACTGTCACCTGCTCTGTCCTCTTCCCTTTACCCCCACGCAGTCATCCCCACTCCCAACGTCAGCCCTTGGAGGGCAAGGGGAGCATCTCATTTGTCAGTAAAACCCCAGCAACGAACACCATTCCTGGTACATAGTGAGTACTCGCTAAATATTTATATAAGTTTAAGGGGGCCTTTGGACCCTAATTTCCCATTTCTTCTTAATTGGGGTTCTGCCTTAGGCTGCTGGGCTTCATTTAAGCCTCAGTCATTAAAAAGCAGTTCCTTTGTTTTCGTCTGCGTGGTTCATATTTAGCCAAAGAGATTTATTTTTCCAATAAACCCCACTCTCCAGACAGCCACGTTCATCTGTCCCTCCTGCTGAGGAATGAAAGGGAGTCACAGGCTGCACCTAGGACTCCTGTGCTGGTGAAAACAGAGAAGAGGACCGGGGAGATTCGCTGAAATCTCATTGCCAGCTGTAGATCAAGGTTGCTTCCCTGGCATTCGTCTCCTGTGTTTGCAGGGTTAAATGAGATTCTTGGAGAGCTAGGGGTGGAGGAACAAGTCAGAACTCTTTTCTTTTGTTTTTATTGACTGCTTTAATTTTTAATATGAAAAATGGCAATCCCAGGTTTGTGTTGCAGGAGTGTGACTGACCTGCCAGGGAAGGCAGAGATGATAAGCATGGTTGTTAGGAAACCCATAACTCCACTGGGGGGACCAAGGTGGTCCAAGAGGCTCCAAGCTACAGAAATGCAGGCTGGGGGGTTCCACAGTTCCTGCGACCCAAGAGTGCTGGAAATTTTCTGCCTGACATTGGGAATTAAGGTACAAATTCAGTCTGAAGAGGTGGGTGTGTTTGAAACCCATCTGATTTTTTCAGGACAGATCTCTTCCTTCCTATTTTTCCTAGTCGAGAATTTTATGTCTCTAAGGATTCCTGCGGCTAAACTATTTTCATAGATTCAAACCCACTGATCTGGTAGAGAGGCTGCTGTATTCTCTGCCAACTGTTTTCTGGCAGGATTGCGGGCTTCAGGGAAGGGAAGTATGGCAAATAATAAATGGATTGGCTGTGCGCTGAGCTGGACACAGTCTTGTAGTCTTGCTCCTAGAATTGTGAAACTGCAGCGTGCAAAAGGAACTGTGAAGGTCACCTTGTCCAACCCCTCCATTCCATGCTTGAATTCCCTTTGTGACATCCCAGTAAATGATGATTATCTAGCGCTTGTACAATCGCTTCCAGTGCCAGAGATCTCATTACCTTCTTAGGCAGCCCATTCCATTTTCAGATCGCTCTACCAGCCGGCTCTTTCATATGTTAAGCTGACGTCTGCTTCTCTGTAACTTCTAGGGGGTGGTCTGGCTTGTGCCTGTTTGTGTCATGTAGAGAAAGTCTTCAAAGACACAAGGTTCTCTCTCATCTAGGCTAACCATCCCTGGTTCCCATACACTACCCATTTATCCTTTTTCCACGTGACAGGTATTTGAAAAGGAGCCATTTGGGGAGAGCGCCCCAGGGACACGGTTCACTTCTCTGCAGGATGGGCCCGAAACCACCATCCACAGCCATCCTCACCATAATGGTGGCTGCCACCACTTCGGTACTTGGCACAGGGCTAGGCACACAGGGGTACTCAAGTATTTATTAGATGGATACAAAAATGGATGGATGAATTGTTAGCTGGTTGGGTGACGGAAGAAATGAATGAAAGAATGACTCAGTAAATGGAGGAAGCCAGCTTGAAATATTTAGATCAATCAATCAATTGGTATCTTTGGAATCTCCTCTATACCAATATTGTACTGGGTAGGGAAGGGAATGCTGGAGAAAAAGAGAGGTGTTTACAAAGAAATAGAGATATAACCTTTGTCCTAAAGCTAGGCCCAAACATGTGAAAACAGCTTCCTTTCTCTCAATATCTGATGTTTATTGACACCTGTCACATCACAAGTTACCAGTAGCATAAGCGATTTGAGATTGAAAGAAGTTAGAGCTATCCATCCATGGGCCACACCCTCTATGTAACAGTGACGAGCTGGAGATGGAAGTGACTTACCCAAAGTCACGCAGGACATTAGTGCCAGAGCCAATTCTGGAATCTCTGTCTCTTGGCTTCCAGTCTAGCATCTCTTTCCAGAGTACTTTCTTTGCTCTGGGATTATTTTGTTTTAATCCAAATTTCTTGTGTATTTTCTCTGAAAGTCTGCATTGCACTGACCTTATAGACCTAGCTTTGGAGTCCATAGACATCATCTATTCATGCACTAACTCATTCTCCATCCAACTATGGGGGGTATCTATTATGTATCAATCCCTGTGCTAGGCTTTGGGGATAAATGAATGAGATATGGCCACTTCCATGGAACAATTTAGTGGGGGAGAAAGACTAATAAACAAGCAAAAGACAATGTACTCAAGCTATAAAAGGGGTGTAAGTGCCCAGAGGAGGGCAAAACTATCTCTGCTTGGGGGACACAGAGAGGACGTTCCAAGCTTGATAACTACTAAAGGGGTCTTGAAGGATCAATAGGAGTTCGCTGGTGGATAAGTAGGGGAAGGCATTTGAAGCAGAGGAAAGACATTTGCTAAGGCAAGAAGTTTGAAAAGACTCAGCATCAGCTACACCTCAGGGTAAGGAGGAAGTGTGGAACATAACACACATGGACCAGGGCCACACTCTAGGAGGGTCCTTCACCCCTCCAAGGAGGGGTGTAGGATGGCCTTCAACATCCCACAAGTATTGTTCTTATATCCTGATGATATTCTAGACAGTGAGAGCCTAAAAAATGAGTCCATTTGAGGGAGAATTTTTTCAAAACTTCATTATAACTAGGAGTTAAAGAGTGAACTACAAGTCATAACTAATTGTGGGAAGTCCAATGTTTTGCAGAAATCATTTAGATTTTTTTAGCTTTCACTTTGATCATTCCTATCAAGGATAAACAATACTCCATGTGTGTACATTATAAATAACTTTGAAGTTAGTCTCCTTGGGCTTTTATGTAAGGTTCACAACAAACTCTATGTGGAAGCCAGCATGCAGTTGAAGAAAACTTCACATGAGTTAAATCTAAAGATGGGCCAGATATGACCTGTGATCAATTTGCAGTGGCTGTTGTGCACTTGGGTTGCAGAGACATTAAGGAAAGCTTGTAAACTACCTAACAGAGCACTTAAAAATCTAATAAATAAGAAATACAATGCCACTGTCAGAAGCCTTGATGGAGGTTGGAGGTAGCTGGAGAAGTAATTTGTGCAATAAATCCTGTGAATTCCCATTACCTTTTTTTTCCCCTTTAGACAGGCTAAAAATAGAAGCCCCGAATAAATATATATCAGAGGTAGAAAAGAGAAGACGGTGATTTGGAACGAATTGCTGCTTGATGGCCTAAGGCAACTGTATAGAAATGAGAAGCAGGGATTACAAGCATGGGGACGCCACCATGTTTTCTAGGTAGACATGGTCCCTAGACATTTGGACAAAATGTCTAAAGGGTAGTTGGAGGGAAAAAACGTTACCATGTGCCTTGGAAACAAATCAAAGTGAATGAGGTAAACACCCAGGGAAGTAGGCATCTGGTCCCTACTTGGCTGATGTCTCCTGGAAGATGTTCCATGATCTGAGTTCTTCTTTACTGTCATTAGTGACCATGACTGAAGGTGTCTGAGTTCTGAAGTCTAAAACCACCTGGCTTCCCCTCCCATCATGCAGCTACTCTCCCCAAGACCACCAATGACCTTGTTGATGAGGCCAGTAGACAATGGTCTTATTTTCTCCCCTTCTACAAGTCGCTGACCCCTCCTTCCTTGAAACGTGCCTCTCTTAGCTTGCAAGATAACCATAGCTCATGCTTTTCGTCCTACTTCTTGTCTGCACTGTCTCGTCTCCTTTGCTGCTCTCTTTCTTCCACTTGTACTGGAATGTTGATGGCCCCTGAGGCTGTCCTTTGCCCTCTTCTCTTCTCTTCTCACCCCACACACTCTGAGCACCTTTGAGACTCCCAGATTTTTATCTCTACCCAATATATGTCTTGGCTCCAAACTTTCACATTCCTTCTAGATTGGTGCTGCTCAATATAGTTGCCTCCAGCCCCATGGGACTATTTAAATTCAAATTCTTAAATCAATTAAATTAAACATTCAGTTCATTCACATAAGCCACATGGTAAGGGCTGGATAGCTGCATGTGGCTACGGTGTTGGACAGTGCAGCTATAGAACATTTCTACCATCACAGAAAGTTCTATTAGACAGCACTGTACTGCTTATTGCCACCTGAATGTTCCACGAGCACCTCAAACTCATCATGCCTCAAACATTATTAACAGAATGTTGGCGTGTATAGAAAAGAGTGGCATGGGGAAATGAGGGCGTGGGGAAAAGATCCTTTTGGTTGTAAAACATATAAAACTCATCTCAAACAGGCTTCAATACTAAAGGGAGTTTATTGAGCCCTGCAATTAAATGGTCCAAAGGAAGAGTGGCTTTTGCATGAGGCTCTATCCAGCAGCTCTTCACCCATAGCGTTGACTTCCCCCAAAGGCCAGCACAGCTTGTGGATACAAAGTGGCTGCCAGCAGCTCCCAAAGTAAAAATATCCCTCACTCCTGTCTAATCGAGGTTGGACGATTTTTGTCTTAGCATTTGCAATCAAAGTCTTAGATCCTTTCTGATTGGATCAGCCCAGGCCACATGCCCACACCTGAGTTAATCACCGTGGCCAGGGCCAGGGCCAGGGCCATGGAAAGCTTTGACTGGCCTTGTCCCATGTTCCATCCCTGGAGCAGGAGTCATCTGGAATAAGCTTTTCCTGACTCACAAGGATCCTCAGACAGAAAGTGGGAGCTGTTGGGAGAGAGAGGAGTCACATGGTTCCTGGGGAGGTGCCACAGATGTCTAATAGACAGAGGGAAGGGATGGTTTTAAAAGGAGATAGAAATGTGTTTGTGTTGAATCTCCTTTCTTTTCTCATTTTAGAACCAGCAGGTAGGTACTTTAGGTTGACTGGAAGAAAGTCAAGCAGCGGAGACCCACGCTTCCTTCACAGAACCCACTATTGACCGCGGGTGGGGCTGGGTTCCTCCCACCTTGTGTGTTTCTAAGGAAAACTTCTGCTTCTCAGCTGCAGCCATGATGCTGTCCAGGGGGGTCTAGAGGACAAGCATACCGGGTGTTTCTTTCAAAGCTCAAAATAGAGTGAGTGGAGAGCATGTGTATTGAACATTTACTGTGATACTTTTTTTTCTCAAAATGGGAAAGAAATACAAAAAATCAAGGGAGGGAAGGAAAGCAGAAAGAGATCACTTAAGTAGACACAGTGCCACACATCTCTAGTTTAGACCGGCAAAAACTAAAACTGCTTCTATAATGGCACAAGAAATTATGATGTGTGCCAAAATTACAATAGATAGCTTTTCTATAATTTTTACACTGCTTTATTTTATTTGTTTGCCCGTAATTCATACCACCTATAATGAAAAGCATCATCTTCCTGAAAGTTCTGGCAGAAATGCACTTCAGTTCATGGGGCAGAGATTAGTAAAGCTGTATCTTTTCAAAAAGTGTGAACTACGACAAGTATTAAAATGCATCAGACCAAAGCTGCTTTCCTTCCTAACTACATATAATGAGCACGTTAAGTGTAGGGCAAACTCCGTGAACCAATGGGTACTCAGAGAGCCTTATAAACCCCATTAGTTTTAAGTAGATTGTCACATCTGGTGGGTCCCCAGTGGAGGGGCTTCAATTTTCTCATAAGAAATGTGGTGCTGGGAAGAAGTGGCTAGAGAATATTGAAATTCCCTCCTTGCACAAATGCAGAAAAAGGATTTTTCTTTGAAGTTCTTAAGATTAATTTTTTCAAAGCCAAAGCATGTGAAATGTTACCATCATGGGCAGCCTTCCTGACAATTGTTTATGAACCTCTGAGAAGGGGTAGAATAGGGGGTACAGCCACTATTAGGGGGGAAATTGTGCTCCTTGAAAAGATATGTTGAAGTCTGGACCCCTATCACCTGTGCGTGTGACCTTACTTAGAAATAAGATCTTTGCAGATGTAATAAAGTAAGGACGAAGTCATGCCAAACTGAGGTGGGCCCTAATCCAGTGACCGGTGTCTTTATAAGAAGAGATCGTTTGGACACAGAGAACTGGACACAAAGAGAAGAACAGCAAGTGATGACAGAGTCAGAGGTTGGAGGGGTGCAGCCACCAGCCAAGGAACACCAAGATTGCCTGCAACTACCAGAAGCTAAGAAGAGGCAAGATAGACCCTAGACCTTTCAGATGGCGCATGGCCCTGCCAACACCTTGATCTTAGACTTCCAGCCTCCAGAACTACGAGAGAATGAATTTCTATTGTTTTAAGACATTTGTTATGGCAGCCCTAGGAAACCAATACGGCCACCATAGACCTGAAGGTCTTCATTCAGACAGAGCAAGACCTAGGTCTCGTCCCTCCCTGCCTCTTCAGAGACACATGTTCTCAACCTCCCAGACTGACTCAAAGCGACCTCACAAGTATCTCACTCTCTTGCTAAGGCCACCTGCCTAAGTCATTCTGTCACTTTTCTAACTTCCAACCTTGAAGAATCCCCAATCTTTTGAGTTAACTCTTACCAACTGGACAACACAGTTCAGTTAGAAAGGAGAGATTCAGGTATAGAAACAATACAGGACTTTGTTTTCTGGGGATGAATTAACTCCTGAGCCCAAGAAAACGTTCATGTTCTGGTAGAAGGGCATTCACGATAAGACCTGCTTCTGCCGCTTGCTTGCTGGGGGTTTTGGATGAGACACTTGAGCTCTGTGAGCCTCAGGCTGCTCCTCTGTAAAATGGGTCTGTAATTCCTGCCTGGCCAATGTTTTAGAGTTGTTTTGGGGAACAAATGAGAGAATATGAGTGAACTAGGATGAAAGGGAAATTGCACACAAATCTAAGGCATCGATTTTTATCAAGGTGGCCACCAAACCCAGTTTCTTAGTGAGAGAGGAAGAAAATGAGAGAGGATGAGGCTACCGGGATTGAATGGCAGTCTGTTTCTTGGGAAGAGTTCAGAACCAAGAAATTTATTTGTTTAAGGTCAACTGGCACAACCAGAGAAGATCTACAACTAGAATTCGGGTCTCTAACATTTTACACCTGCCCCATTCCAGCCTCCTCATTGACCCAGTCCAACCTGCCCTACCTATTAAATATTTTCTTTTCTAAAGTATTTTTATCCCTGAGGGAGTCTGTGCCTCTCCTTTCTCCATGTCTCTGCCCTTCCCTGTCCCTTGTCCTCTTTCTTATCCTCTCAAACCCCACCTTTCCTTTGAAAAGCTTCAAGGAGAATGAGTGCAGTGTTCTCAGCATAAAGAACTCACTATGCACTTCCACAGAAATTATCTCCTTTGAAGAATCCCTACTTTAATCTCCTCCAAGACAGATTTTTGTGGTGTTAGAACAAAATGACACAATACTCTTCAAACCAAAAGACTTATTAAGTAGCATTCAGAAAGTCTTGTGACTTTCTCATAATTGGAGGCATAATGAATTGGGTGGGTTTAAATGATTTTTAAAATATCACTGGGTTATTAGGGCTAATCGAATATTCCAGAATAAGTGACTCAACTTTTTTGGGTGAGGGGCAGTTATCATCTCTAATATTATTGTGATTAAAAAGATACACGTTGGCTGAGTTAAAACCATGTTCTATATAATGCATGTCCCAGTAGGGTTGGAACCAACGTACACTCGAGCCAACAGCTTCATGGCAGATTCGGCCACAGCAGGTGATCTCAGTCCAGGAGAGCATCTCTTTCATCGAGGTCTCTTCTGAGGCAATGAAAGGCTTGATTGTTTCCAGGGACCTGTTTCAAGACCTGATTGCAGGTATGGGGGAGAGACAGTTGGATGATCTATCATCTCACCATGGAGATAATAACCACTATCCCACGCTGGAAACCCCTCCATCCCTTAATAACCGTGGGACTTCAGCAAGGTGTGGGGGCCCCTGCGTTCTCAGCAGGGTAAGTGAGGATAATGATTCCTGCACTTACCTGCCTCGCCCACATGAGACAATGAGCACGAACAGTCTTGAAATCAAATCGCAAAACCCTATGCAAAGGGAAGGGCTATTCTCGGTGCGGTAACTGATCTTAGAGAGATCTGAATGGGGCTAGGGGAAGTCCCCTGTCCTACCTAGTACTTTCTGTGACTTAAACTCCAAATGAGCCCCCAACCAGTGCTTCTCAGGCCTTGACCTTCCCACCCAAATGGGACACTTAATCCCCCTGCCCTGCCCTCCCTTGTTGAATTTGCACCAAAGAAAGTGCTGAGGGTCCCCCTTGGCAAAACCAGCGTACCCACGCTTGTCCCCAGGTCCCCAGGACTCTGCTTTCCTGTGACTGCACCAGTCTGGCTCCCTGCAGATGGAGCCTCAGAGGACCAGTGAGGGGTAGACAGCCCTGACCCCCAGTGCCGGGAGCATCTAGAATACTCTGCTGCCACTGCAACCACCAGTGCAAACTCACCTGCTATCCAGCCACCCCACCCCCCCACACATTGTGATTGATTGAGGATGGCAGAGACCACTCTTTGCATTTCTTCCTTTGACCAGAAAGGTCAGAACGAAACAAAATTTGTCCCCAGGCCACACACCTGATTCCTGTCAAGTCACTCCTCTTTCTAAGAGCTGAGGAAATGGGGGGGAGGGGGACGGGCTGTGCCCAGCCCTGGGAGGGAGAGGCCCTTAGGGCCCAGAGCATCTGTCCCAGCAGCTGAGAGGTCCCTGCTTTGGGGCTCTGACACGACCTTCCCCTGCAGGGGCCAGAGGAGTATTCCTCAAAGTCGCTTTTGAGGCAGGCTGGCGAGAGCGGTATCTCCCTGTGTTGGCACCCTGATCTGTGGAGCTGGTAAGGGGAGAGGCAGCAAGGATGTGGGGACCCAGGAAGACCTGGGGACTGTTCTGCAGGCAGCCCTTCACAGGGACACCTGGCATCTTCACTCCGCCAACTGCTACATCCACCTGTGCCCCTGGTGCAAACTTGCAGTGAAAGGAAAACCCCTTCCCCTCTATGGGCAGGCCTGGGCTGGCCTCCTGGGGCACATGACAGTCATCCGTGGCCACCCCTTCTCCCATGCAGGCCTGGACTGTGGGTTCCATTAGGAAATTCATAAATCAAGAGTAGGCACATCGGTCACACTGTAGCCCATTCAAGGGGCAAGAACCGAACCTGGGATTAAGAATCTAAGAAATAGAAGATTTCCCGTGAGCTCCTCAGAGCACATAGCAGGTTCTTTCAGGTTCCCAAGACAGAAGTGGGGGAGCCATCCAACTCCTCCTTCTTCTCCCGCTGCCCTGGGCTCTCTCACGATCAGTCCATCTCTTGAATCTTCCAAGTCTGTGCCCTGATGTCTGGCCCCAGTGCCAGGCCTTAATCCCACCTGGTGTCTGTCATCTGATCTGCCCCCCTGCAATTCTCCTCTTTCTTCCATCATCCTTTCACACTGGTTGAAGAATGGTCTCTTGAACAGTGGAATCCCCAGGGAGGCTTTCTCACCCCCAAACTCTGCCCCGGCCCCTGGTGGGGTGTCTCCCAGGACCCTTCCCACCCTCGCCCCTCTCTTCTGCTACTGTACTGCCTCAATTCAGAGGTGCACCTTATTTTTCCTATACTGTAACATTTCTGAATTCCGGATGTGTTTGAAAATTGACATATACACTTAGTATTTCAGTTTCCTGCCCTCCCTCACGCCCCCAGGAGTGGTTAAGAGATCAATATAGTCGTGAGTGTATTGGAAAAGCTGGCGTGACAATCAGTTTGGCAAGTGAGGTTGTGCTCTGGAATTTGCACTTTAACTAGTGGAGCCCCCGACGGGGAATGGGGAGGGTCAGATTTGTCAATTTTTTTTGGCAAGATCTGTCTGAAGTCCTGTGAAGAATGGGTTGGAAAATAACAAGAATTGAAAGAAGACAGGAGAGAGAACCAAATTTTAGAAGCAGAAACCCCTAGAAGACACTTTGTAGGTGGACATTAAAGCAATGGCCCATCCCGGGACAGTTAGTGCAGAGCAGGGATGGGTAACACTTTTTCTGTGAGGGGCCAGATGGTAAATATTTTAGGCTGTCTCTGTCACAACTACATGCCTCTGCTGGTGTAGTAGCTCAAAAGTAGCCATAGACAATTTGCCAATGAATAGGTATGGCTGTGTTCCAATAAAGCTTTATTTATAAAAGTAAGTAGTGGGCCAGCCATGGCCCATGGGTCACAGCTTGCTGACCCCCAGCGTAGAGTGATACCCAGCATTTTCTTGACCAGAATTCTGGATTAGCTGGAGTTTAGGAATTGTACAATACAGGGGGGTATCAGTCAGGGTCCTCAACTGAACGTTTGAAGGTAAAGGGCCTATGAAGAAAGATATAAGGGGAATGACAGGGACTGAGGCCCCCAGGGACCCATGACAGCAGGAAGCTGTCACCACCCCTCAGCCTGAAGGAGCAGGGAGAGGGAATGGTGGTCTTGGGAGAGGAGCTACCTGTCAGAAGCAGTGGCTGTGGTGGGACGTAGCCACCATAAAGACTGTGGCCCAGCCAGGGAGAGAGGAAGGACAGGGACAGATACTCTGACCCTCTCTCTGCTGTGGACCACCCTCGCCCCCATGTCCCTTGTACTTCATCATCCTGCCTCCAAGCCCTCATGTGTCTCAGACTAGTAATGTCTTTACGATGTTCCCACACAGCTGTTCCATGATCCTGCACCAGTCACCGAACACAGTCCTTCCTCCCCATGAGCACTTCCCCTCAACCTAAACCTCACATTTAACTGGTATTTATAGCCTCTTGCTGTAGCACTCATAGATGCCAGGCACAGTTTTAGGAATTGTGGATCATCTGAAAGTAATTAAGACTCAAGGAACTCAAATTCTAGTAGAAGAGAGACCTGCCCCCAACCAGAGTAGGGATTCAAACACGCGACAGGAGCGGCACGAACCAAGAGCCATGTGCACGCAGAGGTGGAGGGCTCGATTCTGACTGGTCCAAGGGAAGGCTTTTTAGAAGTGGTGGCGTTTGAACTTGACTTTGAAGGATGGAGTAGGGTTTTTCCAGGCAGAGGAGACAGTTTGAGCAGAGGCACGGGGCTGAAAGGGATGTGTCCTGGTAGAGCCGGGGTGTGGGGGAGAGAGCTGGGCAGGCAGGACTGAGCGCAGTGCAGGGTGGAGAGCAGCCCAGGCCAGGCAGGAGGGGCCAGCAGGGGCTGGATCGTGAAGGGCTTTGAATTCCCTGCCAAGACGATCCAGCCTGACTCTGGCGGGCACGGCCACCTGAACAGAGACAAATAACAACTGAGCCCCACATGTTGAATTCCAAACTCTCATGAAAATTATAAGAACATTCTCTCTAAAACTCTGTCCTCTCTGCTCTGCCTTTTACCTCGGCTTCATCTACAACTCAGGCACAGATCCTGTCCTTACCAGCCCCCTGTTCTGTTCCAACAATTTTTTAAACTAAAACTGTTCTTCCAAACAGTTAAATGTGAATCTTGGATTTCATTTACCTATTTCTACTTATTACCAACTGTGGTCGGAAGATTTGCATGATGAAAAGTGGGAAGACGAAATTGTCTTCTCCTTGGAGAAATAATTTGTGCACCTGCCATTTGGAAATTATTTCGAGTTCATGCTTTGTGAGAAAAATTACAAATTGCTCCCTGGAATGGAGCTAATGTACCATCCACAGGTGACCTCACCTTTGTTGGGGTATGTTATTAGCTGGAACACCCCATCGGTGTGACCTTGGGGAAAGGAATGAAGAGTCGTGGATCAAGGTCACTGTTAGGGCATTCGCTCATTCACTTATTAAATATTTATTAACAGCTGATTAAGTGCCCAGCACCAGGCAAGATGTCCTAGGGTGTACACTCACATGCATCAGAAAACACAAGTCTTCCCCCACCAGAATGCATGCTCCAGGGAGCAGGGACTTTGTCCGACTCACTGCTGTACTGCCAGGCCCTAGACTGTATCCAGCACACAGTAGTTACAGGCCCAATCAGTATTTATCAGTTGGGTGACTGGCAAGTTGCACTGGGAAGAATACAGGAAACCTGGGTTTGAATCCTAGAATCTGATTATACGCAAGCCAATCTCCTTACCTATAACAACAACTTGCTTCATCTATTAAAAATTAAAGGTTTGGGCCGGGTTTGGAGGCTCATGCCTGTAATCCTAGCACTCTGGGAGGCTGAGGGGGGAGGATCGCTGAAGGTCAGGAGTTCGAGACCAGCCTGAGCAACAGCGAGACCCTGTCTCTACTAAAAATGCAAAGAAATTAAATGGACAACTAAAAATACATATAGAAAAAATTAGCCGGGCATGGTGGCACATGCCCATAGTCCCAGCTGCTCGGGAGGCTGAGGCAGAAGGATCTCTTGAGCCTGGGATTTTGAAGTTGCTGTGAGCGAGGCTGACGCCACAGCACTCTCTCTAGCCCGGGCAACAGAGTGAGACTCTGTCTCAAAAAAAAAAAAAAAAAAAAAAAAAAATTAAAGGTTTGATCCTAATACTATTGAATGCCTGCAGCTCCAAATCAAGTCCCCTCTATCTTTAATTTTCTGAATGGGAGAAATCCATTTAACAAAATAGTATAAAATCATCACTGTATACTCTATGGGCCCCCGATAATACCAGTTGAAACCAAGAATCTAACAGAGTTGAGACAGTAAAATGCAGAATGAGTAACTGCTTTTTCTTTCTCTCTGTCGGCATGGCTATCCAGAGGCGGGGGGACAGAAGCACCACTGATGCTCGCTCTGCCACAGTTGCACCGCGCCAGTTGATGGAATTTTCTCTAGCCCCCTGGGTACACAATCAGCAAAGTGACGTGGTCAGCATGGAGCTCAGCCCGCCACCCCCACTCCCCTGCCTTTTGGTCAAGTGAGCCCTCACAATGGTCAGCGAGCCTGCTGTCCCCGGTGGTTAGAGTCCAGATAATAGCCCCGCAGACGTCAGCCCTGCATTTATCCCCTGGACAATGGCTCCGCTCTGCACTGCGGCGTTATGCAAAGCCCACTTTGCAACACGCTCGCCTTGAAACACATACGAATGTGTCCCCCACCCCTGCTGGAAACTTTGAAAGACACCTCAGCAAAAGCCAGCTGGGCTGTAATGAGAAGGGGGTTTTCCTGAGCACGAGCCAGAGGCCGGCAGAATCTCAATCAATAGCCTCAAATGCCAGGTGAGTTTTATATTCAGGGGCCGAGTGTGGACGCCACGTCCGGCCCGGCTTGCAGACTTCCAGCTAATGTGGCTTCTGCCAGACTTGTCATAAATGCAGGCAGAGGAGGTGGTGTGGCCTGAGATGTTTCACGATGTCCTGTTTGGATAAAAATGTCACCCTCCTTGCCCCTGCCAGTCTTCCTTCATGCCTGAAGTGTCCAACTTCATGCCACTCTTTTAGATTATCAGAAGCACTGCATCCCTAAAACTCCCCTGTAAATAAGAGAAATATAGAAGTACCGTCATTGTCATTGTCACCGTCATCATCATCATCTGTGCTTTTGACCAGGATTTACAGTTAAAGGGGCTTTTGCCACTTTGTCATTTGACGCTTGCGATACCCCTATTGAGGTACATGAGGCAGGGACTCCCACACGTATAGATAAGAGACTGAGACTCAAAGGGGTTGAATGACTTGTTTGAGTCACCAGCAAAGACACATTAGAACCAAAGACTCCTACGTTTGGGATTGACTCAAGTGTCATCTAGTCCGAGTCATCTCTTCTGCGATCTTCCAGTCAGGCAGTCTCCTAACTTCTGCTTGGATGCTTCCAGCAATGAGAAACTTACTTCCCCACAAGACGACTGCTCCATCCCACTGTTGGCTAAACCTCAGCATTAGTTCTCCTTTATGTCACAGAACCCAAGTCTGTCTTCCTGTACCCTCCATCCAGTTATCTTAGTGCCATCCTCTTTGGCTGGCTGGAACAAGCCAGGCTCTTCTCTCTGACAACCTTTTACATGTTTGAAGATAATCTCTTCCCTTCCACTCCCAGGTCTTTCTGTTTAAGCCAAAAAATTCTCCAAAGTTTTTAGATGCCCTCACTATCACTGTCTCCCTATTTTAAATGCGTTCTAAGTTATCAACATTCGTTTAAACATAGGACCATCAGAACATGATATTCTACCCGCAGCCTGAGAAACCGAACACAGCTGTTACCATCACCTCTTTGGCGTAGGATCCTGTGCTTCTGCGAATGCCACCAAAGCCTGCACATGTCATTTTTACCTAGGCTTCACCTGGAATAGTGGGATAGAGAAGGCAGGATTTGGGAGGAGGAAATCAAGAAAGCATGAAATGTCACAGGGAGAGGTGACCTTGGGGACACTAGGGTGGGGGCCTCGGGAGTGCTGGGGGCTGCTAAAAAGGGCAGAGTCAGACACTAAGAGGAGAAGGCCTTGGTCAGCCCCTCCCGCCATGTGCCTACTTTCCGCTCCCTCCCCTGTTCTCTGCAGCTGGATCTGCCACTGCCCCAACTTCAGGAGCCTCGTTTGCTGACTAAGCTGCTTCAAGCGCCCATGTTGTGATTGCCAGGGTGACCAGAGGACACGTACAGCGGAAATTGCTAGTGGCCCCAAAAAATCCATTCTCTCCTTCTATTATTTATAGAGTTGTAGCTAGACATGTGGCCACCTAACATCTTCCAGTCTTCCTTGTGGGTGGGTATGGCCATGTGACTAGTCCTCAGTGGAACCTGAGCCAATTCCTAGACTGGGTGTTAAAAAATTGGGCAGGGTCTTTCATGTTCTCTTCCCCCTCCCCTCCCCCACCAGCTGGACCAAAGATGATGACACCCCAGGGCAGTGCTTCTAAAATGGGAGCTCATCAGAGTCACCCAGGGTTTGTGGGGTAGGGCCCAAGAATTGCATTTCTGAAAGGTTCCCTGGTGATGCTAATGCTGCTGGTCTGTGAACGATACCTTGAGAACTTCTGCCTCAAGGGATGGGGAAGCAGGAGGACAAGCCTGGGTCCCTGAATGACTTTGTGGAGCTGGGCTGTCTACTGGTCCAGACCAGTCAGATTCTCAAGTAACAGAGAAATAAACCTGTATCTTTGGGTTTCCAAATTTAGCAAATTAAAATGTGAGATGCCTAGATAAATTTGAATTTCAGATAAACAACTAATAATTCCAAATATTGCATAGGGGCATACTTATGCTAAAAAATTGTTATTTATTTGAAATTCTGATGTAACTGAGTATCTGCATTTTATCTGGCAACCCAATTCTTCATTCTTTAGACCAGTAGATTTGGGGGATCTATTTGTCACAGCAGATTAACCTTCCTCATCCCTAATACAACATCAAGACCCGGGCTGAGTACACCCAGACCCTGAGCATCTCACCTGCTCTGGCATGCCCATAGTGACCATGGGGATACCACAGGCTCCTTCTTCTTGTCTTCTCTGGATCCTAGTTCTCTTAACTGGTCTTGCACTGTCGTCTTTGTACCAATATCTTGCTCTGGTAACTTCCTGGAAGCTCAGTCTCTGGTAGAACTGGAGTCATGACAGTCCCCCAGCACCACTCCTTTGGTGCTGGTCCAAGCACCAACTCTCTTTCCATGTCATTACTTCTACCTGGGTCTCCCTTCTTAGGCTGTGAACATCCTGAGTCTTTTTAGTCTCTGTCTCTGCAGGGGCCAGCACAGGGCCTAGAACAGAATATATCACCAATGCCTGTTTGCTAAGTAAACAAATGCTACCCTGTGCCCAGGTGGTCTCCAGCTGGCATGCTGGGAGTTCCAGGCTTACCAGGACAGTTGGCTCAGGGCTTGCACTCGGGCTCTGTGGGGCTGTGACACTGCATGTCTGTGCCCCTGATGCACTCACTGGTACGCTGGGCTTGGAGGTTGCTAGGGAAGAACTGAGCAAGGAGCAGAGGAGCCTCCTTTGAGGAAAACGGCCAAGACCCCAGCCCCTCCCCTTGGGGGTGACTTTGATCAGGTGGCAGGGAACAGCAGTGTAGCTCCTGCACTGGAATTCTCCAGGAGGGTGAGTGGAGACGGTATTGAAGGGTTGACTCTTGGCAAGGAACAGAGATCAAAGAGTAATAGAAGTTGAAGCTCTGGGAAAACTGTCCCAGTCAAGTGGTAGAGGGTTCATGCCCCAGGAAAGTGGTTGGAGAAGTGGCTTTAAAGGACCCAAATTCTGGGAACCCAGGCTGGTTCTGCGTGGAATTCTGTAGGCAGGATTGTCCTGCCTTCCTCCCTAAGAAGCCACAGTGGGCTGGGCAGGAGCCAGCCAGGCAGCAGGACACAGAGCCGTCTGTGTCCCCAGCAACATTTATGGGCTCTGCCTGCCTCGAGGGGCTGCCCAGGTTTATGGACACAAGGTGAGGACAGACAGGACTGGACCTCAGACCTGGGTACACAGAGGCCCCTCTGAGGGATTCCTGAGCCTATCAGGCTGGGGCCCTTTGTAAGTCACCATGGAGAAGTGCAAGCTGAGCTCTGGCCCCTGCGTGACGCTGTTTGTACTCTTGAGCCCACAGAGCAAGACTTGCCAATGACTCTGGATTTTGTTTCTTTCAATTCTCTGTCGCTGGACTCTGCTCCCCTGATGGGAATCTCCCCTTGGACTTGGGGTGCCGGACACCCCTAACCTGGGAGGGGAGCTGCTGTCCCTCTGTCCACCTGCAGAACCTCAGCTGTCAGCCCCTGTTCTGTCCAACTGGGGTGTCCAGGGCTTGTCTGGCTGGGAGCCACCGTGCCGGCTTTGCCGGGAGGCCCTGCCAGGACCATCAGAGAGCAGGGCCGCCACCCCCCGAATGCCTCCCCTGCCAGGGCAGCGTGCCAGGCACTCCGCGTACTTTCTCACATTTTGATCCATTCACTTACTGTATTCATATAGTTCTATCTGGATTTGCCTCAAAAAGATTTTAAGGTAAATTTGTTTTTCAACCTTCACAAAACCCTGAGAGGTAAGGATTATGATTTCCTTTCTGAAGACCATGAACTGCTGCTTAGGGAGGGGAAGGAACACAGCTAGTGGGCACAGCTAATGGCAGAACTGGAACTTGAACACTGGTCGCTTTGCTTTCAAATCGTAGTCTCTTTTTTCCCTGAATAGACTTAAAAAGAAAACAACAAAATTACGAAGCATTTGATTCATATAAAAGGACATATGTAATATATATGTAAGTCATAAAGCATGACAATAGATTGCCTCCCTGGTGAACCTGGTCCGCTCAGGTGTTCAGTGGGTCATGCTGCTTTCAAATGAACATGCCGGGGACCTGCCAAGAACTGAGTTGGGCTACTTGCTCTGTCCTGTGACCCTCACGGCTCCCTCCCTGGGAGGCGGGCTTCCATCCTCAGCACACAGAGGGAGAAAGTGAGGGGCAAAGTCTCTCCCACCCAGGCCCAGGTGCCAGGCAGAAGGATGCTGTGCACTGAAGCTGAGTCCCGGTCTGTCTGACCCTCAGGGACCAGGGCTTCCACATCCAGGACATACTTGAAAACGTAGATCCTTGAGCTCTGTGCCTGACCTCCCAGATCAGAATTTCCGGAGCAGTGGCCTAGGAAGGTATTGCTTTCACAGCTTCCCAGGTGACTGAGTCCGCTGGCCCACAGTTGGCGTGGGGAGTCAATGTTCTCAGCAGCACGCTGCACTGAGTGGCTGGGAGCGGTGAGGACGGAACAGGTGGCCTCAGGTGGCCTCAGGGACCCTCCTGACAGATCCACGGAAACCCTCCACCCAGGCAAAGGGTGTGCTGCCCTAAATGCTGTCCTTGTCAAACTTGACCAAGGTCACTCGATGAACGAGTATGGAGAGTTCCTAACATTCAGTGTTTACAAAGCAGCATGAGCCGATCACCAGAGTTGACTGAGGACTCTAACTCGAGTTCTACGAAGACGTCTGGCTGCCACCCAGCTCCAGGCAGCAGAGAAGGCTGGGAACCCTGCAGTCTGGGGGAAGGATGCGCATTGCTGTCGCTGTGGCAAGTTGGCTGCGCTTTTCCATTGTTATTCTTCTTACTGTTTGGCTATACGCTATTGCTAATTCAGCTTCACCCACATCTGTGCAGTTTGTGGTGTGTTGTTTGGTTAACCCTGCTGTGAGTCACGATGCCTATTTCGCACCAACCATTTGGGGAGTCTATAATTTTCCAGTAGCTAGACTCTAAGGTCATAGATGCTGTGATTTGCATGTGACCCATCCATGTGCCGGTTGCAAAGGCAGATGTGTGCACGCACCTCTGGCTTCCCTAGATTTGCTTTATGGCAGCATTGCATATTATTACACAGCACCTTTTGCACCGGAAATTGGGACTGAATGGGGCAGTGGACCATGGGTCCTTTGTCTTGCTCAAGTGGGTCACCAGTCAACAAAGTTTGAGAGCCATCAGCCTAGAGGCATCAGCTCTTAGAGCTGGGAGGGGCCTTGCACCCACAGCCCGGGAGCCTCAGAATGTGCCATGCTTTCTTTAACCAGCTAGACCCAAGAGGTAGTTTCTTCCAACTTTTTAAGACTAAGGCAAGGCACATGGACAGTGGGCTGCCTGCCCAATAATGTGATATTTCATTTACAGCAGCCCAAAAGCGTAGCTTGTGCGTGTTAATATCGGATTATTTCTCTTCATAGTTAGCTGCCGCCTCACTTCACTGTTTCCATGGCAACACTTCTCAAACACCACTTCCTACTCTGAATACACAATGTAAACAATCTGCAGTTGAACATTTCCCAATTTAGGGGTTTGGAGCCAGAGCCAGCAAGCCTGCCATTAGGAAACTGCTGAGGAGCGGCGCGCTGGGGGGACTCCCAGCCGGGGACCCCCCATGGCTGGGCTAGGGGTCAAAAGGTCACTCACTGAGCACTCTGCTCTTTCTTTGGGGGGCATTTAGCACAGGAGGGGCTCGTGGTGACCTATAGAACTGGCAGGGATGCCCCCATCACGTAGAGATGAGGGACCCCAAGCTGGGAGAAGTGACAGGACCTTCCTGCTGTCACGGTTTGTGGTGGAACCAAGACCAGAACGAGGGCGTGTCCAAGAACTGCACAAGCTCCCCCGGTGTGCGTTCCTCGGCGCCCCCGCGCCCGTGGGCGCTCTTTCCCGGTGCCTAGATGCCGAATGACACTTCTCCATTTCAGCACGACGTCTGCCAGCCCAGGTGGACGCCGCTGACCGGCGCTGTGCGCGCCCCCAACGGTCCGTCTGCGGCAGCTCCGAGGGCGTCTTCTCTCTGCTAAGGAAAGCAGGGACTCAGCCTGCTGTCCCGGGAACGGCTCAGGACCCCCCGCTAAAGGCATCCTTATTGTCTTTTCATCAAAGGAGCTATTTTTGTTTCCAGTCTCTGCCCACACATAGTAATACACGCGGTTTCCACGTGACTATAAGCAAGACAAGGAGACGGTTGCTTTGTTTTGTTTAAAATAGGAAAACAGACCATTTCCTTTCAACTTCTTAGCAACCCTTAGCATCCTTTGACTTTTGAGCAAAAAATCAAGTGATTTCTGTGTCTTTAGCAATAAGCCAAGGGATACTGATGACCTTGGGAGGTTAAAGAGAGGCTCAGATAGTGTGTTTGGGGAAATGCCACCGGCAGTGCCCGGTAGGGGTGGGCTGCTGCTGGGACGTGCTAGCGACAAGGTCCCCATTTAGCTGCTAACCAAGCTTTGGAGTGGTGGGAGGATGGAGTCCAGCATTTAAAGATTTTAAACAGAAGGCAAGTGTGCTGCATCCCTAATACAATTGGTGTGTGGCTTCTACCTCTCGGCCCACATCCCGGGGACCCAGAGCCTGCTCTGTTCTCACCCATCAGAGCCCTTGCTGCTCCCTTTAATTTGGTTTCACCTGGTCACAGTGCACCTGCTGTCTGTACTCCCAAGCATAGCCCATTGGGCCTCCCCAGGGATGCCAGGGGGGTCACCAGATCTGTAAGAGTGTCCCTGAGAGCCAGGCCTGGCCTCCATCCCCTGGCCTGTAACCCATCCTGGGCTGGTCCTGCTGGGGCCCCCAGCACATTACCCCTGGGACAAAATCCACACGCACCTCAGGGCTCTGGGCTGGGATGACCCGAGGAGGGTGTTGAACGTTAAACCTGGGCCGCTGACAGTGGCCCCTGCCCTGAGTGTCTTGTACGTAGCTATTTCTGCCTTCTGTTCTCCAATTCCTCTCAGAAGAAAGTGGGGGCTGGGAAGAGTAACCCCCATCCTCAGAAAAGACCCCTTTACTGAGGCAGTTTGCCAGAGAGAAAGAGCTGTGATCCAGGTGACCAATTTGAGGCCTGGCTCCACCACACACTCATGAGACCCTGTCTCTGCTCTGGGCCTCAGTTTCTCCACCTGTAAATTGCAGGGATTAGGCCATATCAGTATTCCCTAAAACACCAGTTCTATGGGGCTCTTAACTGGCACTAGGAGCAAAAAGGATTCTAGGGCAAAATGAGTTGGGGAAATGCTGAATTCCACAACACAAAACATGCTCCCTTGCTGTGGATCTTCTCGGAGCCATCAATATGCCTTGCAGATCTTCAGAAGGGGATTATAGCGTACAATATTTCCAGAACGTATTTAACCATAGAACCTCTAAGCTCTTTCAGTATTAGCATGAGAATTCTCTTTCCTTCCTTGGAGAGGCAACAAGAAAACGATCTTTACTTCTTTAAGTGTCTAATGCTGTTTGGTCTTTTAGTTTATTTCTAAAATAGAAACAGTCCTTGGTGAGGTCTTAGGGGTGGGGTGAGGACCCACCATCAACCGTGGGTTCCTGAAAGTCCTTAGGATATGCAGTTTGGAGGAAGAGTTCCACTCCTCCAGAAATTGTGTCCAAAGTCTGGTGTGTATAATTTGTACACTTTCTTAGGGAATAGCATCTATAGGATTCACTGGATTGTCAAAAACATCTGTGACCCAGAGATGGTGGACTACAGTGCAGTAGCGCATAAACTCTTACCAGCTAACACCTCAGTAGAAATGAAGTTTGATTTCATAGGAACTTGAAGGGGAAAACATATGAGATGAGACTTTGGTCTCCTGATAGGCGGTAGGGGAGTGGGGAACAGAAAGACAGAAAAGAGGACAGAAGATGGGAACCTGAGAGGGACCAGCTGCAGCTCCATCTTGGGCAGGCCATGGCGTCCCCAATCTCTTCCCTGGTCCCAGCATGAATGTTTCTAAAAATCATCACATGGGGCTTCGTTATGGAACTCGGCTACTGAATATTAATGCTTTGTGGCAGGGAGAAAATTACTGCTGCATCAGAAAGGCTCTGTCTCTTCCAGGTCACCGGGGCTCCATTTATTAAGTTGTTGCTGAAGGGCACAAATGTCCTGAAAGTATGTGTCTCCTCAAGGCCAGACGCTTTCTGTCTCTTGCCCAAAGACTCCAGAGAGACTCCCCCATGGGCTCCTTCCGTGCAAACCAGAGAGCGACGCTAAGAAGCCAAGAAATGGTTACGCCTCCCCCTCCCCTCGTTACAGAGCACAGCCTGCATGTGCAGACGTGTCCCGAGGCAGTGGGGGCATTTGTGAGGTGCCCAAGAGAAGGTTCTTATGGAAAGAAGAATGAAAGACAGGAAGCCCAGACCCACCGAGGGATGTTATGAAGTGTGAATTCAAAGGCAGGGTTCTAAAGTTCACCTGTCACAAGAAATTCTTTATAGAAATTTTTTTTTTAATAATAAAAAAAAAAAGAGTTCTAAAGTTCACCATTCTGGCCGTCTGCTGTCTTTTGATAGCTGGCCTTTGAAACCGAATACTAATCATAAGTTTATACACTATTATTCACCAGCAGCCCGAGGGATTAGAATTCTCTGTGAGTGCTCACACGCACAACCCAGATGAGGACAGGTTTAGCCCTTGCAGGAGGGAAGAACATAACTGTATGGTTTTGTTTTTGTTTCTGAGACAGAGTCTCACTCTGGGCTAGAATGCCATGGCGTCAGCCTAGCTCATAGCAACCTCAAACTCCTGGGCTCAAGCGATCCTCCTGCCTCAGCCTCTGGAGTAGCAGGGACTACAGGCATGTGCCACCATACCGGGCTAATTTTTCTATTTTTAGTAGAGACAGGGGTGGGGGTGTGTGTCTCACTCTTGCTCAGGCTGGTCTCGAACTCCTGACCTCAAGCGATCCTCCTGCCTCCACAGTGCTAGGATTATAGGTGTGAGCCACTGCCCCTAGCCGCAACTGTATGTTTTGATGACAAAAGGGCTCTTTCCTCTCTCTCCTGACATTTTCTGAAGTATCTGCACTTTCCTACCTGAAATATCTCCATGCTACAGGTAAGAATTTGCTAGTTTGCTTTCAGAACCTGGTTAAAAAGGGGCGGGGTGAGGGGTGGAGGGTGAGGCTGATGGGGAGAGAGGCTCCCAAAACTAACCAGTGACACTCATCAGAAATCCTTTAAATTCATTTGAAATGCTGAGTCATACCCATCAACATTGCATAACAGCCATTAAAGTATTAGTATTACTTTGGGGGGCACTTTATTATGCAACCCAGTGGTAAATCTCCTCCGGGCATTTTTTTTTTTTTTTTAAATTCCCAAAAAGATTTGCAGTTTGCTAATTTGCTTTCAAATGGGCTAAGTCTGTGTTCATCCCAGCCTCCTGTTCAGCCTTTTGCCTCAGTTCCCGATGGGGGCCACACAAAGGTTGGTATCTAACATTAAAGAGGTGCTCAATATTTTTAAAGCATTTAATCATATGCAAAGGCAGACCGACCTCATTCATTCATTTAGCAAGTGCTTACTGTTTACTGACAGCTTCTGTGGGCAGGAGTGGGCACTCTGAACCCAGAACAGGTCTGAGCTTCAGCCTGGCTTTGTCTTTCTGGGTTCCAGTCCCCCCATCTACAAAAGGAGGGCTTGGACAGGATGCTGGTTCTTGAGGCGGGATGGGTAAGAGCAGGGATGCTGGACCCAGACTGCCTGGCTTGGAATCCCAGCTTTGTCACTTACTAGCTGTGTGACTTTGGGCCAGTACTTAAGTATTTCAGAGCCTTGAGCTCCTGCAGCTGTAAATTGATAATTATAATGTAGTTACCTCATTAGACGAGTTAGGAGGATTAAATGGGTTGATAGAGACAAAGTGCTTTGAACACTGCCTGGCCCAAGGCAAGGAAGGAAAAGTATGATCTATTGTTATGGTTGTTCTTGCTGAGGCCCTGCCAAGATGACGGCTCCTGCACGGCAGTGTCTACTTGCCAAGCCATTCCCTTTCCTCCGAGACCGCATTTCCCTGCCCCCCTGGCAGCCATGGCCATGTAGCTGAGTTCTAACCCATGGAGTGGGGGTGCATGTGAAGTCACCACGTCCAGGTCTGACTCTTAAAAACCTTCCACACAAGATTCTCCATGTCTTTCCGCCTCTGCTGTTTCAGTGCCGATGAGCTTGGCACCCCGAGAAGCCTCATGTTGAAGATGACACAGCCCCGAGGTGGAAGGGACCAGGATCTCTGAATAACCATCTGGAGAAGAGCCACCTACTAATATACCCATTTCTGGATTGCACGTGAGTGAGAAAATAAGCTTCAAGAGTGCTAAGCTCACAAGATTTGGGGGCACCCAGAGTTACTACAGCAAAGCACTGGGCCAGGTACCGACTCTGACGGGAACTAAGACATCTTCTGAGAGGGGCTGAACCTGGTTGCAATCGTCCAGTTGCTTGACTCCAAGTTTCTGATGTTATCTGGGTAACAACCCAAGGACGCCCAGTTCTTTAGCTGGGGACAAGATCTTGCATGTCTAGCAAGTGCTGGCCCGGTCCCTGCCAAGCTCCCCGCAGACAGCTGCCCAAGCTGGCCGCCTGGGCTCACTGCCCCCACATTCTGGACAATGGGGCAACAGTTCTGCCCAGATGCCACAGGGAGCTACTCAGGTCACCTGGGCAGTAGTCTATGTTCAAAATATATCATTGCAGTCCTCGGGGCTTTGTTCTCCCCTGTCTTCCCAGCCTTGGCCAGCCCTTGAGTGGGAATTAGCAGGAATGTTTGTACAGGAGCCTCCAAAGTGGGCAAAGGGAAACTTTTCTCATGAAAACTCAAAACCAAACACACTTCCTGACAAAGCACACGACTAGAAAGACGCGCATCACGTGGCGTTGGCTTCTGGTGGGGACTGATTTGGCGACGGTGCACCTGAGTTAGAGATGTGTCTGTCGCAGCAGTCCCAGCTGCCTTCAGTAACTCCGCTTGTGGCAGATTTCCCCTCCCTTTGGCGAAAATCTCCTCCAACACTCTATCCATCCTTCTTTCCTAGCATTTATTCTCCTCCTGGCATGACTGTCATTTCTACCCATGTAGTCAGGCCCTTCCAGAGATGCAGAAAGGCCAGAGCTTTTGGGGCCAGAGCCACTAGAAAGAAATGAGGAAATGTGAAAGCAAAATAGAGCACAGTCACAGCAAAACAAAAACCCAAGCTGCTCTAGCCTTTGCCTGTGCAGTGCAGTGATCACAAAGGAAAATCTGGCTTTTGTGCAATGTCACAGCTCATACTGAGCAAGGAGAGGCCAATCCAACAGCAGATAATTAGCAAAAGTCTAAATCAGAGGCCCCTTTTGGGCCAAGTCCTGTGCTCAAGGCCAAAGACTCCTTCCCATTGTCCTTTGTGGTTGGCCCTACCTGCCTCCTCTCCACTATCAGACTGACAGGTGAGCAGAAGGCAGGAGTGGAGGGCACTCTGGGCTCTGCACCTGGGGGCAGAGGCTTGGATTTGTGACTTATTCCCCAGAGGATCTTGGACAAGTCACTTAATTACAATTCCATGACTCTGGTGGAGGCCGATAGTTATCCACCAAAATCCCTTCTCTGCTTCCACAGCAGCAGAATTCTACCCGGGCACATGCTGCTCAGCTGGACGTTCCCAGCCTTTCTTGATTAGATGTGGTCACGTGGCTAGGTTTCCACCAGTGGAATATGAGGAGTGACACGGGCCACTTCTGGGTCTATGACTGATGTCGTTGGGCACTCCTCCTCCTTCCTGTTGACTGCATCCCAGGTGTGGTGGTGAATCAGCATGGACCACATGGATGACAACAATGCACTAGGGGGTGGCAGAGCCACAAGGTGGAAGGAACCTGGGTCCCTGAGTGACATGAGGAACAGAGCTACCTTACACACCTGGACCACTCTGTGGACACTGTTGCATAAAAGAAATGAACTGGCTGTTCTTTAAGTCACTCTAGAGCTGGATTTCTTTGACACGGCTTGTTAGTCTTCTCTCTAGCTGATACATTCCGCATAGGTTTATGGTGTGGTAAGACATATCAGGGTGAAGTGCTGTACAGTTAGGTGCTCAATAAATGTTTTCTGAATGAATGGTGAGCAAAGGGACTGGTTATTTCCGTGTTTAAATCCCAAGAATCTGAGAAGCAGGTTCACACTGCGTGTAGCAGCTACAAGAGTTGATTTCAGGGAATCCCAGGCCCAGTTTCCTACTGTCAGGCGAGCAGCTGTGGCATGGGGTAGTGGGTGGGGGGTATTCAAAGGCAGAACACTGGGTCCAAATCTTGGCTGTCCCTCTGACTCCTCATGCAAACTTGAGTGGGCCACTTAATTGTGAGGGACCTTGGCTTCCTGAGCATGCATAAAATGGGGATCTAATTCTGGCTCTTTCTACTCCCTAGGGCTGTTATGACGCTCAGGAGGACACAACAATGGTGAAAACACTGCACCTGGCAGACGTCAATAAGAGAAACATGACAGGTCAAGTCATGTTTGCTGAGTGTGGGCCGGGTGTGCTTGGCGTTTCCCTCCATGAATTTTAACTGAGCACCTACTAAACCCAGGTAGTTAGCATGGTAGTTCCTGTCCTCACAGAGCTTAGAGTCTGATGGAAACCATACACAAGGAAATCGGCTATTACAATACAGCATGATGAATTATTTGATAGAAACACAAGGCATCATAAATACCCAGAAGAGGCCAGGTGTGGTGGCTCACACCTGTAGTCCCAGCTACTCGGGAAGCTGAGGCAGGAGGATCACCCGAGCCCAGGAGTTTGAGGTTGCTGTAGGCTAGGCTGACGCCATGGCACTCTAGCCCAGTGACAGTGAGACTCTATCTCAGAAAAAAAAATATATATATATACCCAGAAAAGGGGCTCTTAACTCAGACTTCAGTGGTCCTAGAATGCTTCTCAGAGGAAATGATCGCTCCTCTAAGATTGGAAGCAAAAGGGGGAGTTGGCTAGGTAAAGGGGGCTTTGAGTGGGAAGTATGTTCCCAGCAAATGTGACAAAGGTCACCCCTGAAGAACAAGAAAGAGCCTGAAAGACGCTCCGAATGGCTGGGGCTTGGAGTTGGAGGAGGGGAATGATGACAGGCGGGGCTGGAGGGGAGACAGGGTCTGGGGAGCTGTGACTCTCCACTCTGGCTGCAGCTTGGAGAAAACATGCCCAGGTCCCAGCCCCACCCCCAAGTGCTTGAAAAGCTCCCCAGGTGTTCGAATGGAGTACTGATTAGATCATGCAGGATCTTAAAAGCCAAGATAAAGAGCTGGAAGTTTATCCTGAGAGCAACGGGGAGCCTCTGAGGGTTTTATGGAAGGAAGGGACGAGATCGGATTGTTCTTTCTCCAGAAAGACGACCCTAGCTGCTGGGTGGGGAAGGGAAGGTGTCAGAAAGATGGAGGTTGGAAGGAGACTGGGTAAGAAGGCTGCTGCAGTGGTCAGGTGAGAAATGGAGCCAGTGGTGACAGTGGGGATGGCAGGAAGTACAGAGATCTGAGGCCTGGTCCAGGATGGGCTGGAGGGGAGGACAAGGGAGAGTTGGGGAGGCAAAGATCGTCCCCTGAACACGCAGGTCAGAATTACCAACATGTTTCCAGCTAGAGATGCTGACCTGTGAGTCGGCAGCAGAGAGATCTGATACTCTCTCCCAGGAAGAGGGGTGAAGAGCGTGAAGAACAGAACCCCAGAGGACGGGGAGAGGGGTGCCCCAGTACGACTGAGAAGAGCTGCTCAGAGAAGGAAGAGACAAAGCACATGCATGCATTGTCAAGAACGTTAGGAATGTGACTACCGTAAGTGTCAATACATGTGAGAGCGTCAGAGTTCGTGAGAGGTATTCACGGGTTACTGGTGATCTTGACGGTGTAGGTGGGGTCAGTGCCTCGGGTGGGGCTGATGTGGTGATCAGAGCAAATGCCATCCAACAGGGCAACTATTCATCTTCTTCGCAGGTAGGCAAAAATGTGTTTATTTATTCATTCCTTAAACACTTTATTTATGCAGCACCTAATGGGCAGGGCACTGTGCTCCATTGTGGACAAGTCCCGAGCTTCACTCGCTAGGAGGGACAGATGATCTCGTCCATACACAAAACGATGTGATAGAAATGCTGGAATGGAGATGCACGCCGGGGGCTTTGGCGCACAGTGGAGTCAACTCTACTGGGGAAGAGGAAGCGGCAGGCAGGAAGGGTCTTAGAAAGCAAGGAAGACGGGCAAGGTTTGCACCGATGGGGTCGTTGCTGGGGCTGCCCACTGCAGAGTGCAGATCTCAGCCCGAAGTGGAAAAATGGCACTTCTGCATCTCCTCGTGGTTCAGTGGGGCCACGTGCCCAGCCTTGGCCAATGAGTGGTGAGCAGAGGTGGGCAGGTCACCTCCAGCCCAGAGCATTCAGTGGCCAGCACAGGAGGCTCCAGAGGGCTCTAGTCCCTCAGGCATGGCAAACAGCAATGCTGAGACTGTGGCTGCTCCCAGGCGCCGAGTGACCCCTCCTCAAGGGGGTCGTACATTTCTTGACAGAACAGAAGCACCAGCCAGAAACAAACTTCCGTTGTTCCGGTGTCAGTTGTTGCTCTGCCACACCGTACCCTCGCCCAGTGGTTCTCAAAGTGCCGGCCCTGGACCAGCAGCAGCAGCTTCACGCGGGAACCTGTTCGAAATGCACATTCTCGGGCCGTATCCCAAATTCATAGAAGCAGAAACGCAGGGAAGGTGGGAGACTCAGCAACCTGAGTTTTAACAAACTCCAGGGGATTCTGAGGCACGCTGACGTTTGGGGACCGCTGCCTTGCCCGTGCTGACTGAGACGGTCATCTTTAAGGCAGGCAGGACTCAGAAGGCGTGAAGGTCATTCTAGTCAAGTAAACTTTACGAAACGGAGTAAGATGCTAAGGAAATGGTGAGGCTCATTGTATCATTGGAAAGGATTTTTGAGGAGAAATAGCATTGCACTCACCTCCCACAGATTGAGCCTTCCTGACAAAGTGGCCATGCAGACAGTTTCCTACCGTGTCCAATCGGAAAACACTGCTGCAGAGGAGATGCTCCGAATCCAGGACCCAGGCTAAGCCCAGGAATGCATTTTCCATTTATCCCTGGCCTTGCTGATGTAGAAAATGCTCTTGAATGCTTTGGATCTGAAAGGTACATAAAACCCAATTCTCTCTGCTTCAGAGTGAGTCATTGGAGCAGGAGCTGAGGCTATTTGGTAATGGGCACTATTTAAATAAAGCAAAAAGTACAATTTCAAACGAATTGCTTTTTAAACTGTCAAATAAAAGGAATCCATTTGTGCATGTGAAATTATTCCAAGGGCTCTAACCATTAACTGAAAACAGGTGAAAAATGTCAAAGAAAAGAAATGTTCTATTAAACAGCTGCTTAAATGTTTAAAGACAGACACCTAATGACTCCTTTGGCCTGTTTTGGACTTAAAAATATGTATTTTCACCAGCCCTAGGTGAGCTCCATGGACAAATGTTTTAAGAAAATATTAAATACTAGTAACAAAATACCGTTTTGTTGATTGGTATTGCTTTAACCAAAGTGACCCTCACGCTGTTTTATGGTCAGAACTACAGCATAGTATCACCTTAACTTTTTCTTTTAGCTTAAATTTGATGCCGAGGGCCCTTGGCTAGCTCTCCAAGCATCACATTTAATGATGTTCTTTGTTTTTTTTTTTTTTTTTCTGAGACAGAGTCTTCGCTCTGCCCGGACTAGAGTGCCATGGCGTTAGCCTAGCACACAGCAACCTCAAACTCTTGGGCTCAAGCGATCCTACTGCCTCAGCCTCCCAAGTAGCTGGGACTACAGGCATGCGCCACCATGCCCGGCTAATTTTTTTTCTATATATTTTTAGTTGGCCAGATAATTTCTTTCTATTTTTAGTAGAGACGGGGGTCTTGCTCTTGCTCAGGCTGGTCTCGAACTCCTGAGCTCAAACGATCCGCCCGCCTCGGCCTCCCAGAGTGCTAGGATTATAGGCGTGAGCCACCGTGCCCGGCCAATGTTTTATGGTCTATTTGCTATTAATGAATGCATCCTCATAGAGTCTAGTCAATGAGAAGAAAACTCTGCCAATGTATGAAAAAG
The DNA here is from genome assembly GCA_028533085.1 of Varecia variegata. Taxonomy (NCBI): domain Eukaryota; kingdom Metazoa; phylum Chordata; class Mammalia; order Primates; family Lemuridae; genus Varecia; species Varecia variegata. Next base: position 9,199,770 of record CM052442.1, on the reverse strand, counting down.
TGACTTTTCAACTGCCGGTGGGCATGCTTGGTAGTGGTCATCACATATGGAGGGTGAGCCTCCGTGATAAGGCATCTCTACAAACAAACACAGAACCCTGGCCTTTTCCTTTTCATTCTTTCCAGAGGTTTCCACTGCAATTAATTTTGCCTTCATGCCTTCAGTATCTTCGTCGGTATTGAAATGGAACTGCTGAAAATAATCAGTGAACTTTCTCCCTCCCTGGCCCACTGGCAGCTCTCACCTGTGTCCTTGTGCCAGGCTAACACAAGCAAAATGGTCCCTGCTTACTCAGTCCCAAGGGAACCATGTGGGTGTTAACCAGCTAGAGGAATTGGGGACCAGTTGAAAAGGGGATGCTTCTCACACTTAAATGTGCACACAAATTTCCTGGGGATCTTATAAAAAAAAAAGTACACTCAGTAGGTCTGGGATGGAAGCAGAGCCCGCATGTCGCCCAGGCTCCCAGGCAGTGTCCAGTGTCCACACCGGAGGGCAGCAAGCAGTGAGGGGACATGCACATTCTGCACCACTGTGACTTTCAGAACCCTGCTTCACTGGCATTCATCTAAGGGTCTGGCTCCCTTTTGATTTAGGGTTCCTTGAAAGCAGAGACTGGGTCTTATACATTTTTGTTATCATTTTGTTCCCTGGCTGGCACCTGGCATAGGGGCTGCGCTGGGTGGATATGTATTTATTTAATAAAGCAGAGTTGGCCTTACTCCAAAAAGGATTTTAAGTGGACTTACCCTCTTAGCAGGCCCAAAACAGGTGCATGATGAATTGGCCAGGGAAGGAAGTCAGTCCTAGGGGTAGTCACAAACCCTCTGGGCCGGGGTCACCTCCACGTGCCTGCACCTGTATGACACCTCAGCTGCTGTTCTGAAATTTTCCCTCCTGCCCCGTGTTTAGAGCGGTTTACATTAGAGAGCTGATCAGAAAGGAGAAGGAAAAACAAAACCAAACCAAAAAGCCCTGCCAAGCGGTAAGGCTTTCCGGAACATCAAAAGCTCAGCTGGGCGGTGGGGCCACAGAACTCTCAGGTTTCTTTTCTGCCCTGTCTCCAGCCTTTTGCAGGTGGGTGTCGCGGCCTCGCAACACAGGTCCCCCGCCTGCCCTGAGAGCCCTGCAGGAGCCAGTCCCAGCGGGCACAGGCTCCCGTTGGCTTGGTGCAGGTCTGTTTGTTAGCTCTGCACGAGCAATTAATCTTCCCTTGCATCTCCCTCCCCAGGGGCGCGGTGGGGGCCTCGGGTCGCCTCAGGAGGTCTTAGGGAGCCTGGACAGGAGGGACCACTCGGCAGAAACCCTTATTGCGAGAGTCCCCGGCGGTGCCATAACCTGTTCCTCTCTGCAGCCACCTTACAGGGTAAAGGAAGGGCTCATTTCGACTTCACAGGGAAGGAGGGAGAGAAACAGGGAGAAGGAAGGGAATTATATTGGTCAGTAGTTGGGCTTCACCGGGGAAGGGAGGAGCGCACGGGGGAGCGCGCCCTAGGGGAGGAGTACACGTGTTGGGGAGGGGAAGTGAGAGGCGGGCAGGAAGGGAGGAGAGAACAGCGGGCGGGAGGCGCCACGGCCTCGCAGACGCCTGCAGCCGAGGAGCCGGAGAGAAAGTTCCCAGGGAGACCGCGCCCCTGGGAGGGCCAGCGTCCAGGCCGCTAGCCGGGAGGGTCGCAGGTCCCGAGCGTCCAGCCCGCCTTCCCTCTGCGCGCACTCGGCCGCCGGGGCTCCGCTAGGCAGGGAGCAGGGGAGCATCGCCGGCGGGCAGCTGGGGCGGCCGCCGCCAAACTTGGAGGAGGAGGATGCTGCAAGTGGGCGCGGCGGCGCGGGACGCGGGGGCGCACTGAGTGTTCCCCCCGGGATCTCCTGGGGCGCTGCTGCCAGGGCTGCGGCCGGGCGAGCGGGCCGAGGCGGAGTGGGCAGGTAGCAGCTTCAGCGCCAGGACTGCGCCAGCCCTGCGAGCCCGGGCCGCCAGCGCCACCGTGCCGGCGTTGCCTCCTGGCCACGGAGCCATGGTGCGCGCAGCGCGCACGCCGCGCGTGGGACTCTGAGCTCCAGCCGCGCCGCGCGCCCCCACCTCCCCTGTCCCCTCGGGGCTTCCCCGCCGACCTCGCCCGCCGGCCATGAGGCTTTGGCCCGGAGCCCCTAGTCTCTGAGCCGCGCATCGCCCTCGCCGCTGGGCCACTGATAGAACTCCGGCCGCTGAAGCTGTGCACCCTCTCCCAGGGACGGCACCCAGGAGCTCCGAGATGGCGCTCCGCGGGACCCTCCTGCCGCGCAAAGTTCGCAGGAGGCGAGAGATGCTGCCACAGCAAGTTGGCTTCGTGTGCGCGGTGCTGGCCCTGGTGTGCTGTGCGTCCGGCCTCTTCGGCAGCTTGGGTAGGTGCCGGCACGGGCCCCCTCGGCCCGGGGAGTTTGGGGGCTCTGGCTGAGGGGCCTCGGGGCAGATCCGAGATGTCTCCCCTCTTTCCGTGTCAGGTTGGCCCCAAGGGTTCATCCAGTACCCTCCCCGCCAGGCAGGTAGAGCGCGCCCAGGAGGGCTGATAGACGCTCTGAGCTGCGGGGCGGGTTCCCTAGAGCTGCGCGCGGCCCCTGGGGGCTCAGGACGCGGCTGCAGGTGTGTGTTACTAAGACAAGAGCCTGAACCGCCTCTGTCCCTGGAGTGCGCGGGGAATGCGCAGCGCAGCGGCGGGGGCCAGGCGTGGATTCTCTTGGTCTGGGCGAAACTGAGTGGTCCGCTTTCCTATTCTGCAGAGCAGCCAGGATTGAGCTGTGCATCTCTCAAAAACCCCAGATTCAGATGCTGGGAACTGCCACTGCGTCTCGCCCCTGCCCTGGTCCAAAGGGGTGTCCTGACACGTCCTCCCCAGACCCTAAAAGCGTTGGGACAGTCTGCCCCGCGGGAGATTGCTGACACGTTTCAGCACCGCTTCTTTCAATTCCTCTTAATCCCCACGGGAGGAGAGGGCTGGTGTGTGGAGCCGCAACCCACACTCCCTCCTCCAAGAAGAGGGATTTGGGAGTCTCTGAGGATATGCAAATTTCAGATGGAATGGGGAGAGAGGAGGAACTTACAAAAAGAATCTGTTTGGGGGGATGTGAGCCCATGTGTAACCTTAAAAAGACATCTAGTTTCCTAATATTCTCATTTTGAGTTGGATGCTGTGAACCTTTTCATTTAATTTTTTTTTTAAATGTGCAAACAAAAGAAATGCTGGTGATTTAGCAGCCAAGACAGGGAGGTAAATCAGGTGGTACCTTCTTGAGCAGTTAGAAAGGCCAATTGCAACTAGAGACAATTGAGAGAAATTTGTAATAATATGTAAAAATCAGGTGGAACTGGATTAAACTTTTTAAAAATGCCATCTTTCAAAACCCAAACTTTGTGATTTGAGGATAGAGGGTTAAAAAATAGCTCTTTTCAGTGAAACTCAGGGAGGTTATTAATACCTGGTGCTTTGCAATTGGACAAGTCAGTGTTTTTTTCCCGTCAATTACACACCAGAAATAACAAAATACCTAGAGGCTCTTTGATGTCAGCATTTTAGAAGAGGTATGATTACCCAGCTAAAGCAGTGTGCCTATCAGGAGAGGTAAATGAATACTTTAAAGATCTTAAAATGCGAATCATTTTTATTTGCTGGATCAGGAATTACCTCTGGGAGTTTATGAGTTTGGTCCCGGGCACGCAACAGTTCTTCCTTGTTCTGTATGGCCCTTGGACCTGCGGAATCCGCATCACCTGGGGCTTGTTAGCGCAGAAGCCCAGGTACCAGCCCAGGTGTACTGAGTCAGAATCTGCATTTTAACAAGACCCCCAGGTGATTTGTGTGCACATTCAAGTGTGAGAAGCACTGGGACAGACCCCATCAGCCATCTCTGCCTGCATGCTGACTCAGTATCCTTTGTAGTTCCTCCAGAGCGGGGGGGCTGCCTAGGTATGTTTACTGGAGGAGAACTTAAGGGTCACCTGTCTAAGCCCATTGTCACACCTGTCTAAGCCCATTGTCACACCTGTTAGGGGCTGAGACCAGTGTGGTCCTGGCCAAGGTCAGATCACATGCTGACCCATCTGGGACTAGACACAATGTACTAGATCCAGAAAACAGACTATCCTATGTAAGCAGGTGACATCATACTTCTAATCATTCTATCACTCCCTAAAGGTGGCTCTAAACAGTCAAACAGAGCTGTTGCTGACATAGCTAGATACACATACGTAAGGTCATTTTGGGACTACAGCCATCACATTGACCTAATCCTGTCTCTGACTTCTTTTCCAATCCAGGGCACAAAACAGCTTCTGCTAGCAAACGAGTCCTGCCAGATACGTGGAGAAATAGAAAGTTGATGGCACCCGTGAATGGGACTCAGACGGCCAAGAACTGCACAGATCCCGGTAAGGAATGGATTCCCCTCCACCCTGTCCACCGAGACGCTGGGCCTGTACGGGCCCTGGTGCCCATGTGGGCAGTCGCAGCCAGAGCTGGGAAAGGCGGTTTCTGCGCCTGAGTGGGAAGGGGTGGCTGTGTTAGGTGCAGAAAGGTGACATGTAGACGTTCATCAGTTGTGCTGCTAAGCAACTCAAGTGCTTTCTTTATCCAACAACTGAAAAGGTCACATTCAAGAGTTTAAAAATTTTATTTTCTGCTCTCACGATACTCCTGAAGGCTGAGGATTCTCCCTCACGCTCTTGATTTCCTTTGCCCAGGTGTCTTCGTTTACCGTCCCTTTTGCTCACTGTAGCCATTTGCTGGCGCTCTAGGGGCAGCACATCCAGCGGCTCTGGCGGATGGCGCTTCGGGATGACCCTCGGGGCTGGGGGCTGGGGCAGCAGCAGGGATGGGACACTCTGTGGTGCTGGGGCCCTTTCTCTGGAATGAGAGTCCCCAGCGTGTCATTCAGCCCCAGAGACCTATTCGGCTTGTGCCGGGAAGCAGTTTTAATGTTTTTCACGCTTCTCCTGGGGTTCAGAGGCAGTGGGGACCCAGAGGCAGGCAGGCTTTGCTTGCACGAGGGAAGACGCTTCTCAGGAGAAGAGGTGCCCTGGCAAAGCAGCCAGGCCCTGGTACACTGCCCAGGCCTCGCACGGGGCGGTTCTGGGCTTTAGCTCTGGCTCCAGCTCTCAGGGCCTTTGTGAGGAGGGTCCAGTGGGGTGATCTGTTCCAAAGCCCTTAGGGAACTAAGGTTTTGTCATAGATGGCTTTTCCCTGCAGTTGCTGGGTGAATCATGTAATCTTTTTGGATCTCTGTTTTCTCACCCGTGAAATGGGGGGAATGGCACTTGCCTGCTCCAGGGTGGTTGGAAGAATCGGGTGAGGCTTGTGCCTGGGACTGTGTAGAGAGGAGGTGGAGCTCCGGGGACAGAGGAGCAGGGCCGGTGGCAGTTTGTGTGTTTACCGTCACACTCTGTGAGGCAGGTTTCGCCCCCATTTTGCAGGTCCAGAAAGACCTAGGGAGGAGACACACGCTCAGAGTCACAGAACTCCTGAGTGGTGATGCTGGCTTTGGACGCAGGTCTGTGGGAATGAAACGGTTCGTTGGTTCCACGAGCTCAGGAAGGCGAGGGCTTCCCTCGGTGGTCGCACTGCTGTCCACGCCATCAGCTCCTTTCCCTCGGGTGTCCCCTAAGAAGTATGCAGGGACGTGGGGGATGGGCAAGCACAGGCTTGCAGAGAAGCGCTGGGATTCCCTTTGCATCTGGACATCGTTCCTGAGCGATCCATCTGTCCTGGTGACCCACCAGGCGGTGGTGTCCGTCCCGTCATTCCCTTCGGCCAGCACATCTCTCATCAGCCAGGCTGGTGGGTGTGTGGGCCAGACTGACGTGTGCCAAGGGTCATTGACTCTATGCTGCCAGGGGGTGTAAGGCCAGGGACAGCTAATGTTGGGGCCCATCCCCCATCCATTCCAGGGACCTGAAATACTAGAATGGGCACCATCCACACGGGGAACACTTTGCTTCTCTGGATAAAGAATCAGAGGGAATGTTTGACTGGATTCTGGGTCGCTGGCATTGGGCTGTCTGTGCCCCTCTTCGCTAACTTCTGTCATATATAGTCTGGGCATGCTGGCTTAGATGGGGCCCCATTTCTTACAGAGTTCTGTGCCTCACTGTGGCTCCTGTATCTTCAGCATCTGATACTGTCTGATCAAAATTATTTTTTAATTTTTATGAAGCATCCATTGTATTTGACAGGAAGACCTTACCCTGTCCCTCTTATGATGAGGGACATGGGAGGAAAGTGACAATATCTTCAGCAATGGTTCACATTTGCATTATACTTTGTACTGACAGTTTCTGGAACAGAGCCTGGCACACTGACGGGACTCAGTAAATATTGGTCAAGTGGTGGAATGAAAGTGTGCTTTGATGTATTATGCATTTTAATTCTTACTGTGCTTCTGCCAAGATGAGAAACACAAAGCTCAGAAGTCTAGTGGCTTCCCAAGATCTCTCTGCTGGCAGAGCATCCCTGGGTCACCTGGCTCCAGACGCCACGCCTCCCCCCCTGCACCAGCCCCCGGCTCTCCTCTCAGGCCAGGTGGGGGCTGGGACCTGCCTTCCCTGCCAGCCGCCTCCTGCCTGGCCCAGGAGAGTCTCCACCCCCTCTCCGTTTGGCAGGTCTGCAGCAAACACCTGCTGTTGTGTGCCCGGCGAGCACCTGCTGTTGTGTGCCCAGCCCTGTTGTGGACACTTAACAGGGAGGGGGGAGTACAAGCAAGTATAAGATGCGTCCCCTGTTACCAAGTAGCTCATGATAGAGTAGAAGACAAGATCTCGACCCAGGGAGAACCTGGGGACCATGAAGTACTGCAGAGGCCCCACTGAGCAGTCCTGCAGGAGGCCCTTCAGGCACCCAGAGGGATCAGCTGGCCTGGTACAGTCCTGTGTAGTCTCGGGGGCTAAATGAGCCAGGTCCCCATTGCAATGACAGAAAGCGTCCCCAAATGGGATTTAGCAAAAGGAATTTAGTGGCTCAGTAACTGGAAGTGTGGGATCAAAGTAAGAGACGTTTGCGATTCCGTTTCTCTGTCTGGACTCAGCAGTGTTCTAGCGTGGGAAGGCGGTTACCACAGGTCCGACCTTATGTCCCCCCAGACTCAAAAATGCTAGGAAAGAGCGAACCTGTGGCTGAGCCGCTTCTGCAGAAGCTGGGAGGTTCTACTGGGCTGCGTTGGCTTGGGTCACGTGATCACCCCAGGCAATTGCTCCCGCCAATGCAGTGCTGGGCCCCAGACTGGCTCAGGCTCGGTCACAGGCTCGGTGTGTGGAGGGAGGGGACTGAAGATGCCTCGCCCAACAGTTGGACCCCACCTGGGAGATGGAGAGTTGGGCACCTGGGGAGCAGACATTCAATTCGTTACACCTATTCGCCATAGGCTCCCAGCCTGGGGCTGCCACTGTGACAGGGCTGGGCCAGAGCTCCAAGTTAGAGTTTCAGGAGTGTGACAGATGGTGTGATCCGATGGCTGCCTTCTTTCTGCATGGTTGGCGGAGGTTTTCCCCATAAGAACTGCAGGCATCTTGCATCTTCTTGAGGTTTCTGCTTTGTGCCCATCTCCACCAATTAGAGGCCCCTCGTCTGGCTCTGCCAGTTGAAGTCTTTTAGGGATGTCGGAAGACGGAGCTTTAGGAGTTTCCTCCTGTGCCAAAGCACCACCCACAGCCGGTGTTCAGCAGACGTTAATTCATGTCTTCCTAGGATCCTCGAGGGAAGGAGCCGTGTCTTAGTTCCTGTACCTTCTTATGCTCCTCTTTGCCAGTGTGAGGAGTAACATTTTTTCCTAAAAACGTGAATGGGACCCCGCTGTAGTCTTCCCTGAAGCCTCTGGAAAACGCTGATCTCTTTGTTCTGCCTGGGTCATTTCCCCAGACCTTGGTGGCAGTGTTTTGAAGATCATTGTCTGTGTTTCAGTGTAAATGCCTCCATCGCTACCCCTTCAATTCTGTCACCCTTATCACGTTAACCTATATTGTTTTTATGACTTCTGTCACCATCTAAAATAACTTATTGTTGTCTGTCTGCCCTCAAGGGCTACCTGTTCTGTGGCCAGAAGAGGGGTTCTTAATCCTGGCCACACATTCAGGGCACCTCAAGAACTTTATAGATGTATTTTTAAATGCCCAGGCCCCACCCCTGGAGTGTCAGATTTCATTGGTTTGGGTAGGGCCTAGGAATCCATGAAGACAACGAGGAAGAAAGATCTTTATGATGATCCACTTAATGAATAGTAAATATATTTTCCTTATGATTTTCTTAACATTTTTTTCTCTAGCTTACTTACTGTAAGAATACAGTATGTAATACATATAACATACAAATTATGTGTTCATCAGCTTTATGTTATGAGTAAGGATTCCGGTTAACAGGAGGCTGTTAGTAAAGTTTTTGAGGAGTCAAAAGTTACACACAGATTTTCAGCTGCAAGAGGGATTGGTCTGTTTAACCCCTGTGTTGTTCAAGGGTCAGGCCACCTCACGGGGTTGTGACAATTAAATCAATGCCCAGCAGAACTTGAAGTGGTGTTTGGCACATGATTCATGCTCAGACGCTGGCTTCTGGTTTCTTCATTTCCTGTCTGCTTACCCCAGAGATGACACAATGCCTGTGTATAGTAGGTACTGAAAAACTACTTGTCAATCGAGTTTTCTACGAGCAAGTTAACAGGTAAACGGCTTGCCAAACATTTATTTTCTCTTCTGGAAATAAATTCGTTTTGTTTACCTTTGGAGGTTTTAGGATGCTGGAGGATGGCATACCTTGTAGAACTCACTTCTAAATAGAAAAACTTTGTGTTTTGACAGGTGCTATTTTACATTTTGACTATTTAACTGGGTGGGCACGGTTTCCCCTGCATTTGAGGTTGAATAAGTGGTTCGTCTTCCACTGTGTCACCCCTGTTGGTTTGGGTTTCCAACATCCTATGCTCCATGTTAAAAAAGAAGGGGAGACTAAGAGGGCTTGGTTTTCCCTCTCGTTGCGGGAGGGATTTAAATCCTCTAGGGTTTGCCTTATCAGGTTTGGTTTTCCTCCTTCCACATACGTCTTCTGAGATGCCTGTGGTTGTGTGTCCCCAGGAAGGCTGGAGGAGAGGGCTGCTGGAGGGGTGGTGAGGAGACTTTGCAGATGAGGGGACTCCGTAGCCTTTCAGGGGAGCAGCAGAGATGGATGCAGGCAGTAGACGGAGGATCGTTTGTGGTCAACTTGGTTCTGATCTGCCCTTTTTGTTCCGTACCACGCTGATGCAAAGGTGGCTGTGGGAGGAGAGAGGGTGGCAGAGTCTGGTGGTGTGACACTGGGCTGGGAGGAGATGGGATCACAGGGCAGGTACCCCCAGCAGTGGGTCTCCGCAGACTCCCCTGTGCAGGGAGCAGAGATGCAGAAAGCTCAAGAAATCAAGAGTAGGAGGAGGGACCTAGAGCTGCGAAAAGAACGTCAGGACAAGTGGGTGCGGAGGTGCGGTGGTACTGGCAGCGAGATGAAGAAGCGTCTGGATTCTGAACAAGTGTCTGTTAGCATGCTGCTCCAGTGGGCTGGGGAGGCAGTCACATAGCTGAAGTTTTCAAGTTGTTACGTAAAAGCAAATCCTGAGTTAGGAGAGCAAGAATTGATCTTACTATTTCCGGGCAGGCAGGGAGATCACAGTTCGGTACCTGTCCCCGACCACAGGGGTGGGAGTTCCAGCCTGGGCAGGGGCTTGCCTGGGCAGGGCAACCTCCAGAGAGCCAGACGGCTTCTAGGGGGAAGCTGTCACCAACCACGTTGGACAGCTGTAGGCTGGCAGAGCCTCCAATCTGATCATGAATGGAGGCTGAGGAAGACAGCAGCCTGTCATCAGTGTGCCTACTCTTTCCTGTTTTGTGGGATGGGTGGGATGTTACATAGTTGATCAGTGGCTTGGATGCTGAAGGTCTGAGTTCTAGTATTGGCTTTTGCTGGATAAGTACAAAGATTTTCAGCAGCCAGAAAAGGCTCCTGTGTGTCTCTCTTGGAGATGATAGTTTGATGTGGCAAAGGCAGATCTGTGGGTTTGAGTCCCAGCTCACCCCTTACTGGCCATGTGACCTTAGACAAGTTACATAATCTCTCTAAGCTTCAGGATTTCTCTTTTGTAAAAGGAGGATAGCGGCTCTTCCTACCTGTCTTATAGGGCTGCTTTGAGACTTAAACCACATGACCTACATGAGTGTTGAAGCCATATGGAGCACATGGTAGCTGCTATCATCATCATCATCATCATCATCATCGTTGTCATCATCATCAAGGCTAATACCAGGGTCCTATGTGCTGGGCACTATTCCAAGCACTTTCCGTGTGTTAATGAACTTGCTTCTCATAACAGCCCTTTAGGTGGGTGCTGGCATCGTCCTTACTTTGCAGATGAGGGAAAAGAAATGCAAAGAGATTAAGTAACCAGTCCAAGGTCACCCAGCCAACGAGAAGCAGAGCCAGTTGTGTGTGTGTGTGTGGCTTTAATTAATAGGCTTTATTTTTTAGAGCAGCTTTAGGTTTACAGAGAAACTGAGCAGAAAACACAGAGAATGCCTTAATCAGGCCTCACCCTCCCCCAGTTCCCTGCGTCATTGACATCTTGTATTCCTGTGGTATGTTTGTTACGGTTGGTGAGCCAGTGTTGATACATTGTCATTAACTAAAGTCCACCATTTGCCTCAGGGCTTACTCACTTGTTGCACATCCCATGGGTTCTGATAGATGTAAATGACATGTATCCACCGTGACAGTATCATACAGAATAGTTTCACTTCCCTAAAAATCCTCTGTAGAGCCCGATTTTTCATTTGGGTGGTCTGGATAGTGAGCCTATGTCCTTATTCGTAATTATTAATAAATGAGGTAGAAAAAGACAAACTAGAGATGAGAACTTCCATAGCAAATTCCATCCTGTCACTGTCGGGGTGCCCCTCTGAGAAATGGGGGGTGCCTGTCCATTGCGCCAGCAAACATGTATGTGGGTCCTGATTCTGGGTATGTTGCTAATACCGATTTGTTTGCAATCAGAAGTTTTTTTTGCCTTATCCAAACTATCGGGGCCATCTGCTAGCAATCTTTCCTCCTTGCCGGGCCATCTGCTACCCCCTGACTTGCAGATTCTCCGCTCTTGTCACTGTGCGGCCTCCTGCAATCCAGAGAGCGCCCACTCGGCTTCCTCTTGAACTCTGAGGAACGTTCCTCCCTGAGTTAAAAATGGAAATCATTAAGCATTGCCATGTGTTGCCTTGGGTGAAAGAGATCCAGCCGCTCGACACAACTGAAAAGCCGAATGCTTGAAAAGGGATTTTTGAAATTTAACATTGTCCACTATCGAAGAGGCCATTGGAGCATAGCATTTTACTAAAAAGGAAGAAAAATAAATGGCCGGAATAATTTGCTGTTTCTTCTGAAAAAGCAGTGGATGTCCCCTTGGGAAAGGAAAGGTCACCGTGTGACCAAGAAGTCAAGGCATTCTCTGGCCAGTGGATCTTTCCTTTGCAGATGGGAACACACGGCCACTTGGTTTCTGGTCCTCCAGGTCCCTTTGGCAGTTCAGCACAGCGCACGGCTCCAGCCCTGGGTCTCATAGTAATTGCGCGAGAAATAAACTGCAATGCATGTTTCTTAAATGTCCATGTGCACTGCACAGTACAAGGCTCTGAAGCTTAAAAGGACCCAGTCCCTGCCATCAGGGGGTTTGGGGGAGATAGGCTGGGGCTCGGGTAACAGACCAAGCTGCCTGCAGCAGATGCCATCGTAGGGGATCCCCTTAGGGGGAGGGGCTGTGGAGGAAACAGTGTGGTGGTTCAGGGCAACGGTGCCCGCCCCCCACCCATCCCGGGAGGAGACGACATCTGAGCCTGGCCTTGAAGGGTGACTGGTGGAGGCTGTGGAAGTACATCCAAGCAGACAGCACTGTGCATCTACAAGTGCTCCCTGAGAAGTCGCAGCATCATCTCCTGTACCCGGAGGAATGCTTATAGCAACCGCTGCACCTTGCTCATTGGCTGTCTGAGGGCAAAGAGAAAACAAACACCTCCTAAGATTACCAGGCACAATAGTAAGTAATTAGGCTTTGGGGATTTATCAGAGAGTCCATGTTCAACTAGGGATAGGGCTGAATCGGGTTACTCTGATATTTTTTTTAATGGGGGGAAGGGAGAGTGGTGGTGGTGCTTGGAAGATGGCCCAGGGTGAAGCTGGCAAACGGGTTCCAGTGGCCCTGCTAAGCCACAGTTGGGGAAGTCACCCCAGTTCACAAGTTGTGCTTGGCTCGGTAATGGCTCTTGGCAGATGGCAATTAGAATAATGTAGGCATTTGCCATTCTTTCTCCTCCTGCCTTTGTGTTCCTTGAGGCTGGAGTCAGACATAGACTCGGGTTACGGCAAATGGTGCCGGATGGAAGGCCCCTCATTTTACCCGTCAGGGAGCTGTGCCCCACAGAAGCAGCCACTGTCTCCCTGGCTGTCCCGCCAAGCCTGGTGGTACCTTGGGGAAGATCAGGGCACCCAGGAGGAGTCAAGGGTCAGAGTTCAGGGGTTAAGAACATGGACTCTGGAAGCCAAACTGCCTGGTTTCTAATCCTGCCTCTGCTCGTATTAGTTGTGTGACCTTGAAGTAATGACTTTACCTTCTAAGAGAAGTTTTATTCACTGATGTCTCTATCTCAGGCTCTAGAACTGTGCCAGTAAGAGCGTGTGCACATGTGTGCTTGCATGCACGTGTGCACTTGAGGGGGTCACATAGTGCCTTTATCACAGGGTTGTGAGCACTTAATGTGTTAATCTATGTAAAGTGCTTCTAGGAGTGCCTGGCACAGAGTGAGTGCTGTACAAGTTTTTTGCTGCTGAAATTACCTCTGACAGATAATTTAAATTGAGCTGTAACTTCACAGGATATATTCTGGGAACTGGCCTCTGATGAAGGCTGGAGGATGAATTTTGTAAATGCAGCACTGTATGTTGAGTGAAAGTTAAAAGTGAATTTCTGGAGCTTTTATTTACTTATTATTAATTATTTGAGGACAAGATGCTGTTGACTTTTTACATGGTTGGCACCAAGAGACTGCCCAGACTGCAGGGCGCAGTGGTCCTCGGTATTTGGTGACGTGGGACCCGATGAATGAGGAATGAGATATGGAATTTGGAGACCAGAGTTTGCATTCCGGCCCTGACGTAGCCTGTGCAATTTTGTGCAAGTCACTTTGGCTCTTGGAGCCTTAGTTTCCTGTCTGTGAAATGGGCATGATGATCAGTTTATCCCACAGGATTTTAACAATTAAGTGCTGTGCGAACACAGTTACTATTGTCTGCATGATTGTAGCAGATGCTTAACCCTTAGAAGAACATCCCTCCCTTGTGAAATAGAGACAATCAGTTTCAGAACTGATGCATAAAACCACAGCTAGGGTTTGGTGAGAGCATCGTGCTTGGCTCATGTGGGGCAAAGGCCCTGTTTGTGGAGTGTGTGGCTAGAGTAGAAGATGAAGCAGGTAATTTAGACCATCCCCCCTACATACCAACTCTCATGACCCCACCGCTGGTTTATCTCATCTCACACTGCAAATGTCTGGCTTTTGATTTCGTTGTACATGCCAACTTCAGGGATAGCTGGGCAGATCCTACAGCAGCTTGTTCAGCTCTGTACCTAAGATATATGTTTATTAAAATAACTGCCTACTGCAGGTGGTTTCTCTGGCCTCCGGCAGGAAGCCATCCTTGGGCTTACTGTGTGGTTGCTCGATGCGTGGTGATTGAGTAGCCCTGTCTGCTGGCCCCATGGGGGAATTAAAATGGCCCTAGATGTGGGCCCTGCCTCCAGGGAGCTTCCATTCGAGTCGGAAAAATAAAAATCTATAAAACTAATCTGTAATTGGATATGTGGGAGAGTGCAGAGTGCCACAATCCTGGTGGTTCAGTACAGAGGTGAGACAGTTAAGTCCTCAACATCAAGATCAGAGAGGCGGCCGGGCCCGGTGGCTCACACCTGTAATCCTAGCCCTCTGGGAGGCCGAGGCAGGTGGATCGCTCGAGGTCAGGAGTTCGAGACCAGCCTGAGCAAGAGCGAGACCCCCGTCTCTAGACCAGCCTGAGCAAGAGCGAGACCCCCGTCTCTACTAAAAATAGAAAGAAATCATCTGGCCAACTAAAAATATATATAGAAAAAAATAAGCTGGGCATGGTGGCGCATGCCTGTAGTCCCAGCTACTCGAGAGGCTGAGGCAGAAGGATCCCTTAAGCCCAGGAGTTTGAGGTTGCTGTGAGCTAGGCTGATGCCACGGCACTCACTCTAGCCCGGGCAACAGAGTGAGACTCTGTCTCAAAAAAAAAAAAAAAAAAAAAAAAAGATCAGAGAGGGTATCACGTCAAAGGTGGCATTGAAGATGGGAAAGTGTGGCTTCTGAAGGCCAGTAATGGAGTAGACGTGTAGTTAGCACCATGCTAAGTGCTTTGCGTGCATCACTGCCCTGAGCCCCGTATCTGCCCTGTGAGGGCAGGTGGTGGTGGAATGCCAGCACTTCCATCTTACAGAAGATGTGAGCAAGGCACAGGGAGATTAAATAACTTGCTCAAGGTCTCCTAGCTCAGAATTGGCGGAGCAGGGATTTGAACTTGGGCAGCCTGACTCCAGAGCCTGTACTTTTTGGGGGAGGAAGGTGAGGGAACGGTAGGTGCTGGGTAAGCTTGGGGTGTGAGGTGTGTGGGTAGGTGTGGTTAGTGACTCGTCCTGTAATGTATGTTGGAACCAAAAGTCTTAAACACCCAAAGACCTTTTTGCTCTTGCAGGTGGTGGGAACCAGTGACGGATTCTGAGCATCTCTGTGTTTTAGGAAGATAGCTCTGCTGACAACATGGAGAGTAACTTAAATTGAGATAATATGTGTAAGTTCTTAGCATTATGCTTAATAAGCTTTTTAGGACAAAAGAAAGTGCAGTTAGATTAATTGGGATCTGTTGCACAGAGATTTAGCCAAAGGTGACAGTCTTGTGTAGAGTGTCAAGGAATAGCTTGAGAGAGGCAGACTCTGTATATCTGAGATGCTGGGTGTGCAAGATGGTAGGTAGGAGTTGTCAGATCTGATCACAGATGCAGAGAAATGGTCCATGGCACCTCTGTTTTCCAAGATGGGAGCACGGGAAGCATTTCTTCCTCCCTTAGGACCCCTCTAGAGCTGTGGTCCCCAACCCCCAGGCTGTGGATCAGTATCAGTTTGTGGCCTGTTAGGAACCAGGCTGCACAGCAGGAGGTGAGCGGCAGGTGGGCGAGCAAAGCTTCATCTGTATTTACAGCTGCTCCCCATTGCTGGCATCACCACATAAGCTCCGCCTCCTGTCGGATCAGTGCAGCATTAGATTCTCATAGGAACGTGAACCCTACTGTAAACTGCGCATGCAGGGATCGAGGTTGTGGGCTCCTTATGAGAATCTAATGCCTGATGATCTGAAGTGGAGCTGAGGAGGTGATGCTAGTGCTGGGGAGCGGCTGCAAATACAGATTATCATTAGCAGAGAGGTTTGACTGCACAGTAAATGTAATGCACTTGAATCATCCAGAAATCATTCCTCCCTCACCCCAGTCCATGGAAAAATTGTCTTCCATGAAACCAGTCCCTGATGCCAAAAAGGTTGGGGACCACTGCTCTAGAGGATCCTAGTCCAGGAAGAGCCCTTATACAGTGGCTGGGTTATATTCTACATTCTGTATTCCAAAGTATGCATCCAACAGATGCTCATTGGGCACCCATGGGTGGGCACCAGTGGGTACTTGGGACTAGGAAAAGCAATGTCTGTCCTCAGTGAGCCTGCAGGTTGGAAGGACAAGGTAGATTGTAATTGCCACATTGACCTGGAGTGACACGCACTCATGCACAGCATGGCTGGAAGGCTTCACAAAGTGTGCAGCATTTGAGCTCTGCTTTGATGCAAGTGGGTATTTGCTGGACAGATGGGGAGGGTGGGATGTATCTGGTGGTGTATACAGTGATTGTAGAAATAGGGTGGTAAGAGAGAACCTGGCAAGATCACAGCCGAAGGAGATATTTTCAGCTGGCCTTGGGTTTGGGTCCATGGGCGTGGTGGCCCCTGAGGTTGGATGGAGCCAAGCCTGCACTGCTCCAGAGGCTGGGCTTTTGTCTGGCTTGTGTGAGGTTTTAAGAGTAGGAGAGATGACTCTTGCTGGCCTAGGAGCTGCTTACCTATCGCCTCCGGGCACCTGGTGGGTGGGGAGCTGTAGGGATGGCAAAGGTGCCATTCTCACCCTCAGGAAGCACAGCTGAGAGAGGGCGCAAATCTCTCTAATCCTCGTGTTCCTTCCACACCTTGCCTCGCGTATTGGCACATCTGGTTTATGACGCTCTGTATAGCAGCGGGGCTCAATGCCAGCAGGAGTTCGCCGAGGCCCCAGTGCAGATGCATTTGCTGTGAGCAACGTTAGAGGCATTTAAACATGATGATGGGGAAGAGTTTATGAAATGTAGGGCACTGTACGTGACATACAAAAGGGAGGACTCTGTGGCCCTTTCTCTGGGGGACAGCCGGTACTCAGAGTCATCCTCGTTTCCCTCTGTCTCCCTCCACCCCCTCTGCATGTGTGAGGGGGCTGTCGGGTGCTTGTCCTGAGAGAGGGTGCATCACGCCACATGGGTAGCAGGCAAAGTGGCAGCAGCCTGGCCTCCTTTGGTGGCCTGGTGGCCTCTGTGCCTTACCTTATTTGGAGAAGAACTCCTGGGATGGAGGGGCATGGGTGTGTTATGTGACATGCCCTCTGGTTGCTGAACACGCTCTCGTCCTGAAGCTTGCTGCCCTTGCCTGACCACGGGTGCTTGGGTAACCAGGACACGCCGACGCTCAGGCCATGGGTGACAGCCACACGTGAAAGGCCTTCAGCCTGGAGAAACCTGGTCCCAGAGCGAGGTGGAAACACTCCGGAGACTTACTGGAGTGTTGACAAAGGCGATTAGTGGAGTAGATAGAATGACTTATGAGCAGAGATTAGAGAAGCTAAGTAGCTCCGGCTTATGAGCTGAGCCGTGAAAGAGGGGGCACTTGAGATGGTTTGAGGGGCTCGGCTGGCTGCACGGGGCTGCACCCAGGGAGCTGTCAGGCCCGAAAAGGACCAAGGGGCAGCTCTCGTCCCCTAAAGTGCCTCTTCAAGGAAGCCTGTGCCTCAAACAGCCTCCCCAGGGGGAAATCCGTCACCCGGGGTGTTTTGGTTAGACCGGGCTGCGTGCTGGAGGGTTGGTTGGGAGCGATTCTGTGCTGGCAGCAGAGCATGCTCACTGCCTTGTGTCTTTTCACTCACTAATTCCTGGGTAATTCTGTGGGCCTCAGGGGACAAGCCCTTGAAAGAATTGCTTTGAAATCCCTTTGATCATTTCAACCTTGCTTGTTTTTCCCTTAGCCAGCAAAAAATCCCAATGTAGCCTGGTGTGAAAAGTAGCTAAGTGACCTGTCCACTGCAGGTGACCCCATATGCATCAGGAGGAAGAAAGGAAATTCAAGGGATGTTGGCACCTAATTTTCAGACCGTGTGCACCGGGAGGATGTTGCTGCTGCTTCCACACCCCGAGCCCCAAGCTCACCACGAATACTTAGAATCACACACTTAGAATCACACGACAAAGTGAGAAGGGATCCAAGAGATCACGGAGGAAGGTAGCGTGTGTTGCAGCTCAGAGAAATTCTGCTCCATCCTTTATGTGCACATGATCACCTGGGGACCTTATTGAAATGCAGGTGCAGGAGGTCTGAGGGTTGCATTTCTAACAAGCTCCCAGGTTCTAACAGTGCTGCTTGTCTGCGGATGACACTTTGGATAGTGAGAATGTAGAGTCTGCCTGACCTGGGTTAGGGTCCCTGCCCTGCCAGTGAGCTGTGTGGCCTTGGGCAAGTGACATGGCCTCCCTAAGCCTCAGATTCTCCGTCAGTGAAACGGGGTCATGGTACTTACCTGGCAGAGGTCCTGGCAGAATTAAATGAGATCGTGCCTGTCAGCTGCTTAGCGCTGTGACCACTGCACAGCCAGAGCTGGGCACGGGGAAGCTTGCGCTGTTGGGGCTTGATCCAGCATTCCCCAGGCTGCTTTGGGGGGCACTGTGCCCAAAAGGTGGTCTTCCCCCTCTCTCCACCCCGGCTCAAAAAAGCTTCCGTGATCAACGCTTTGGGGAAGGCTGTAGCTCTGCCTCTTGTGGAGACAGCTTAGTGTATTCAAGGTTCTGAGACGTTCTGCAATCCAGAAACCTTTAAACTTTAAAGTAGATTTTTTTATTGTGGTTAAATAGACATAACATAAAATTTACCATTTTAACTATTTTTAAGTGCACAGTTCAGTGGCATTAAGTACATTCACGTCATTGTGCAACCATCGCCATCATCCATCTCCGGAACTTTTTCATCCTCCCCAACTGAACTTCTGTACCCATTAAACACTGACTCCGCATTCCCTCCGGCCCCCGCCACTGTCATTCTACTTTCTTAGAATTTGGCTACTCTAGGTACCTCATGTAAGTGGAATCATACAGCATTGGTGTTTCTGTGCCTGGTGTGTTTCAGTTAGCCTAGTGTCCTGAAGCTTCCATCCATGTTGTAGCCTGTGTCAGAATTTCCTTCCTTTTCAGGGCTGAATAATATTCCACTGTCTGTATGTACCACTTTTATCCATTCATCCATTGATGGGCACTTGGTTGTTGTCACCTTTTGTGAACAATGCTGGTATGAACATGGATGTGCAAATATCTGTTTGAGCTTTAAACTGTTTGAAACTTAGTATTTCCCAGATTTGGGGAAGGCTGGAGGGGGAGAAAAGCTGAACCCTTAACCCATTACCCCCACCCTCTCTGTCACAGTGGCAGGGTGGGGCACTGAGGTCCTTAGTCGAGGTTCTCAACCCTGGCTGGGCTAGAATCTCCTGGGGAGTTTTAAAAAATACCCATACCCAGGTCCCACCCTGGACTAATTAAATGAGACTCTCTGGTTAGGACCTGGGCAGAGGTAGCTTTAAAGCCCCCCGGTGACATTAATGAGCAGCCAGTGTTGAGAGGTGCCAGCTGGGAGACTTGCTGAGATTCACATCCAGTGGTAGTTCAGGGCCAGGACCAGAACTGAGGGCTGTCAAGTCCCAGGACATCGAGTGCTGATCCACGAACTCCCGCCTTGGAGTGCCTGCCAGGGCACAGGAAGGCGAGAGTGGAGTGTGCAGCAGGAGGGGACGACCCTGTGCCCCTTAAACCTGCTAACATTGATGAGTGTCTCTTGTCCACCTCTGCTAGAGAGGCTGGGGACAGTCCTGTCCTCAAAGGGTGAACCCAGTAGGGAGGCAGGCCTGCACCCACATCAAGTCACCAAGGAGCTGGAGATGACAGGATGCAACCCAGTGCCAAAACTGGGACCTGCCTTGCTGCAGTGTTCAGGGCCTACTGCAGATTAGAAGGAGCACTTCTGAGTTTGAGGACATGGGAGCACCACAGTTCAAATATTTCTCATGCAGGACGATCACTGTTGTCCTTGTCACTTTGAGGTTGAGCGATGGTGTCTCTGGCCTCCACGCTCCTGGCCAGATGGCCTGTGCTTGCACACGGTGCCCCTCCCTCGAGACAGGGATTTGCCTTGCACGGTGCGACCTCGGAAGCCGCTGCTCAGTGGTCTGCCAGTCTGCCGTCCCTGTCTCATTTCCAGGGGCCGGTGGTCTCGCTTTGGTCTGACGTATGACAACGTGAAGGAATGACTTAATGGCATTTAAATTATTATTTTTTAAGCATACCGTGGCCCAGGCAAACAAGCCTGAAGTCCATCTTTATTCTAAGTCAAGTCTTCAGACTTTGTTCTCTCTTTCTAGGAGTGTGTGGTCCTGGGACCTTTTGTAAGGAATTTGTCAACCATAAAGCAGCCAACCCCAGAGAGATCCTTTGGGCAGTACTCTGGGGGCTGGGGCTCGGGGGAATCTGCTTGTTTCCTGGGCCCACGAGCATGGTTTACAGAGGCGGAGCGGGTGAACCATGGTAACCAAGCCCACACGTTCACTTTAAACCTAGTAACCAGTCCCCAGCCAGGCCACGGGGCCTGGGGGAGAGAAAACCCCTTTCCTGGTTCGGCGCACCTGACGGCAGTGTCACAGGGCTATGGACTGTCCCTTCACTCTTTTTCCACCTTGAGAGTGGCACAAACATGATGCGAATGAACTGGCAGAGATGTCCCCAGGCTGTCTGATTCCATTAAGAGGTGTGATATCGAGGGTAGTGATTAAATGACAACAACAAAATGCTGATTTTGATTCTTGAGCACATCCCCATTCAGGAGTTTTGATGGCTCTTTCCTGCCCTTGGTCTCCATCCATTGTGCGGGCAGAGGGGAAAGCCCGTCTCTCCCTCTGTGGGTATCAGGCTCTGCCACGCCCGTCGTCTTGCATGCATTCCACTGAATTGGGTGTAAAAATCCCTTATAAAGAGCAGAGCGTGAAGCAGGGGTACCTGCCGCTCTGGATTTGAGAGTGTCTGTCCACGGTCTCACGTGGGCAAACTGGTCTCTGGCTCGTGTCGAGCTGCAGGCACTGGGGAATTGATCTCCGCTGGCTGTTGTGCAGTCACACCTGTCCCCGCTCAGTTCGTGCCTTTTGCTGTGTAGCTGCCTGTCTTGGAACCCTGTGGTTTCCTGTCCCATTTCATCCCTGTGTTTGTATAAGACAATGTCAACATGGCAACAAGTGACAGATGCAACCCTGAACCGACACAGCAGACTCGATCCCTCGTTCGCTCGATGTGGTTTTGTTATGGCTCGTCTGTTCATTCATCCGCTTTTCCTCCTCTGTAGTCATATCTCAAGTGTTGCCTTTTGGATGCAACTTGTGTCATAAAACTGTGGCACCTGATGTCTCTTTTCAGGAGCGGTTGGCAGGCAGAGTAAGAAGCAGTTTGCAGACTTACCAGAAAGTCCCCGTCACTCTCCATGTGATAGAATAATGGCTCCTTTTGAGTTTAGCTAATCCTCAAAGCCAGATTTTCCCAGCCAGCGTCTCCCCGCCTCCCAGACTGATTGGGTTCTCCACTCATCCCTCTTCGGCCACCTCTGGGGTTGAAGTCTGCTCAGGCAATCTGCTCACTCATTTATTTACTCTTTTTTTAATCCAAGAAATCCAAGAGCCTCTGATGTGGGAAACACTTTGCCAAGTGCAGATGAATCCAACAGGGCTCTCCCCAAGGAGCACGCAGTGCGGAGGGAAGAGGAAATTCGAGTCTAAGTGTTAGCGGAGCATGCTGAGCGAAGAAACTCTGCTCTGACGTGACTGCACACGTGCACACTCTCTAAAGCCAGGGGGAATCTGGTTCTCCACTCTGCGGAGTCACTCACTCGCTCAGTCAGTATTGCTTAAATGTCTGCTGTGTGCAGATACCATGGGGAGGAAGATTGACTCCATCTTCAGGGATCCCAAGTTATAATCTGACAGGAAAGGTGAACTTTGAAGTGACAGTAGCTAAAATATGCTGTAGGGAAGAGGGGCAAGTGAGCCACATCATGGTTTAGAGGAGCAAGAGAGTTTTCAATATGGGCCTTTTGGAGGAATTGGCCTTGAAGGTGTGGATAACCTTTGACACCATGTGTGGAGGGAACGACATAGACCTAGGCCCTGAGGCGGGACTTTTGGTGTTGGCTTTATATTATTGTTTGCATTTACTTACTTCCAGATCTTCCTGTATAGGTAGGGCTGTGACTTGCATAACAGGGTATTCAATCCATTGACATTTGGACATGTGACTTCCTTTGGCCGGTGGATGTGAGCAGACATGACTTAGACTGTGTCTGAGCAGAAGCCTTAAAAACTCACATGTATTTCTGCCAGCACTTGCTCTCTTCCCTTGCCCATGAGGATGGCATATCCTAGATGGCACTTACCTTCTGCCTGGATTCTAGAATAGGAAGACAGGAGAAGCCATCCCTTCATTGCCAATTTGTGATCCAAATGAGACGTGTTATGTGCCACTGATATTTTTGGGATTGTTTGTTATTGCAGCATAACCTAGCGAAAGCTGACTGATACAGTCCCTCAGTAGTGGATTAGTGTGGTTTGCTCATGTGCAGTGTTAAATGAAGGGGATATTTGGAGAAGAGAGGTCACCTTGAATCAGATGACAGCAGGCTTTTAGCATCCAGATAAGGAGTTTGGATTTCTTATTGAGGCAGTCAGAGTTGGGGAAGGCTTCTGAGCCGGGGGTTGATAAGCTGAGGACTGTGCCTTGGAGAGATGACTCCAACCTCAAGGCAGAGGCTAACTTGTCCTGGGGAGGTGTTGGAAGCTGTTTGGGGTGTCCAGGCTTGAGGAGAGGAGGGCAGAGACAGTGGGAGTGGAGACAGGGTCTGATTTCAGGGACTCGGTCTCGGTCAGGTTGATGTAGACATGGCAGCTGCCCAAAGGTGAGTGAGGGAGGGCCCGGTTTATTGCCAGGGAGAGCGCTTTGTCCTGTTGGGCCCTCCACAAACAGAGAAGAACAGGGTGGGCCGATGTCCTCCATCTGGCTGGCTTGCCAAGAGTCCAGGCACTGCCTGTTTCCCAAATGCTGCATTTTGCTGGGTAGAAATGAGATGTCTGGGAAGACATGCCAGGTGTTGGGTGAACTTCAAGTTCTCTCCCTGCTTTGAAACCTCCTGCAGTTCTGCTGCTCCACAAATTGATGAAGGGGGGAGGCGGGAAGGGCCTGAGGAGACAGATGGAAAGCTGCGGGGTTGGGGGGTGGGCCCAGGTAGGGTGCACTGCACCCAGAGTGAAATTCAAGGCCACCCCAGGAGGCATTCAGGATCTTTAGCTGGGCCAGGGCTCGATTTGGCGAGCTCTGCTCATCAGTAACCGTTCATTCAACAAAGCAGTTAGGAGAGTGAACTCTGCCGGGTTTGAAACCTGGCTCTACCACTTACTGGCAGTGACCTTGGGCAAGTTACTTATTAACCCTTCCCCGTGCCTCAGTTTCCCCATCTGTAGAATGGTGATGACAATCCTGAGGTGGGTTGTCTTATGAGGGTGAAATGCATTAACCTAAGTGTCATGCTTAGAACAGGACCTGAGGCAGAGTAAGGGCTGGTGTGGTGGGAAGGGGATATTGGCACCCCCGTGTGCCGGGCACTGTACCAGGCACTGGGGAGATGGCAGTGAACAAAAAGTCCTGCCCTTGTGGAGTTTATGTTTTAGTGGAGGAGGCAGAAAATAAACATGCAAATAAGCAAATGTATAATGTCAGGTGATAAACGTCGTGAGGAAAAGTAAATTGGGATGAGGAGATGGTGACGAGGATAGGTTTGGGGGCCTCAAATCAGGTGTTCCGGAAGACCTCTGAGTGGACGGGACCCGAATAGCGTGCCAGAGGGGCCGTGGTGCTGCCCGGCAGAGGACAGCCGGTTGTGGGGAGGAGTGTTTCCGGCTGAGGGGACAGGAAGTGCAAAGGCCCTGGGGAAGGGCATGTGCTTGTCTGTTCTAGAAGCAGCAAGGAGGCTGGTGTGACCGGAATAAAGTGAGCTCATTGAAGTATTTCCTTTTCTTTTTAAGGAAATGGAAGCTTTCTGCCTCCATTGAAAGTTCAGATTTTATAGCAGATGCAGTGCTGTAGAAGGTGGAGCAGGAATATCAAAGTCTGTCGTTCTCAGACCCTACGCTGTTTTCAGAGCCTCAGTTTTTCCTTCTGTAAACTGGGAACGGTCTTCCCCACCTCTCAGGATGGTTGTGGGGAAGACATGAGCTCATGCCTCTGTCTCCGTACTCGGGAGGTGTTCAAGAAACATTAATTATTATAAGCCTTGGGAGAGAGTTGATCTGAGGTCAAGGATGGAAGTGTCTCTCCAATATAACACGTTGGGATGAAATCTGAGGTCATGTGGGAGGGTTGCATCATTGTTGTAACCATCTACTTAAAAAAATTAAAAGGGCCTTCAAGCTATTATTTATATTGCAGTAATAGCTGCTTGCAGTGATGATTTTACTTGTGAAAGGGGAGAATGATCGTGACGTCTGAGAAGTGGTATTTTGGACCAGGGCTGTGGTTCTCAACTCCGGCTGTGGAGATTTTAAAGCTCCTGATGCTAAGGCCATACCCCAGACAAATTAAATTCTAGTCTCTGGGTGTGGACCCCGTCTGCCGTGGTTTTTAAATTTCCCCCAGTGATACGAATGTGTGGTCAAGGTTAAAGACCACTAAGCTGGGTGGGGAGGGGGTGTGGCCTCCCTGGCTCTGGAAGATTCTGAGTGTGCCAGGTTCCATGGTCACTGCTTCTGTGCTATGGGGCTGTGGCAAGAATGACCCCAAGAGTCAGGATTCTGCCAAGCTACCTCCTTTGTAGTGCCGACTTCTGGGATGGCTCAATGTAGGTGGACATGACTTTATTTTTAACCTTCTAAAAAAAAGTCATAAAAATGAGAATACTTTACAATTAACTCTTTATTCTTACTAAAAACAAAAAGTACAGTCTCTTCTGTGGGTTCAGGTATCAATCTCCTATTTCTTCTTCCTAGGGAGTTAGCAATAGCCCTTAGCCCGTATGGTGAAAGGAATTGATGTAATACATTCTTGATCCCATTTTGGTGTCCCACACTGAGCTTGTTCAATTTTGTTTGTGCTGGATGTGCTGAACTTTTCAAGGAGCCAAAGGCATCAGGAGACTTGTTTGTCAGTTTGTGGCGTTAAGAAGTCACTAATTGCAAAAGGCAGAGTGAGAAACACTGAAGCTTCAAGGCAAAATATTAATAGCAGCCAGGAAGGAATGACACTTTTCATTAAATAGTGAGATTCTCATTGTTTCCCTTATTGCTTTGGCTGCCAGTATGCTCAAAAATGTTTTATGCTCAATTGCTTTAGATTCCTTTAGAGGTTTTTAAAAATATAATTATCCATTCCTACCTTACTATTACTTTCTCACACTGTTACTTGGCTTTCAACATTTTACTTTAATCTTGAACTTTTTTAGAAGTTATTTGGGTTATAAAAATACTTCTAAAGAAAATAATTATGTCTTGTGCCTAGATATTTGATTGGAAAAGAGTTGTTCACATCATATTCAAAAGAATAGTTGAGATGTTAGAGCTTCTTTTGCAGCCCTGAAATCCCCATAAATGAGGGCCCAGAGTGAGGAAAGACTTGCTTGGAAGGTGAGATAATGTGATGGAAGGAGCCAGGTGCTCCATGTACTGAATGTGTAAACTCTGCAGATTTTAACCTCCCTGAGCCTCAGTTTCCTTATTTATGAGATGGAGACGATCCTAGCTTTGCAGATTCATTGTGCAAATTGGATGAGCTTAGGCATATAAAGCCCTTGGCATGGTGCCTGGGACTTAAATGTGGACGCAACAGTATTTTCATTGTGACTATTGCCCTTAAGTCGGGGGTCAAGAAACTCTTTGTGTAAAGGCCAGATAGTAAACGTTTTAGGCTTTGTGGGCCATACGGTCTCTGTGGCAACCACTCAACTCTGCCATTATAAGGTGCATCCATAAATGAATGTGTTACAATAAAACTTTATTAACCTTGGACTGTAGTTTGCTGACTCCGCTCTAGACCACAAAACTAACTGGTGGCTTCCCAGTTCCCCAGTCCCTGGGACCCCTTTTCTCTGCGCCGACGCTGCGCACCATCAGAAATGGAGACTGCACAGTAATTACTTTGTATGGCCCTTCTGTTTTCTGAGTTCATTTTTTTCCCCTAAGACTCATATGAAGGCAAAGTTTCTTGAGAAATCTGAAACAGAAGCATCAAGCCCATGTCTTTTCTCTGGGCCTAATCTCCTGATGTGCGTGGGGAAAACCCTTTTGAATCAATGTGTTCTAAGGGCCTCCCTTGGGTGAAGTCTTTCTGGAACCTGGGGCTACCGGGGGGTGGAGCCTGGCTCTCGTGAACGTTGGAGCATTGATTACTGAGAATGCTACGCAGAGGGAAAGCCCGAACTCAGGAAGGAAACCAGAACTTTGCAGCTTAAGGTTTAGCCGCTGACCTTGGCTTATGATCTGGAGTTACCAGCTCTGAGGGAGGTGCCAAATTGTGCTGCAGGCTCTGTGAATCCTAAAATGAACTGTCACAAAGCAAAAGGGAAAGAATGGGACAATCCCACTCTTCCAGTTAAAAAGGCTGATGTGAGGATTGCTGTTGAATATCTGCCCAGATTTTCAATGCCCTAAATAATAAAAGTGACTGGAAGACATTTCTTTTTTTTAAAATTTATTTTATTGTTTTAGAGATGGGATCTCACACTATTGCCCAGGCTGGAGTGCAGTGGCACGATCATAGCTCACTGCAGCCTCCAACTCCTGGGCTGAAACAATCCTGCCTTAGCCTCCCAAGTAACTGGGACTGCAGATATGTGCCACCACGCCAGGCTAAGCTTTTTCATTTTCTTTTTTCTTTCTTTCTTTTTAGCAACAAGGTCTCAGTATGTTGCCCAGGCTGGTTTCAGACTCCTGGCCTCAAGTGATCCTCCCACTTCGGCCTCCCAAAGCACTGGGACTATAGACATGAGCTACCGCACCCATCTTGGAAGATATTTCTTGAGCTTATAGGATATTTTCTTTTTTAGTTTTCTTAGACTAAGCTGCTTATTTTGAGATAACTGTAGATTTACATGAAGTTGTAAGAAATACAGATTCCATGTACCATTTCCCTTGCTTTCTTTCCCTTGCTTTCTTTCCCCAGTGGTAATATTTGAAAAACTATAGTACAGTATCATAAGGATATTGACATTAATATAGTCAAGATAGAGAAAATTTCCATCACCTCAAGAACCCACATGTTGCTGTAGGCATTTAAAAATAAAAGCTTTTATTGAATTTTGCGGGATTCAAATAGGGTGACATGCCAGCAATGTGGTTCCACTGTTTTAATGACTTGCTTCTTCAAATACTATTTGCACCCAAGAGTCTTGTTTCCAATAGCAGATGTCTCCTTTTTGGATTATGGATAAAGGAGTTTTGTAAGTGATTATCTTCCTAGGAGGCAGTTCCTGTGGGTTTGAAGATGTGCCACCCCACTGGTCGCACGAGGCAGACACTTCCCACTCTACCTGGCAGAACTCTGACCACATGGAATCATTTGAAGCTGACCATGGAGGTCTTCTTGTTTTGAGGGAAACGTGCCAAAGCCCAGAAGACTGCATTCGTACACAGTAGCTCTGGGCTTATGAATGTATTGAACCCTGTCGAAGTCTCTGTATCTAGAAAGACGATGTAGAATAGGAGTTCTTGCAAACTGACCTATGCCAATTCGATCATGTGCAGTAAAGTTCTCTTTGGGGGCTGCTAAAAGTTGGGGCTCAGAGTCAGCTGCTCCTCAGCAACCTTGCCACCAGGTTATAAAGACAGCAAATTGCTAGTCAAATGTCGCAGATGAACAACCTTCAGTAAGAGAGATGAAGTCCCAACACTCCATCCTTTCAGGTACTCTGACCACAACTTGCAGGAGAGATTAACTCGAAGTAGGATCAACAACATTCAAGTGTTAGAATTCAGTTAGCCTTACAGTCAGGATTAAGCAACCAGATCCCTCCCAAACCGATGGCCAGACTCAAGACCATTTGGGATCAGGCCTTGGGCACCATCCCTAAGGACTCAGAATGCTAGATTCTTCTCTCATCACCTGAGGGTGGGGATGGCCTCCAGAGTATCTGAGCCTGTCCCCATGTCTCAAATGCCATTGACGTCATCAGCGAGAGTCCATTTCTCACGTCTAATATACTAATGACCAAGTCACTAAATTACTGGTAAACTCAATTCGTTATGCAGATGAGCAGAGTAGCTGATGTTGCTGGGAACAGAGGCAGCTGCAGGACTTGAGAGCTTGGCCAGGTGTCATGCTAACTTACCACCTGCAGTGGACTGCATGTCCCCTCGAAATTCATATGTTGAAATCCTAATCACCAGTATGTTTGTGCATGTATAGAACATGGGGTTAAGTGATGACTCATATATTTCAATATGGTTACAATTAGCATGACTTACATGTTTCATACCCATTGTTTCTCAATATTGAGGGCCAACTCAAATCACTAATAAGTAAATGTTTTTTCCCCATGCTTTAACCATTGAGATAGCATTTTATATTGTATGGATGGGCTATGATCTGTGTAAGTGTTTCCCTAGTGACGTGTATACATTTAGATTGTTGTTGTAGCAAAAGAAGGAAAAAACCAGTGCAACGAGTGGCTCAGGAGTGGAATGGCTGGGTCAGAGGGTATGTGAATTTGTCATTTTGACAGATGGTGCCAAAGAGCCCTCTGTCAAGTCTGCACCTATTGGCACCCTCTGTTGCACCAGCCACAGAGGAGAGGACCGTCCCCCACATGCCATGTTACCAGACTTGGTGAGTTTGCCAGTCTGGAGGGCGAATCATAGTATCTCAGTGTGGTTTTTATTTCTATGTCACTCATGAAATGAGGTTGAACATTTGTTCCTATTTGAATCATTCGTGTTCCTTTTCTGCTTACTATTGCTCCTGTCTATGCAGGCATTTCATCAGTTGCACCCTACTTGGATTGTGTTGTCAGAAAGAAAACTGTCATGGCCAGGTTCCCCAAAGATAACCCTAGCATGGCCAAGAGAGGAACCTTGACTGTTCGGTTCCCTGAAGCAGCTGTAACCCCACAGCAGGGCACAACTTCAGCCCACTTGTCCTGCCTGCATCTGCTGCAGTCCTCACGCATGGTGGCCAGGAGAGAGGAGGTGCTAACATGTTGGCACAGTGCTGGCGTCACCCCATGGTCATGTGCTAAGAGAAGTTGAACTAAATTGCCTCCTGGTTTTCTGTGTCCCTCCTATGAGCTTGGCCATCGAGAACTGCCTGCCAGAAACCCAGAGCCAGACCTGAGACGGGGGTGGGCTCACCTCCCCCCCTAGTGAGGTGTGTTTAGCCCCCAGCAAGCCTCACCAGGTGATCGTATTCCACATTATCTGACCTTGATTGCATCTGTTTGATTCATTTGTTTATTCTATAGTAGCATTCCCCCAATATGGCAGGTACTTTTATAGTTTTGGGACCACAGTAGAGATTAGAATGGACAAATGCCTGCCCTTATAGAGCTTACAGTCTGGTGGGGAGGAAACAGACACAATAAACAAGCCGAGTATATAACGTGCCAGGATAGAATTTCTGTCTCATTATTTACATTTCTAATAGAACTAATGTGCATGCAGATCACCTGGGGAATCTTTTGAAAATGCAGATTCTGATTCAGTAGATTGGGGGTAGGGCCGGAGGTTCTGCACTTCTAACAAGCTCCCGGGCGATACTGATGATATTGGTGCCCAGAGCACACTTTGCAAGTAGCAAGGCCCTAGAAGGTATTAGGTGCAGTGGGGTGAGGGGGCCCGAGAATGCCGGTGCCGTGGGGTGGTTGGATATCATCTAGGTTGCTCAGCGAAGGCCTCGCTGAGAAAGTGATACGTGGAGGAGGTAAGGAGGAAGTGGCCTGCCCACACTTAGGGGACAGCCAGCACGCAGGCCTTAAGACGCAGGGGAGGCAGGTGGGTTTGGGGATAGCAAGGAGGTGAGTGTGGCTGGAGTGGGGCAGTAGAGGTAGGTTACAGAGATTGGGAAGAGGCTACCTGGGGGCACAGGGTCTCAGGTCTCAGTAACATGAATGGATACTTCATATGGATACTGACAACGGCCTGAGAGGGTCTCACTCAGGTAGACACGAGGCTGGAGAGATCAGGTGACTTGCTCCAACGCTCAAAAGCTATCCCTAGAGCCCAGGTTTTGTACTCAAACATAGAGTGTAGGGACTTTTTCAGTTCATGCAGACATTGATCTGGTGCTTTGAAATACCTCTTCGCCTAAATATTAGAAACCAAGACCGGGCAGAGGGAGGGGCAAAGCTTGGGTTTGCTGGGCCTGGGGTGCTGCCTGCCCCAGTTCAGGGGAGTCTGGCTGGGGCCCTGTTCTCGAGCTTTTGAGGATCTGCCTGCATCCTGTAGCTGGAGGTGACACACAGCCATCGAGAGCGAGGCCGGCCAGGGGAGGGTGTCCCGAGTGTGGAAGCTTGGCAGGAAGTCCTGCTGCTGTGGGCTCTTGTTAGAGCTCACGCTCTCCCTCATCGCCCCCTAACTAACTGACACCAGGTGTTTACTTGCTTTGGGTGTGTATACGTCCCTGGTAGGTCTGAGGGCTGAACCGCACAGTATACAGAGATGGTCCCTGGCTTACAATGGTTCCACTTAAGACTTTTTTGACTTTACAATGGCGTGGAAGCAATTTGCATTGAGTAGAAACCGTACTTCAAGTACCTGCATCATCATTCTGGATTTTTTTTCAGTACAGTATTCAATAAACTACGTAAGACATTCAACACTTTATTATTAAATAGGCTTTGTGTTAGGTGATAGTGCCCAAGTGTAGGTTAATGTACGTGTTCTGAGTACATCTAAGGTAGGCTGGGCCGAGCTGTGATGTAGGTTAGGGGTATTCAGTGCATTTTGACTTAGGATATTTTCAGCTTATGATGGGTTTATCGGGATGTAACCCCATCAAAAGTTGAGCATCATTTGTTTTTGGCTGGACACCTCTAGTCCAAACAGGAAACATGGAGCTTTTGATGAAGTCAGTGGGACGTTTTTCTTTTCTTTCTTGAAAACTAGAATGAGCATGCCCCCGTGAGGACTCTTGCTGGCTAGTACTGCTTCACGGTAAGAACACAGGCTCTGCAGCTGGGACGCCTGAATTTGAACCCTGGGTCTATCACTTACTAGCTGGGCAAGTCATTTGACCGTTCTGTGCCTTAGCTTCTCTAACTGTAGGTGGGGATGGCCGTGATAGTGCCTGGTTTGTTGTGAGGATTAGAGGAATTAATGCACATAAATCACATGGCACAGTGTCTGGAACGCAGCACATGCTTGGTAAATTGGAACAGCACGGACTGTGTCCTGCTGGACAGAGCATTGGTGGGGCCTCAGGGGTGTGGGTTGAAGTCCAGGCTCTGCAGTGTGACACCATTTAGCTCTCTGGGGTCTGGCGCCTGTTCTCCCTCCAGATGCTTTCTTCCCGTGCCCCCTGCCTACCTGATAACCCGGGTGTGCTGGTCACCCTCACACATGTGGCTTTGTGTCCCTGAGTATCTACACTAAGCCAAAACCCTCGACGCCGCGTGCAGTCCAGAGGACGTACTTTAAGTGCTGAGTGGATCTTATGCAGATGATCTGCTAAATATTAATGCTGCAGGTTTCTCAGATAATTGGAGATGGGCCATTTGCACGTAAGTGGAGTAAATAGCTTCCTCTGGATTTTACTCAATTGCATTTCTAGCTCTAATGAGTATTGGTTGGATAATGACATTCTCCCATCAGCATTGGAACCACCTTTCCCAGTTTCTTGAGACTTAAGCTATTTCATGTTACAGCCCTCCTTGGAGGGATGAGATTAGGATCATGTGCAGCAGGACTTGGCACAATTAAAATCTAGAGAGAGCAACTTCTAAAGTCAGTAAAGATCCAGACAGAAAGACTGGTTGCAAGGAAGGATCAGATATCCTGGTGTAAAAATAGAAATTAGTTCCATTAAATTTCACTTAGGAAACTGAACTATCAAGAATGTATGTTGCATTTCTGGACTTGAAGAAATATTTGTACATCCATGTTCACAGCAGCACTATTCACAATAGCAAAAGGTGGAAACAACCAAAGTGTCCATCAGTGGAGGAGTGGGTAAATAAAATGTGGTCTATACATACAATGGGGTATTATTCAGCCTTAAAAAGGAAGGAGATCCCAGCACATGCTACAACATGGATGAATCTTGAAGATGTTATGCTAAGTGAAATAAGCTAGTCACAAAAATGCAATACTGTGTGATTCCACTTATACGAGGTACCTAGAGTAGTCGTGTTAGTAAAGATAGAAAAGCAGAATCATTATTGTTTGGTGGGTACAGGGTTTCAGTTTGGGTAGGTGAAAAAGTTTTGGAGTTGGATGGTGGTGATGGTTGCACAACAGTGTAGGTGTACTTAATGCCACCAAACTGTACACTTAAACATGGTTATGAGGGTAAATTTTATGTCTGTTTTACCACAATTTCAAAAATTAAAAAAAGTTGCATTTCAAAATTGTGACAAGTGAAGGAAGTTTGTTTCAGCCTGTCATAGGCTGCCTTTGGTTTGGTGGAATGAAATAAAGTGAAGTCTTGTAGCTAGAACTCCATAAAGCACAGACTGCTTAAGTCTGAGGGACTGTTTGTTTTCAGTAAGTTAACTTCTGAGAGTAAGCTCCTGCAGGCTGTGTGAGGCTGCTTTGTCAGAAAGTATGGCATAGAGAGATAAAGTTAGTGCTTTTCTACTCAAAAATTGTACTCTTCCTAAAATTACTTGTTTCAGTTTTACCTAGAGATGACATAAGGTGGACATGTTAATAACAATAATATGTAGGAAACTGGAAAAGAAAAAGATGGTATGTTCAGATAGGCCAGTTAAATGCATGAGACTGGGATAGATCTTTTTTTATCCTCCATCTAAAGAGCAAATGGTGGTGATCCGTTTTGAAACATGTTTATTTTTAATTACAGTGACCCTTGGCAATCATAGATGTAATGCTTGTGGGTTCAGCTGTTTGCAAGAACAAGCTGAAATCCCATGACATCAAATGCTACATTATTTGCTGAGCCACGTGTGTTCTGCAGATGCTGGGGGCTGGCGTGCAGGAGGGATGAGTTACTTGTCTGGGCTGCCCGGTGACCACTGCTCACTCAGCTTGTCTTTATTCATCATAGTGTGACGAGCTCCAGGCTCAAATATCCATTGGCCTTCTGGACCTGGGCGTCCAGGAGGCATCTCCAACTTAACACGATCGATGTGGAACCTTTGATGTCTTCCTGCACCCTACTGCCGCCTGCCATTTCCGTGACATACCAGCAGTCCAGGTGCACCCGTCAAGCTCAGATGTCCTTTCCCTCCCCACCTGCCTGACCCATCTACCTCCAGAACATATCCCGAATCTACTCTTCTCTCCCTGTTATCAGCTCCCCAGGCCCACCCACCATCCTCTCTAATGTAGTCTAGGGTGATAATCCCGTCAAAGGGGCTGTGATTTGGTGCAGGTGGCTAGTCTAGTCTGGGGAACTCTGGCCTCTCGGGCTCCTCTAGTC
This sequence comes from Varecia variegata, assembly GCA_028533085.1. NCBI lineage: Eukaryota > Metazoa > Chordata > Mammalia > Primates > Lemuridae > Varecia > Varecia variegata. The sequence goes on along the minus strand of CM052442.1, from coordinate 9,166,691 downwards.
TAGGGGGAGAGCACCTCACCCAGCTCCCTGCTTTCCTTCCCCCCACAGTCTACTCTCAGTGCAGCCAGGATGATTTCTTAAAACCTTTGAAAAAATTATCAAACATTACCACACATACAGAAACATGCATAAAACATAAACGTAAGTATAACAGGTAATTATAAAGTGAACATCGTGTCATGATCACTCAGGTCAACAAGCAGGGCATCACCAGGGCCCCAGGGCTTCCCGCGTGCCCCCGCCAACCACCCCCTTCTGCCCCCAGTGACCACCGTCCTGACTGACTCGGAATCACTGCCTTGCATTTCCTAAACTAGGTGAAACTGGTTGAATTTTGCTTTAAGAAACATCTTCATGTGAACAGAGTTATACTAAAATATGCATATGTGTGTCTTCTTTATTCAGCACTATTAGTTTTGTTCATGTTCTCCTTGTAGCTATAATTCATGTTCATTGTTCTGATTATTTCATAGAATTTATCCATTTGCAATTGTCAGATATTTGGATTGTTCCCTATAGGGGGCTCTAATACCAGTCATGCTCCTATAAACATCCCTGTTCACATTGCCTGGTACAAGTGCTCACATTTCTGTTGGGTAATACCTAGAAATAAAATCACCCGATCACACAGTCAAGCAGTTTCAAGCATTTGTATCAATTTACATTGTCTCTAGTGGCATTTGTTGAGTTCCGTTTGCTCCATATTCTCACCAACACTTAGCATTGGTGACCTTTTTAATTATAGCCTTTCGTGGGGTGGGGGCTGTAGTGATGTTTCATTGTGGTTGTAAATACTTCCCTGATTCCTAACAAGATCAAGCACCTTTTCATCAGTCTAATGGCCACTTGGATATCCTCTTATTTGAAGTGCTTATTTATATCTTTTACTCATTTTTCTATAAGCTGTCTTACTGATTTGTAGAAGTTGTTGTTTACATATTTTTATATGAATTCTTTGGTTTTTGATACCAATATCTCCCAGTCTATGGCTTGCCCTTTTTCTCTTAAGGGTATCTTTTGATAAAAAGAGGGATTTAATTGCACAAAAAAAATGGAGTTTAATGATGCATGGCACATCCACCAACTGGTTCAAGTCATTTGCCAGGGTGACCCGGCTAGTAAGTGACAAACTCAGTCTCTGAATCTGCTGTCTGCCTTTGTACCCAGCACACAGCCAGGTTACCACGGAGCCTCCTCTCAGAGTTTCCACGACGTCAAAATCTAGAGTGTGCAACTCGGCTGCACGTTATCCTTGCATTTCAGAGGACAAGACATTCTGTACGTGAAGATAATTAGAATAAAGCAGTCAGGACTTTTAAATGCATGTTTAAAATGAAAGGGAACATTTTAATCTTAAAAAAGGAGATGGTGTTGCCATGCTCCCAGCAAGCTCTGCTTTCAGGTAGGAGGCGTCAGGCCATAATAAGCCACAGGTGTTCGGGGCCAAAATCCGCCCATGGCCACAGAGTGTTGCAGAAGGTTTCCCTGCAGTTGGCAGCGTTCCCCACACGTTTCTCATCTCGAAGATGTTGACTGATTATATAACAGAATGGTTTTTTTTTTTTTTTTTTTTTGCTGAACATAGCATTTGAAAGTGCAAAAATATTCCCTGTACTAGCTCAAAAAATGTTTTTAAAACAATCTTGGTCTTCAGGTATTGTCCTTGGCAGATGTCTCTGGGGGTCGAAAGGCAGGGTTGGGGAAGGAGAGGCAGCTTAATGAATTATTTTAAACCGTGAGATCTCAGCCACATAAATTTCTGGTTGCCATCTGAGTTACTTTGTGAAAATAAAACAAATGAAGGTTGAAATGGAAAGGAGAAGAATGAAGGGAGAGACCAAGGGCAAGGGTAGCATGACTGGATTCGTTCCATCAACAGAGTCCAATTTGACCTTTGCTAGGTGCTGGGGACGGCAATAAAGTAACACAAAGTCCTTTCCTTTGTGGTGTTACTGTCGAGTGTGGGGGAGGGAAATAGTACACAAATGTGCTGTGTTAGGTGGAACAAAGCAAGTGATAACTATGGGGCGTAGGAGGCGGGGAGGCAAAGTGACTCCACTTTGGGGTGGCCGGGGTGGGTAAGGTGATACGCTTAGCTTGGATAGTGCTGATTTTGAGGGTCTCCATGGGTCCTCCAGAGAGGAACAGGTGTCCAGCTGGGGGTTGGAAATGGAGCCGAGGACGTCAGAGAAACGGGGCTGGCCGTGGGATCTTGGATGGGGGCAAAGACGACACCTTGGGAAACACCCAATTCTGGGGCCCAGAGGATGACACCCCGCTCACCCAGCAATGCCTGGCTCCCAGGTGCTCGGGAAGTATTTGTTGAAGTCATGAATGCTGAGGATGGCTTGGAGCGTGGGGCTCAGAGCAGGTGTGATGCCCTGACTATGTGTCCTGGGGATGAGTTCTGGAACTTTCCAGTTCTTGCTTGCTTAGGCTAAAATGCAAACCCAGACCTCAGCTTCTCTGGCCCACCCCATCCTGATCCGGCCTTGATGTCTGACATCAGGAGTCTCTCCTTAGGCTCTTTGCTGCTGTCGTCCAGCCTCTCCTCTCCAGCTCCTCCAGGTCTCCAGAGAGAGCCTCAGGGCTCCGTTTCCCAGATGCCTGGACCTCGAGCCTGGGCACCTCTTCCCTCCAGCCTGGGCACCTCTTCCCTCCAGCCTGGGCTGTCTCCTGGCGTCCTGCATCCATGCTGCTCCCCACTCCCTCCGTCCTCCTCTCTCCTGCCCTCTCCTCTCAGCCCCCCACTGCTCCCCTCCTGCCACTCTCTGGGAGCCAGGTGGGCGAGCCAGCGGGCAGCTGTGGGTGGGACTGAGCCCCAGTAAAGATTTACATCAAGCCACTGAGCCGGCACATCCGCTCTGCTGCTGACACGGACGGGCATCCATCAAAGGCATTTGGGGGTCACAACAGAGATGGCTTCCAGCTTAGGAGCTGCTGGGGAAATGGAGATTTTGGTGAAACATAAGGGAAGCGTGTTCTGGAGTCTGCTAGCCCTGTCACAGCATGCCATGCCGTGAGTCTTCAGTGTCACCAGCCACTCCTCCCCTGTGAGTGTCTGCAGAGCTTTCCCAGCGCCTGGCCCTGTGCTGGGTTGATGCATTTTGCTCACAGTTTTGTGGAATGAATATGCAGGGAGATGCGGCAGCTCTGGGCAGAATCTACGGTGCTGTTGATACTCCATCAGCAAACATTGGATGCCTGCTGTATGCCAGATGCTGTGCCAGGAGGGGGCATACTGCAAGGAGCGCACGAGGAGAGGCACTCAGCCCAGCTGGGTTTCTCCCGGCTGGTTTCCTCCCTGCCTTGGCCAAGCCCCGGTTAATGAAACTTAGAGCAGGTCAGTGGGTTTTAAAAACTAATAGCAAAGAGGAAGAGAGAAGCAAAGCTGAGGCAGGGAAAATTCCTTACACTTTTCAACTGCTCAGCTCCTGGCCGTACCTTGAGGACGAGCCTTTCCCACCTGAGTCACGAAGTCACTTGCAGGACCTTGAGACCGAGTGCAGAGTCAGGCGCAGTGGGGTGGTGCTGCACGGGGCACACAGACATCTGCAGCCGGAGTGGGTCTGCCCCCGTCATGTCCAAGGCCAGCCTATGTGCCGTGGTCCGTTGGCCACCAGCATGTGGCTGGTGGCTGCCTCTTGCCCAGCAGCCTCAGAACTTTAAAGCACTTGATGATTTTATGCTAATTTTCACAATACAGATCAATAGTCTGGGGTTCTGCCAAGCATCACATGTGGCCGCCATGCTGACCTTCTGAAAGCTCTCTCTGCCCCCATCCTTTGGTTAAAGTCTCCAGAATTCTCCATTGGCCTCAGGGTGAAGAATAAATCTCAGTCTGGTGTCTGGACTACCCTGCTGCCTGGCCCTGCCGCCCACCTGCACAGGTCCCCAGCCATGCTGACCCCAACCCTGGTGTCCTGTACTCCCAGCCACTCTGACCCCAACCCCGGTGTCCTGTACTCGCTGGCTCCTCTGCCCGGTGTCCGTTCCGGCATCTCCGCCTGGTGACTCCTCCGCGCCCGGTACACAGCACCGGCTCCAGAAGCATTCTGCGACTCTCAGAGCTAGTTATTCCTTCTGTTTTTCCACTACTGCTTTCACGACATAATTAGATTATAATTATTGGTGTGTCGCATAATTAGCTTATCATAATTAGCTGTCTTTCCAGGCTCGCTGTGAGCTCCTCCGCTCCCCACACAGCCAATGGTTGGCGTGTGACGGTCCCAGACTTTTCAGCATGGACCCAATGATGATCGTGGGTACCTTCTTGGGTGACCCCTATTCTCTCTCTAGACTCCTGGGGGCCGAGGGGGGCAGGAAGGACAAGAGGAGGTGACAGAGGTGAGATGGCTGTCCTCGAGGACAATGAGAGGGAAGGGAAGGCGCACACGTTACCCACCAGCACGTGGATGAAACAGGTGGGTGCACAGGCAGCAGGGCTGTGAGGGGTGAGGGAGCCAGTGTGGATAGTGGCTGTGGGCTTGAGGGGTGACTTCAGAACACACAGCCTTTCCCTCACTCTTGGAGCCCCTGCGTGGTCGCAGGAGCTGGGGGGCAGGAAGGAGGGGAGCACGCTTGCCGCTGCCTCTGCTGGCAGCACTGCCCCCCATCTGCGTGGCTGGCTCCTCTGACCACCCAGAGGAACTGGGGGCCTCTCCATCGCCCCGTCTGGAGGACAGACTGCGTTAGTGACGAGGGCAGTGGCCCCTGCCCAGTGGGTCCAGCAGCATCTGTGTCCAGCACAGGCCAGGTGCTCAATGAGTGTTCACCGGAGGAAGCTGCTCTCTTGCCCTCTGCCTCCACCCAGCAGCCTGCTTGGGTCCCGCATGCTTCCTGGGAATCCCTTCCCACTGCCTGGCCCTCCTCCCTCCCCAGCCTTGCAGCTTAGCTTAGTCGGCACCGCCCCTGTGAAGCTCCCGGAACCCTTGAGTCCGAACTGGGTTCTCCTCCCTTGTCAGCAAGACCGCTTGGCACCGACATCCCTGAAGCCTGCCCAGCTCCCGCTGCCGGACTGCACCACCCCCGTCTCGGGAGCCCCCTGAGGGCAAGGACCCACTTGCCCGTCCTTGGCTCGAGTTGCCTGGTGCACACTGGCGGTCTCTGGGGAGGAGTTGGAGTTAAGCCCACGTTCACCTCGCTGTGCCGTTGGCGTGTTGATCAGGTTGGGTCTGCAGAGCAGCCAGGGCTCCTCAAGGACAGAGACTCTGAGCCTCGCTATTGTCTCGATCCTCACTTTGGCCTTCGTGTCACCGTGGGCCAGCGCGGGGCAGTGGCAGGGCTCCCCAGGTTCCTCCAGGTCTCTGAGCTCTGGCATTTACAAGGAGGTCAAGTGGGACCCTCGTGAGGCTGGTCTGTGCTTCTCTCCCTCCTAGACCCTCCCCCATGTGGAGGCCCATGGTGGCATATCTTATCCTGTGCCGTGTTGGTGACAACCAGCCAGCCTCACTTCCCAGGGTCTGAGAGTCACCTGGGGTGGGGGGTGCGCTGTGACACCGAGGTCCCCATGTGGGTGAAAGATGATTATGATGGCAACTCATATTCATTGACTCCTTATTGTGTGTTGGTCACTGTTCTCAGAATTTCCTGTATGTTAGCTATTCATTCTTCCAACAAGACTTGAGGCAGAGAATGAAAGAGCCATGAACTTTCCCAAGATCACATGGTGTAAGCAGCAAAGGTAGGATTTGAACCGGGCAGTCTGGCCCCAGAGCCCATGTTCAGATACCACCCCATCCTGTGGCATACTGAGCACTGGCCGTGCTCCAGGCACTAATAGTAAACAGCTTATATTTGAGGACTGCTACGTGGCAGGCACAGTTATAAATCCTTCACGTGTGTACACTGGTTTATTCTGCACAGACTTTGGTGGGATAGGCACCATTATGTCCCCATTCTACAGATGAGGAAATCAAAGCACTGAGAAGGTCAGTGATCGTAGCAAAGGCTGGCTGGAGTGGGAAGGAGGGCTTGCCTTTCCCGCTGGACGTGCTGCCTGCCAGGTGCCAGCCACATTGGCCTCAGGCCTCTGGGACGGAGGTGAGGCAGTGTGTGCAGGGGACATGGTCCCGACAGCGTGCCGAGACCTCTCTGGGGGGCAGATGGTTCTGGGATGATGGGGCCAGAGTTCATCCCCTCGGGCAGAGGAATTCGCCAGCCAGATGCTCGAGATAAGCGCAGCTTTGGTTCCTGGCCAGAGGGACGAGGTCACAGCAGCCTTGCTCAGCCAGGAGGGTTTGCAGGTGGCGGGATGGTTGTTGGAGATGACGCTGACCTTGCGTCCTGTAGCAGAAGAGAGTATATTGATTGGTGTCAGGTTTTACTGGGATGTTATGCACAGGGTTGCCCTGCGATTTCATTGCTGAGGATGGAATCTCCCTGCTCTGAAATGATACCCTCCACTGTGAATATCTTCCTCTGAGGCTTGGAGCTTAGAAATAAAACAGTGGGGCCAGCATAACCTTGGAATGTCTTCAGGCATTGCTTAAATGACAAAATTCACACTGATATGACCTAACCCTCTGTCAGCTAGATAATGAAGATCATGGTGGTAAATCTCATTTTATATTTTTCTGTGAGTTTTCATAAGCATTGTCTTTTTATATTTTGAAGACAACCCTGGAATAGGCTGGCCCATTTCTTTTTCAACCCCAGGCTCAGAGAGCCTGAGTAACTTGCCCAGGGTCACACAGCTAGGTAGGGCTTGCCAGGGCTAGAATGGGGCCTCTTGTTCTGGGGTCATTGCCTTCCCAGCCCTCCTGGCTGTCATTGAGGAATGTGCTTTCTGCATGGCTCTGGGGTGCTGCGTTTCCGGAAGTGGACGGAGAGAGCAGGTGGACGCCCCAGGCACCATCCAGCAATTATTGAAGAGCTCTCATTTGTCATTTTAACGCCTCCTGGTGCAGCAGGAAGAAGGGAAAAAGTGCTCTGCTCAGTCAAAGGCTGGGAGATCTGCCCTTAATGCTCATCATGAGAAAGCAGAGTGTGCCCAGCTCTAGCGCCCGAGCTCTGTGCCACTCAAGCTAGAGATTGGGGTTACACATTCAGTAGTTCTCGAGCACTTGTGATGTGCCAGGTGCTGTCCTAACTGTGTAACTGTATTAACTCACTTAATCCTCATGACAAGAAACCGAGGCAGAGCGAGGACAGGTTGCTCAGCTAGTAAGCAGCGGGGCTGGGATTCAAACCCACACGCGCAGACGTGCCTTTACCCCCGCACAGTCGATGGCACAGTGGAGTAGGGTTTTGTTTATCCCAAGATTGGCCCCCAGCCTAGCTTGGAAGAAGCTGAGATTTGAGATAGTGCACGAAATGCTCTGCCTGGGAAATGAACAGGGATGAGGAGGAAGCCGTAGCTCTCCACGGGGGAAATGGAGCCGGGAAAAGAGGGTCAGAGAGACAGACAGACCGCCCACCCTGCAGGTTGTGGCTGTGCGGGTCAGAGCAGCTGTTTATGTCCAGTTGCAGGTGGTGCTTGCGTGCTGTTACACCAAACCCCGATCGCTGTCTGCGCACGGGGGGCTTGGTGGGTCAGAGTGCTCTGGGGGGATGAAAGATAGGAGGTGACATCACATTGGGGGCACAGGGGAGGAAGAGAAAAGCTAGCATTTTCTTCCTGGCTTTGGAGGGTAGAGAGTGAGCGTTCAGGAGAAGTGGGAACTTGGAGAAGCAGAAGCACTTGGAGCATTGTCAAAGTCTATTTTTGAAAAAGTTAAACACATAATTCTCATACAAATAGACAGCAAGCATGTGTCAAAGGCGTATTTAACTCATTAATGAGGGAACCAGCGGGATGACGAAGTTGGTTCCAGGAAAGATACAGGAGACGGGCGTATTTCGTGAGTGAGAGAAGGCTGGAAGGAGATTCCAAAGTTAGACACAAAGCCCGCTAACACCCACATCCTAACATCCTGGGGCGATGAAACCATAACCTTTGGGGGATGATCTGTTATCCCTTCAGAGAGGAACAATGGGCAGTTTATTAATTTCCAACAAGTTTAACATCTGACAAAGTCTGAGCCACAACCAGGAGTGAATCATCAAAGCTAACATCTGACTACAAATTTCTAGCCACAGTCAGGAGTAAATCATGAAAGTTAACGTTCCCAGAAGGGTCAGTCGACCTTTTGCTGGGTTTGTTCAAGGGGGCTCCAGTGTGACCTTAAAATAACAGGAGGCATCCGTCAGCCTCGTTTTGGAGTTTCGGATAATTTTTTCCCTAGCAGACTTGGAGACATCTCTGGGAGAGGTGCCTCTGAATTTGCTGTAGTAAATCCGGGGTTTGGGACTCTAGCTGTTATTTAAATACTGGAGGACACAGGCTCACCACTGCAGGCAGTGGATTGAGATGTACCCACGCCTCCACTCCTTCCCAGAAGCCCGTTGTGGGAACCAAAAAGGATTTCTAAAACCCAGAAAGACAAGAAAGAGAAAATATCAGGAACTTTGGAAGCTGGAAAGCAGAAGAGTGGGCAATATGTTGTCCCCAGCAGGTGGCTGCAGGGCGCTCACTGCCTGTAGGGCAGGTGGAGCTGAAAGCAGGAGGGTTGGCGGAAGTCAGGGTCAAGGTCTTCTGTCCCCTGGTCCAGGCAGCACACCCAGAATGCCCTCCCCCACCTCAACTTTGGGAAAAACAAGGGTTCACTCTGCAGAGAGGGATACCAAGCGTCCGTGGGAAGAAGGGATTTACAGGGAGCATACACAGGGGTTAGAGACCCGCAGCTCCCTTCCCCCACTCAGCTCCCAGCCAGCCGGCAGCCAGCTCTGCACCCACTTAGGAGGAGACCAGAAAGTTCTTCTCTGAGGAGAACAACCAGCCTGGGAGAGGGATCTAAAGACCTGCCTCCTGAGGTGCCCACCGAGACAGCCTGATCACCCTACAGTGGGGCCATCAGCCCCAGGCTCACCCTCACGCCCAGAGCAACCAGGCAGCTCCCCATGCCTCTTACCTGAGACCAGGCAGCCCGGAGTCCCCAGGCAGATGTCTCAGCAAAGCCCTGACTTTGTGAGTCCCAGACAAATGGAAGAAAAGCAACTTGCAGGCACTACCAACTGTGCAGGGACAGAGGTGAAAGTTTGAGGGGGGATCATATATTCCCAGAATGAAAGCAGACTTCACGTTACCTACGTAACACTCTAGCCGTGACGTTTAGTATGGATGCCATCATGAGGAAATCATGAGACGAATTCGTAGGTGGGGCATCCTGCAAGAAACTGGCCCAAAGATGTCAATGAGAAGAAGAGACGTCAAAGATGTCAATGAGAAGAAAAAAGTGGGATCTACTCTAGAACAAAGGAGATGATGGAGACGTGGCCACCGAATGCAGTGGTTGGATCCAGGACTAGAAAATGCATATATTGGTAAACTACATTTTTGGGATACTTGGAGAAATCTGAATCTGAGCTGTATGTGAGGTAATGTCGTATCAAGAGTAAATTCCATGAGAGTCATAATAGTTGCTAGGGGTAGGAGCAGGGTTTCTCAACGTCAGCACTATTGACATTTTGGGCTGGATGGTTCTTTGTGGTAGGGGCTGTCCTGTGCTCTGTAGGATGTTTAGCAGCATTCCTGGCTTCTGCCAACTAGATGCCAAAAGCATAGCCCCCTGCTTCTGTCTTGATGAATAAAAATGTCTCCAGACATTGTCAGATGTCTCCTTTACAGTTTGGAGGTTCCTAAATAAGTTAAATGTGGAATTACTGTATGACTCCGCAATTCCACTCCTAAGTATTGACCCAAAATAATTGAAAACAGGCACTCAAACAAAAACTGGTAAACAAACATTCATATTTGTTGTATTATAATAACCAAAAGGTAGAAACAACCTAAATGTCTATCAGCTGATAAATGGGTCAATAAAATGTGCTATATATTCATCCATACAATGGAATATTATTCAGCCATGAAAAAGAATGAAGTACTGATACCTGCTACAACGTGGGTGAACTGGAAAACATCATGCTGAGTGAAAGAGGCCAGTTGCAAAAGGCCACATACTGTATGATTCCATTTCCATGAAATGTCAAGACTAGGCAAATCTATAGCAACAGAAAAGCAGGTTGGTAGGGAGGAGTGGGAACTGTACTGGGGAGTAACTGGCTAATGGGTACAGAGTTTTATTTTGGGAGGAGGAAAACATTTTACAACTAGATGGTGGTGATGGTTTTATAACATTGTGAATGTACTAAATGCTGCTGAATTGTACACTTTCAAATGGTTAATGGTATGTGAATTTCACCTCCATTAGAAAGAGAAAGACAGTTTAGCATCTCGTAACACGCTATTTCCCTGCTTGCCATGAGGCCAAGTGAGTTGGGGAGACCTGCAGGTGGGTGGTCCGGAGGGGCAGTACGGGAGTGGGCAGTATGGTGCAGCGGCAGAATGGGCTCTGGAGCAAGGTGGACATGGATTCAAATCCTGGCAAGCTGTGTGATGTTGGGCAAGTTACTTAACCCCTCTGAGCCTCAGTTTCCTCATCTGTGAGATGGAGCTGCTGACAGTGCCTGCCTCATAGGGTTGATGAGGAGAAAGAGCTCTGAAGGTCAGCCATGAATGGGTTCCAGCCAGCAGCCGGGGACATTCCACTTCTCCAAACTCTAGTTGCCGCTTCTGCAAAACTGAGAGTGAGAACCCTGTGTGGCACAGCCTTGTCACATGGGCGGAGGAGGTAACGGCAGGATGTGCTCAGGCAGCTCCTAGCCCGTGACTGTTCCCGGGCCGTGGGGGCTGTATGGGGGAATCCAGAATATGGCTGGTCTTTCTTTCCCCATGACCTGTCTGCCACATCCTGCATGTGGAAGCCTGGGCTGGAGCTGGCCGAGGCTCCGGAAGCCTTTTGCCAGGTGACCTGCTGGCCTGTACCTGTCCAGCTCCTGCTAAGACGTGGCAAGTGTGCCCTGACCCACGCTGGGGCACACAGGTTTTTCCATGCAGGGATTATCCTCACAGCCACAAGGTCAGCTGGTTAAACCTGCTTTAGCTCGGATGCCTGGAGGGTTTTTAGGCTCCTGGGATCAAAATCTAAGTCAGTGGTTGGTTCCCAACCCACCAAATGTCCCAGGGGACATTTGGGAATGTCTGGAGACAGTGTCGGTTGTCACAGCTGGTGGTGGTGGGTTGCTCTTGGCATCTGGTGGGCAGAGGCCAGGGAGGCTTCTAGACATCCTGCAAACACAGGACAGACCCCTGGACAAAGAACTATCTGGCCCAGAACGTCGATAGTGCTGAGGCTGTGAGCCCTCCCCTGAGTGGTGTGTCGCTGTGGGAAACTCCCACGAGGGCACCATTGCCCCCGGCCTGCCACGTGCATCTCACCAGGCATCTCAGTGGCCAGGCTGGTATCTCTCCACTCATGGGTGAGAAGGGTAAAACCCAGGAGGGAGGAGAGACCTGTCCAGGGATGCCCAACCACCATGTGGCAGAGTTAGGATTCAAACTTGAATCTGTTTCACTCCAGAGCCCGTTTCCTTAACTACCCATCTGGGGAAAATAATACATGTCCCGGCTACCTTATGAAGATCAAAGGGGATAAGATACGTTTTATTTACCCAGTGCCTCTTCCTGCCTGAGAGCCACGTGGCGTGGTCCTTGCTCACGAAGTGCCTCGGACGTGCCGGGAGAGGCAGACCTCGAGCAGGTGGATGAAATGCACCATGCTAGGACTAGCAGTGGGAGGCAGTACCTTTTGCTCAGGCAGAGGAGGTGACACCTGGGGAGACAATGGGCACATTACCTGAGTGTTGGTAATACTCGTTTGAGTATTGATGCTGAGGCAGTATTGCTCAGCTGAGTATTGAAGATGAGAGGCAGTCTCCATGTAGAAGAAAGGCGGGAAGGGTGTTCTAGGAGGATGGAACAGCATGAATGAAGGGCAGGGTGGTGTGGGGGTGCAGGGGGGGCTGAGTGCTGAGCTGAGCTGGGGACCCCCGGGCGGTAGGAGAGACGCGTGGCTCTGAAGTCAGGGAGGGCCTGTCCTCGGGGACCTCGTGCAGAAGAGCTTGGGCCTTATCCTGAGGGTGTGATGGGGGGATCAAAGGGTCAGTGTACATTCCAAACCCATCATTCTGGCTGCTGTGTGGGAGATGCCTGGAAAGTGCCCATGGCCAGGCCACCAAAGGCTCTGGGCAAGCGAGACGAGGAGGATGAAGCATCGAGGATGGTGAGGAGAGACGGATTGGAGGAAGAGGCGGCAGGTGAAATAGGCAGAACTTAGCTATTGGTTTCCCTAGCGTGGCAAAGGTTCAGTTTTCTGCTGCTCTGTAGAACTGTGTGGTTCCAATACATAAGTGATTGCTCTGTCCCTCCAGCTGTTGGTGAGCAGTTAGGTTGTTTGGAGCTACTACGAAAATGCTGCCATGAGCACCCCTGTACATGCCTTTCAAGGGACACGTGCATTGGTTTTTTTGTTGGGTGCACAGGAGTAGAATTGCTGGACCACGGGACTGTGTCTGTACACGTTTCATAGACATGGCCAGGTCACTGTCCAGAGTGGACCTCCTTATGCTGCCACCAGCATGGATGAGAGCTGCCATTACTTCACGTCATGACCAACATTCCTGTTCCTGTGTCTTGCGGTTTTAATATGCATTTCCTCAGAGAATAATGTCTCTGAGCACTTTCTTGTGCATTTTTTGCTTTTGGATATCTTTGCTAGCCCAGGATGCGTCTGAGTCTCTGTCCGGTTTTCTGTTAGGTTGTCTTTCTCTGATCGATGTGTGTCCGAGTCCTTTGTCAGGTCCAGGTACTGCCAGTACCTTCCTACCCGCTGTGCCTTTCATTCTCTCTCTTGCTGGTGCCTTTGGAATGGAAGTTTTAAATTTTAATATATTGAAGTTAATGAGGACAGCAAGGAGGCAAATGTGTTTATTAAAAACGGAGCAAAATGGTGCCTTCGGATGCGAGAGGAGGGAGCCCAGTACTATGGCCAGCGTGATTTTTAAGAGGATGGAGAGAATCCCTCCAGTTTAGGGAGAGGGAGGGTTGACCTGGGAGTGTGTGCTGAGTCTTGGAGCTTCTCCCCAGTTCTCTGTCTGAGAAAGGCGGATACTTTCTGCCTGGATCCTCAGAGCACGCACAGGATCCACTGAATTCATGTGGGGAAAGGGCTCTGGAGAGGGAAGTCAGCGTCGTTCCCACTGGTTCTGCTCAGACCCCAAAGGCCCCAAACCCACCTCCTGCCTGGCTGCAGGGCAGGCCTGGGGACGGCATGGCAGGGTTGCTGGGATGGCCTTGGAGGGAGAGGGTAAAGCCTGGGCTCGAGTTGCGTGGGAGAACCGTGGCACCAGGGGCGTGGCAGGAAGCACTCCTGTCCTCTGCTCCTCCCTAGGGTCTCCCCCTTCCTGTCCCTTCCCATCCAAGGCCTGGAGCCCCTTGCCTGAGGGACGTGGGGGCCGGATTCCATCTGTGCCATCTTGGCGGTGTCCAGTCCTGGGGGCTCAGACCTCGTTCCCACGAGGGCCAGCAGTCATGCCGAAACCCACGTTCCTCCTGCACAGCCTCATCCTGCCTCCTCCCCATTGCACGCTGACCCTTGTTCACCAGCGTGTGGGCCTTCCTGCCTCGGGGCCTTTGCCCAAACCCTGCCCTGGGCTGAAGGTTCCTTGCTCAGGCTTCCCGACCTCCCGACCTCTGTTCTCTGCCTCCCTCCTCCCACGTCACCTTCACCCTGCTGTGTTCTCTCCTCGGCACTCAACACTCCCCGTCACATGCTGCCACTGGGTTAGGGCCCCCCTCTGTCCCACCAGCTTAGCAGACCCACCAGGGCAGGGACTGCACCTCATGCACTGCACACCCATGGCCTGTCGTGCCTGGCACAGGAGGACTCGGCAAACACTGAAGTGGGAGGAAGCAGCTCTTGAAACCAAAAATGGGTGCTCCGCAACTGAGGGCGGAACAGGGTACAGAGTCAATTCCACGGCAGAGGTGAGAGTACCCCCTGTCCTGTCTGTGCCCTGTGTCCTCAGTTAAGAGAAAGCCATGATGGGAATGTTAAGCTCTAAGGCCCGGGTTGAGTTTCCTAGGAGGTGGCCAGGCTGCCTGCCTTATCCCTTATAATCCTTGGGGTTTGGTCAGTTTTGAAAGAGAGGCCAGTATGTGGCCATATTCCTGGCCTCAAGCAGGAACCCGCTGGGAGAAGGCCGCTTTTTGCCCCCTCCGAGCCACACGTAGCCTTACGGGGCTCAGGAGTGCAAGGATGGCCATTCCCTGGGGCGGGGCAGGTGTCGATGGAAGGTGGCTTTTATGTGTCTGGGCAGATGCTGTCAGCAGCCGAGGTTCTGATAATCTAGTGCTAAGCTACGATTTTGTTTTAGTGCCCTGGCTGTCACCAAATGGAGCTTCTCTGAACAGAGCAAGAGGTGGTGCTTTTCTGAAAACCTGGGCAGCAAGCAACCGTGGAATCGCTGCCTTCCTGGTACCCTGCTTTTTGGGCAGGTGTGGTTTGTCAGCTCCAGGAGGGAACTTGCGGCTCCTGCTCAGGGTCACACAGTGCTGGGCCAGCACCAGGACTCGCGTCCCGTAGGCGAGGGCTGTTCTCTCTGCTCCCCACGGGGCGGAGGGTGCCAGGCTGGGTGGGGATGTCTGGTGGGCAGGGCAGGGGCTACAGAGGTGCTGGGGACTCAGGCTGGACTCCAGGCACTGCAGCTCAATGAGCCGAGTGACCATGGATGAGGGAGAAGACCCCTGTGAGCTCAGTCTCCTCTTGGGTAGAAGGTGAAATACTCTACCTCTTCAGCCTGTTATTGAGGGTTCAGTAGAAAACAGCTCCGGGGATAGGGAGCGTGCAGTAAGAGGTGGGCGGTCTCAGAAGTGGGTTGGCAGAGATGCCCACCAGGCACAAAATGCTGAGGATCACTTAAAGAATTTTCAATAGCGTTCGTACAGTATTTTTAAGTTCTAATTATTTAATGATACTTGCTTTGTTTGTACCCATTTAGGCTAGTGATTCCCAGCCAAACCTGCACAGTGCTTTGTTTGTGAGCTTTACAAAATTGTAAAAACTGGCCAGGTACCCCCTCCTCTGCCATATTATGATGCAGTCACGTAGGTTGCGTCCTGGGCACCCAGGAGTGTTTAAAGCTCCCCACGTGATGCTGAGGGGGAGGGCCCTGTTTTAGGCAGTCATGTATACTCTTTAATTCACCACCTTCCAGAAGTCTATAGGAAACCCAAGATAGGTTATTTAAAAATGCATGTAAGTTCTTAAAAGAAATTGTGCTTTATTGTAGCAATTCATATCCATCATCTTGTCTATTATTTGAAATGTATTGGTCAATTCCCTACCTGGTCATCCGCACTGGTTCTCCTTTGAACCCCTTTTGTGCCTCAGGGCCTTTGCACTTGCTGTTCCCTCTTTCTGGAACACTCTTCCTGGGCCTTCATATGGCAGATCCTTTGAATCATTCGGGGCCCAGCTTAAATGTCACTTTCTCAGAGAAGCCTTCTCTGACTCCCCAGTCTCAGGTGGCCCCCTCCCCAGTTACATGCAGTCACATCACCCTCCGCTGCCCCGGAACTGCTGTAATTACCCTATTACTCATTGCCAGCTGCTCTGCTCTGAATGTGAGCCCCTGAGAGCTGGCCTTGCCTGTCTCATTCACTCCTGGTGTCCACACCCCGCCCAGCGCCTGGCATGTGGGGAGTACCCGACAAGGACTTCTCAAACATAATGGAGTTGAGTGTGCACCTTCCGTGTTTGTAAGTCCCCTGAGCCACAGGCTGCTGGGTTGTGTCCCTGTGAGGCCTCTTGCAGTAGCCGGCACTGGGGTAGAGGCACCGTTGGTTCAGGTACATAAATAAGGCTGTTGACTTTTTATACAATTAAAAAAGCCACTCTGTTTGGTGCTAGGTTATTATAGAAGAATGGAAAAATGAAGTAGGTGACTGAATAGTAATGCACAATTCCAATTTGGGATCTTATTGATATACTATTAAAATATGTGAAGTTATAGACCAAATGTTGAGTGATAATGTCTGGGTGAATTTCATGTTCTTCTTTGTGCTTGTTCTATATTATGAAATTTTTCTATAATGAACACATATTTTCTACAATCAGGAATATTAAGTTTTATAGGGAGATTTATATTCTGTGCTTCTGGTATAACAGGTGAAGAACTCTGGCTACAAAAAAAGAGTATGTATTTTATATATGTATATATTTCCTTGGCTCTGAAGTCAGACCAGCCTTGCTGTACAACTTGAAGCTCTACATTAGGCCACCTTAGTCCTTTCCAAGCCTCAGTGTTCTCTTCTGTTAAATGGGGATAATGGTAGTTCCTGTCTGTTAATTGTGAGGATTGAATGTTTGATATGTGTAAGGTGCTTAGAACAGTGCCTTGCCCATGAGCGCCCGGTTTGTGTTAGCTGGTATTTTTAGTGCTCATAAGGTACCAGCTTAGGCCCTATAGGGACAATATCCAGCTTAATCATTTAATCCCCCTCCCCCACACCTACGAAGTAGGAAAAAGAAACCGAGGGAAGGGAACTTGCCACTCATGCCGTCAGAGCAGGCTTGGAACGGGGTCCAAGCCACCTCCTCAGCGGGTCACGCTTTGGCCACCTGACCGTACCTGGAGACAAAGGAATTGATCAGTCCTGAAATCCACCCTGGAGAAATTCTTAGAGAACATGGCCAGAAGTGGACCGGGTGTTGTGGCTGTACCAGGGCAGTTTGGGAATGTGTCTCCTCTAGGCCACGGAGCCTCCTGGTGTGGTACAAAGAGCCATGGATTTAGAGTCAGAAAACCTGCATCGTGGGCCCGTCTCGTCACTCGCCAGCAGTGAGGACACCGGCTAATCTCTCTCTGCTTTGGTTCCTCACCTTCCTGCCTTGGGCCTGGCCCCATCCTGGTGTGTGGACCCCTGGGTAGTTGGCCGGCTGCCTGTCTGGCTCCCCTGGCCCGTCATTTATGTGGCTTCTTAGTCATCTTGATAACAGCAGATGTGTTCTGTCACTGTCACACGGAAGGACCCCAGGGTCCTCTTGGCTAAGGAGGAGACCCAATGTTAATTGAAGCCTGGCCCGAGCTGGAAGTGGGCCATGGGGTGCCCTCCCCCTGCTCCCTAGTCTCATTCTGGGCCCCTCTCTCCTGCACGCCCCTCTTTGTGGACACTGGGGGGCACCAGGAGAAAGGAGGTTCAGATGTGCGGTTGACAGCCACCCAAGTGCGACGGATGGAAGACAAAGCGTCTGAGTGTCAGAGGCTTTGCACGAGCTATTTCCCGTCTGGAACACACCCTTCCTTCACTGTGCCTCGAAACGCGTGCCCCGCGCAGCCTGTACGGTGCAGCTGAGCTGCCCGTCTTTTGGAACGTTGCCCGTCTGCACACCAGCAGAACGAGCTGCTTTCTCCCCTGTTACTGCTGCACTTCGACACCCGCCGGCTGTAGCTCAAGCCAGTGAGGATGTGTTGGTTTCCCATTTGACCTCTCTCGCTAGACTAGGAACTTGCCAAGGGCAGAGAGAGACCAAATCAACCGTCTAAGCAGCCCTCCCTAGCCCACGAGGACCAGCGTGGAATGGCTCAATTGTGAGCAAATGGATGTGGATGCAGAAGATGCAGGTGCTTCCCAGGCACCGAGACATCCTGGTCAGCCTCCTCATTGAGCCCCCGGGTTCTCTGGCTGCAGTCAGACCTTCCTACCCACTCCCAGGGCCTGGCACTTCCTTGGGAAGATCTCTCGTGTGACTGAGCTGTGCCTGGCTGGACCCCGCCCCCAGCTGCCGGAGAGCCTGCTTTCAGCCTAGCAGAGCAGCTCTGAAACGTAAGCCGGAATTAGTCCGGAGCAAACCATTTAATGACTCCGGCTTGACTCAAATGAGATATGAACCAAGTAAACACCAAGCAAAATGAATTTTTGATTACCGCTTGGGCATTGTGAATATCTCTGTCTGCCTTGCCCAGTGGTTTTTTCCCCCCCAACTCAAGCATGAAGTACACTCCGCAGTTCCTTAGAAGAGCCCGGCGGGCAGGGCCTTTGGGATAAAGTAATGTTGGAAATTACCAGCATAAGAAAGGAAAATGACAGGCCTTCTCGGGCAGAGGTTTTAGCCTCTCTTCTGTAATTAAAATTTACTTAAAATTGCAGGGCTGCATTTATCAAGACTAAAGCAGGAGACGGTATGCAAAAAATCATACTTTACAGCTGGTGTTTTGTCAGGGAAGTTTAACGAAGAGGGGGTTTTAAGATTGATTCTGATTTCTAGGAACATTTTCAGCGTGGGCGTGGGGGCTGCTCCATGCTGGTGGCAGGGTGGGGAATATAACGGTGAATTGGGTGCGAAGTGTGCCCTCAAGCAGGTAGCTATAAAGTAGGTGTAAGGACAGACAGAGAGGTCTCCAGGCTCTAGGAAAGGGCAGTGAGTTTGGAGCCCAACTGGTCAATCCTGAGTGGCTTCATGGAGGTGGCATTCTAGGCAGGCCTTGGAAGATACTGGGGCTTTAAAGATGCATTGAACTGGAGCTGCCAGGAGGCTGTTTATAAGGGGCTGGTTACTAAGTGACCCCACTGGCAGGATATAAAGAAAGGAGGGATCTGGCCTCTTTCCCCTTCTCCCTCCCATCCCCCCAACTGTTCCTTTAAAGCCTGGCTCAGACCTACCACCGCTAGAAGGAGCATAATGTTTAAGAAATTGAGCTCAGTGGGGCACGCTTTCTGGGTTTGCATCCTGGCTCTTGTTCTCACTAGCTGTGTGATTTCAGACAAGTGACTTAATGTCTCTGAACCCCCATTTCCCTATCTGCAATGAAATGGGATAAAGACAGTATCTACAAGATAAGGAGGTTCTGAGCAATAAAGGGAGCAGCGTGTGAGACTTAGCACCATGCCTGACAAACAGCAAGTGCTTAATAAGCGTTCACTGCTGCTGCTGTTGCTGGAGTTGCCATCTGACCTTGCCAAGTTTGGGTCTTGCCTCAACTCTCTGCTATGGCACAGCGCCTCCCAGTGCCTTCGGGCTATTATTTCATTACTTATAAAATACTCAGGTTGGGGGCTGCTAGGTCATTCCCGTTGCTGAAGAGAAACAAACACAGCTGGAGGTGGCACCGTCAAGGTCGCACAGCCCCAGGCCCTGTTTAGATGCACACCGGGCTTCTGAGTGGCAGCTCTCCCATGGCTGAGTGACGAGCCCTTGCCTGGCAGGGCTGAGCTGGGATGTTGCAGGGGTGGTGTCTGCTCATCCCGTGTTCCTTCCTCCCAGACTTGCACCGCAGACTTGATGCTGTTCTCGAACTTGATTTCCCACCTCCTGGGATGCTAGCGGAGAGGTGAGGGGGCTGTGCCGTGTCTGCCTCTGTGACTGGACAGATGTTATGGAGGAGGAAGGGCTTCCAGATGGCCTGATCTAGGTCCCGAGGGTCTGCAAGGCAGCTTCCCATCTGGCGAGGGTGCAGAGGCCTGCACCTGTTTGGGGAACCATCCAAAAGGCCTGCGAGATCCCTCAGAAGGGCAATCTTCAGACTCTAAGACTCTATTCTGATGTTTCCCATCATGATTTCATTTTTTTCGCTTCTGATAGATCATGGGAGGGGACGTTGGGAGATGCAAAGTGGCCTTCTGGGGCGTGTGGCATGGAATGCTGTGACAAGCACTACAGTGGTGTTGGCCTGGGTTTGACTCCTGTAACCTTGAGCAAGCACCTAAACTCTCTGCCTCAGTTTCCTCATCTGTAAAATGGGACCATAACAGGCTTGCCTCCTGTAGTCATTGTGCAGAATAATTTAATGGAATGCACAAAAGTGTTTAACAATCCTGTGTGAATCTGTCTTTAATCCTGTTCTATTTCCCTGGAGCACCTGCCATCAGCAGGGTGCCTGGCACCTGGCCACGAACAAGGCAGACCCTGCCTCGTGGAGTCTACTTTCTTTCGGGTGTGAGGGGAGAGTAGCTTTAGCGCACTGCCTGACACACGGTGAACTCTCAAATGATCAGGGGTATCTGCTGTCAACCAGAACTATTATTTAAAGCCAACCTCGTTCTCTCCTCACCCAAAAAGCCAGTTAAACCAGCAAAAATCAGAGAAGCATGTAGTTCTTGAGCCCATCCTGCTACGGGGGTTTGTTTGACATTTCTGTTAATCCATGTTTAGCGTGTAAGCAGATTATCTGGGCAGAACTAGGACTTTCGTGGGCAATGGTTTGCCCGGCTCCAGCCGGGGCTGCTGGCCTGTGACGCTAACCTTGAGGCTCATTCTTTGTGTTGAAATCCAGGTGGCCCCGGTGGTGAGATTTAGGGCTGGGGGAGGGGGCTCCCATGGCTGTGGAAATGTGTCCTCAGAGATGGCTGTGAGCACAGACGCACAGAGGCTCCACGGGGAGCCCCGCTCTCATCCCTCCCGTGTCGCACGCTGGCCCCCGTGCAGGTCTGTCGTGAGCACTGCCGTGAATATGGACCTGCGACTGTCTGAGCCTTCCCCAGGACCCAGGAGCGAGGTCTGCGGTGCTGTGGTTGCCAGTCTCAGGCCGGGCTCCCAGCTGTGTCCTCTGGGCTCCTTCAAAGCTCCGGTGGCCGACTCCCAGCCTTCTTTTTGGCTGAGGAGGGCCCACAGGCATTGACCGGGGACAGTTGTCTCAGGTGTGGACTTAGCTGCCTACAGCCTAGCATGCTGCCCGCAGGCTCACAGGCCACTAAATGTCTATGCTGGGGTGACCTTGCACTGCGTACTTGTGCTGCTGTAGGGTCAGGAGGCTGTGCCTCCTGTTGCCCTCCCAGCACTGAGGGGAAGGACAGGGGACCTCAGAGGTGTCCTCACCCACCTGTTCATGCAGGGCGGTCGGTGCCAGTTCTAGGTGATAATTCTGGGACTTGCATATCACCCCAGAGGGCTGTCAAGGCCAGTGGTGTGCAGGTGTTTGGGGCAAGGGCTTCAGACCCCAGGGGGGCCCCCAGACCAAAACTGGGGCCCAGCAGATACTTACACCTGCCTCTGGTCAGCCTGCACGCAGAGCAGAGAGGGCCTCTGGGCCCTTAGAACCCCAGTACAGATTTTGTGTTTAATCTGTATCTAGTTTGCTTTTTTTTTTTTTTTTTTTTTGAGACAGAGTCTCGCTTTGTTGCCCGGGCTAGAGTGAGTGCCGTGGCGTCAGCCTAGCTCATAGCAACCTCAAACTCCTGGGCTCAAGCGATCCTACTGCCTCAGCCTCCTGAGTAGCTGGGACTACAGGCATGCGCCACCATGCCCGGCTAATTTTTTGTATATATATTATATTTTAGTTGGTCAGATAATTTCTTTCTATTTTTAGTAGAGACGGGGTCTCACTCTTGCTCAGGCTGGTCTTGAACTCCTGACCTCGAGCGATCCACCCGCCTCGGCCTCCCAAGTGCTAGGATTACAGGTGTGAGCCACCACGCCCGGTCCTAGTTTGCTTTTTTTTAAAAAAAAAACAAACTCATTTTGTGTACATGCACTAGAGCAGCGGTCCCCAACCTTTTTGGCACCAGGGACTGGTTTCATGGAAGACAATTTTTCCATGGACCTGGAGGTGGGGGCATAGGTTGCCATGGGGAGGGAGGGTGTGGAGCTCAGGTGGTGACACTCGGCCCGTTTCCTAATAGGCCATGGCCCGGGGGGTCGGGAACTGCAGCACTAGATCACTGAAGGTAGAAATGATATAACAAACTGGGATTTTCTTTCCAGTAAACTGGGTGGGGGAGGCTGCAAGGCGGGTGCGCAGGTGTGAGATGAAGCCAGGTCAGCCCTGAGTTGGCGGCTGTTGGAGTTGGATGATGGCTACGTGGACGTTCGCTATGCTGCTGTCTCCATTCCTGTGTATATTTGACATCTGCTGTGTTAAAAGTTAAGAAAAATCTAGCCGTTGTCTCCACCTCACTCTTGGAAGGAAACTAACCTTTCTTGGGCACCTCTGACGTGTGGACGTGTCCCCCATTCTCTCGCTGAGCGCTCACCACACCCCAGTGGTGGGTGCTGTGGTCCCCCTTTCACAGGGGAGTAAACCAAGGCTCCTTGACATTTCTGCTGGAAAGTGGCTTCGCTGGGACATGAACCAGATCTGACTCCCAAATCTTGGCTGTCCCCCGGACCTGCTGCCCCTGGATAGATTGTCCCAGTCCTGCCTCGGCAGCAGGGGGTCTGTGCAGCCTGGGCCCCTTAGGCCCTGAAAACCCAGCACTTGCCCCCGCAGCTCCTGGAGGGGTGTTGGGGGTAGGGCTGAGCCTGTCCCTGTGGCTTTGCCATCTCCCTTTCCCACCCCCAGTAGGTCCTGCCTGCAGGGACCCTGTGATTGTTACACACAAGGGCAGACACAGGCCCAGGGCGAAGGGGTCATGACTTGGCCCAGGTTCCTCGGTGGCAAGCCGCATCCCCCTGTGCCACGCCAGTGCCATCTCACCTGTTCTCCACCCTTTTTGTCTCCCCAGAAGCGAGGCCTCCTCCCTGCCCCCGAGCCCCAGGGGCTGCCACTGCCTCATTAGCCGCTCTCATTTCCTGAGTCTTCCCAGGGCTCCCAAACTCCGCTGCTCAAATCTTCTGTCACCCCTGGGCTCCTGCACTGGCCGCGCGTCCTATTCCCAGGCATCCTCTTCACCTTGTTTTCTTCCGCGTCTTGTTTGGTTTCTTAACTTGCGCCTCTTCTCAGTTGGGCTGGTACCAGCCAGTCCCTCTGCAGAGCGGAAGTTCTCTACCCTTCCCTCTGCTTTGTGAACCCCACCTCACATCCCTCCCTGCCCCTTCTCTCCTCCCTCCAGGCTCTCCCTGCCACCCCTGGCCTGTGTCCCCACAGCCTGGCAGTCCCCGCTGCTGCCCCCCCGTCTCATGGCCAGGCCGACAGCTTTCTCCGTCATGGTGAGACGTGCCCACGCCACCGTCTCACCTGCTGCAGCCTCCTCCCGAGCAGAGGGCACAGCCCTGCCAGGCAGAGCCTGAATTCCCCGCCTCCTGCTCAGTTTCATCAGCCTGTCAGCCCTCGTTACATTTCAGATATTTTTAAACACTCTTAATGCTTTTGCCTTAATTTTGGCCCCTCCCCTAGTGAAAGCATGGCTCTCTTTCCAGTTGGTTTTCCCCCACATGAAGATCTGACAATGTAGTTTATTAAAATGCTTGCTGAAACTGTATTCCTTCACAGCCCTAAATTTGAAATGAGAGCAGTGACAACAAGGAGGACACAGCTTCTGTGGCTCTACTCTGTCCTCTGCCCAGGTGGGGCTGGGAGTCCTCCCAGGCCCCCAAAGCCTTCCCGGGCCTTTCTGTATAACTGCACTTACTCATTGCCAGCAACTGTTTACCAAAGTGGCATGGGCACCAGGCCCACCCGGGGACATTAGGATTCTCATTTGAGGAAGCTTGAGTTGGCTGGGGTGGTTGGGGGGGTGTGGGGCGTGGTGGTATAGTGTTGGATAGGATAACGCCGGCCTACCTAGTAGGCCCTCACATTTCAGTGTCTTAGCACAGTAAAGGTTTACGTCTAGCTTACACAGTGCTGAAGCACGTGTCCTGCTGGCAGGACATTTTCCATGTTGTCATTCGGGGACCCAGGCTCCTTCTATCTTGTAGCTCTGCCTCCTCTCGGGCTCAGGATCTTACATCCAATGGATGGGGAAAGAGAAGAGGTGGAATAAGCACAACTGCTTCTTGACCACCTAGGTCTGCAGGGAGGCCTGGGAAATGTCCCTGGCTGGACAGTAATTCCTCAGTGACAATTCTCCGTGGGAAGAGAGAGCTACAGGTCTTTGGACGACAGCTAGCCATGTTTGCTGTCAACAAAAAAGATGAGATGAGTTCATAAATTTGGAGAGGTGACTTGACTTCTTTTTATTTATTTATTTAAATTTATTTTTTTAAGACTAGTCAAGTGCAACAGTGGGAAGGGGGAAAAGAATAGGGCAAAGGAGTTTGATCTGCAACTGTGAACAATCCCTTGAGGTAACTTGCTACCTTCGGACCAGCCAACTTCACTTGTTAGGAAGGGCTCCCACCTGCAGGTCGGGAAGCAGGCCTCCAGCGGACACGGGAGGAGGCCCCTTGAGGGAGGGGAAAGTGGAACAGGAATTTATGCTGTATGGGTTGGCCAAGTACACGTATTCAGTAGGTTACAGGAGGAGCTATGAATATTCATGAAGGGGTCCTAATTATGCATATTGAATAAACATGTATATTACGTACGGTCCATGTTTGCTTTGGGGTGGAGACATTTAAATACAACTGGGCCCTGTACATCAAAAAGTGAAGCAGGGACACGAAGGCACTCAGTGTGCAGCCTCTGTAAACCGGCCAGAAGCAGTCCATGGTCGGTGGTCGCAGATCAGCAGAAAGGCACTGAACAGTCTCTTGTCCACTCAACGCTATAGCTGTGGTCCGTGGAACGGGGCAGGGGGTGTCAGTCAGCACCTGGCGTGGGTGAGCTACACTTGTTCCAATATTGCTTATCCCAAGGCCCGTGCTTGTTTAGCTATTGGAGAAAAAGAAAAACTTGGTGGCAGTTAGAATATAGTTTGTCCTTTAAGAGCAGGATGTGTGACTTAACCCTTTCCTGGCATGGCCTTAGGTCTTGCCTGTCATTTGGTATCTTACTGCCACAGAGAGTCTGTCCCACCTCACCAGGGCCTTGGGGCTTTACTTTGCACTGCCATCCGTGGTGTGGGGTGCAGAGAGCAGGGAGAGGAAGGAACACTGGCCATTTCCATTCTCATCAAGCTCTGAGTTTCATCTTGGAAGCTCCAAGCCTTTCATCAGGTGGGAGCTCCAGGTTTTGTTTGTGTCCCAGACCAACCCTAGGCGCAGGGTTCTTGAACGGGATTTACCACCTTGAACACCGGGTTTCCCTAAAGTCTGTCCTGGCACCCATCACACATGCGACTGGGGTAAGCTCCGTGGAACCACCCTGTCTGTCTTCCCACTCTCCCAGTGCCAAGTGCCTGAAGCAGTTTTTGGTATGTGATAGAGTTGATTGTTGTGGCCATGTTTGGAAAACATGCTATGTCCCAGCCTACACGCTCTTCTGCAGCGTGGCCTCAACACTTGCCCGTCAGCTCCCTCCTGGGCGGGCCTTAATGACTTTCTTAACCAGGAGAACGTGGTAGCAGAGATATTCTGGACTTCTGAGAATGGATCGTAAGAAGCCTCGCAGCTTCCATCTGTATCCTGTGGGACTCTCCTTCTTGGAACCCAGTTGCTGTGCTCTGAGAAGCCCAGGTGACACAGAGGTGTCTGGGCTGCAGCCCCAGCTGGGCTCCCTGCCATGTGAATGCACCGTTGTGGGCATTCAGCCTGGTCGAGCTGTCAGGTGGTGGTGACCTCAGCCAGCATCTGACCACGGCTGCATGGGAGACCCCAAGTGAGAACAGCGTTTCCCCACCCCAGCCCCACATGGTCCTCCTGCCCCCTTCCCATGGCGCCCCAGCCCTGGCCGCATGAGGACGCTCCTGGAGGCCTCCTGCCCCCAAATAGCTTTTTCCTCCTTCCCAGCACCTTATCAGTTTTGTTGGTCCTTCTCCTTTGACAGTACCAGAAATTCATTGTACGTAGACTTCTTAGAGATAAGGCAGGATTTTTAGATTCAGAGGTTATTCTAAGGTGAAAAACATATTGGGTGGTTATCTTCCCATTTATTATTTTGGGATCATTGAAAGAGACAATAGCAAAAAAAAAAAAAATTGTTCGCTTTTCTCCTGGGTCCCCATATTTTGTCAGCCTTGATTTCATCCTGTTGGGAATGTCTTGGTGTTTCTTTGGTGCTCTCTCTGCCTTGAGGAGGTGCAGGCCCTGATTGCAGGTGACAGCTTCTCATCTCTGTGTCATGGTGGCAGGAGCCAGCCTGGTTTCTGATGAGTGCTCTAGTGACACTCCTCATTCCGCTGAGTGGCCGGTGCTTGTTTTCAGAATCACTCACTGAAGGGGGTCTTGGAATGGGAGGTGGCATCCAGGTGCCTCGCTATGGTTTAAATGTGGGGATCTCCCCCAAATTCATGTATTGACTCTTAATCCCCAGTGTGGCAGAATACTAAGAGGCAGGGCCTTTGTGAAAGATGCCCGAGGGAGCCTGTTTGCTCCTTCTGCCATTTAAGTACATGTAGAAGGTGCCATCTATGAAGAGTGAGCTCTCTCCAGACGCCAAGTCTGCCAGTGCCTTGATCATGGACTTCACAGCCCCCAGAACTGTGAGCAATGGATTTCTGTTGTTTACAAATTACACAGTGTAAGGCATTTTGCTACAGCAGCACAGACTAAGACATGCCTCAGTGAGGGACTTGAGATGGCCTCCAAGTTGGTGCGGAGGAGGTGGCAGAGGGTGAAGAGGGTGAACCGATAAGTTAGGGTTGACTCTCCATTGCCATGATCTGCAGAATCCGCACGAGCAATGGGCAGCACCTCTTTTGGAGGTTTCTAAGGAAGAGTTGCTGCTCTGAGGTCCCGGGGGCTCCTGTCATTGTCCTCACCATGGGTGCCAGCTGTCTCCTGCAGCACAATGGTACAGCAGACCTTGCCCCAGGGATGCCAACCACCTGCAAGAGGCCGGGTCACTCACTGGAGGAAGTGGCCGTGGGTTCCGGTTCCATCTGCGCTCTTAGCAGGAACAGGCTGTGGCCTCGGGTTTCTCCATATCTTATCCTCACAGTTTTGCGTTTGTCATTGTCTCTCTCTCTTTATGACTTAGATTGTTTTTCCTGGTTTGGGAAAATCACATCCATTTCTAATGCTTTTAAAATGCAGAAGATATACAGGCTTCTGCCAGCTGTTGAATGGCAATCCAGATGGGAAATGACTGCAGTTGTCACATTACCGTTTTTACTGTAGTACTTAATCCTATGTAAAATTTTGTTCAGAACCATCATCCAGGAGACTAGGATCGGGTGGTGCTATTTCAGAAGAAATTTATTAGTTCTCCAAAATATTATATTAAATACTAATATATAAATATATATTTTAAATATTTGGATTATTCTTCAAATAACTTAAAACTACTCTGAACTGTATCTACTGGATACGCACGTCGTGTATCAGCAGTACCATTTACAAGCTCTCTGTAAATGTTAAGTTTTTAACGGTGGATAGAATCTGTCAACCCAGGCTCTTCTGCTTCCGGTGCGTTTCCCAGCTCCCTCCAGCCAAAGAAAGAAAGATACCAATTAAGGTTGCTGGGAGACTTGAGCTGTCAGGTAACTCACCAGCCAGGGCAGAATGTGGCTGGACGGGGCTAGTTGACAAGCGGCAGAAAGCAAAGGGGTTCAGGGAGGCGGACAGGGGTCTGAGTGGCCTCTGGGGGAGATGAGGCAGCCCACAGTTCTGAACTTGATCCCAGACAGGTTTGTAAATTGTCATCATACTCTCTTTAGAAGTGGTAAGAAAGCTTGGGCCCATCTGTTTGCCTGACTTTTACAGCCCACTGTTCCTGCCTGACCGGGCTGGGGGCTCAGTGCCTTGGGTTAAGGGTTCATTTGGCTGCACTACCACACTTGGTGCGTGGAAGCTAAGTTTCCCAACCCCACCGCCTGGGACAACACGGTGTTGGTTGCAAAAGGTCTCTCTAGCATTGATTCTCAGAGGAGTGGCTGAGGCTTAACTGAAAGCCTTAAGGCCAGGGATGATTTTAAAAAACAATAAAAATCTCTCTAGTTTTTGTGGGCAAGTGATTGTACCTGTAGCTAGCTCTAAAAACTTTATTTGCAGAAATAATCAAGTGTTCCTAATGACCTCAGCAAGCTGTTAAGGGTTGCTTTGCTAAGACTTTTATTTGTAAGCTAAAATTAGTGAGTTTCTAGAGTTTGAGGGCCCTAATTTGTGATTCCGTAAGAAGTGTGGATTGTACTTAGTCAGCCTGCACACATGTACTCGCGGAGGGCTAGAATCCCTGTGCTCGAAGGGGGTACCTTCTTGCTGCTTATCCTGAGATGGTTGTGGTTTTTAATTGCTGCCTCATTGCCTTCCATTTATAAGCAAGTCACTATTAGCTTAGCTTCACTGCCAATCTAGTTTGGTGTGGGTTGTTTGCATCACGGGGTAAAGTTAGCCATATTTGCATATGTGGGTTTATCACTTGCTAGAAATTAGACTGAGACTTGTGTGTATTTTCTTTGGAATAAATCACGCTCCTTCCCTGCCTCCATCCCCTGTGATTTGTTGTGGAGTGATGCTCCTTTTTCATCATGGAATCTTTTGTCACCTGGAAAGTGGAAACAGATGAGGTTGCCTGATTTTGTTCCTCCTTTGTGGACCACACTGTTACAAGTTAAATAAAAAAACAGAAAATATTGGGAGCCTTTGCTCCTGATCAAAACTAGGCTGTAGGAATCTGAACAAACAGGGATGGGGACCCAACCTACGAATGTAACTTTCTGCATCACCCCACAACTTAATGGCGTATTTAAAAACCAACCCACAGCTTCTTCACTGTAACAATTTGCTGCTAGGGCATCCGCAGCTCTTCATCTGTGATTGAGTAGGTTTCATGCCCAGCGTGTGCTATTTTGTATTCCACTTTTCCCTTTATCTACTCTCTTTTGTGTTTCCTTGGTAGTCCAAACTCTTTGTAGTGTTTATGTGACAGTCTGTCGAGCTGTGATGCTGTATTGACAGAGCTAATTAAAACTCCTTGTCTCACCCCCTCTGTCCCCTCTCCCCGGAGACTTGCTGTACGTATGTGGGTAGAGGATACCATCCCTATGCTGGACACTTGCTGCCCTGGAGATTCTAATACCGACAAGCCTCTGGTCCCTGCCTTCCAGGCATGAATAGCATTTTCTCTTAATCTGGTAACAAACTATAAGAAAGTTTACATTTTCTTCTTATTTATCTCTGAGTTTTGACTGATTATAAAGTCTTAGTATAAAGAAGCACCATGTAAAAGGGGGAAATTTTCGCCCCTCTTGCCATGGTAATTCATGCAATTGGTTCTCAGTTGCTCTGACGTTGGAGGGTGGTGTGAAATCTTTCACAGTGGATAATCCGAAATTTGCATTTGGAATGCAGAAGTATCTGTTCTCAGAATCCCACAGAAAATTAGCCTCCTTCTGTGCCCGGCTCCTTCTGCTCCTGCCTGGCATCTGGCTGGGCAGCATTGGGAGGAGTCCCTGAGTCACCATGTGGAGCGACCATCTGTGGCTAATTGAATGATCACGGCCTTGAGTTATTTGGGTTTCTGTCTTTGGCTTGAAAATGAATGTGTGATGAGCCAAGTGCGGCTTTCTAAACTCCCAGCCCAGTGCTCTTTCCCCTGTTGAAGAGGAGGAAAGAGCTTTTTGCATGAGAAGAGTTGCCAAAAGCACCCTGAAGGAGGGGGTGCCCTGCCTGAGATCCAGGGGGATTTAAAGGGGTGCGCTGTGGGGGAGGAGCAGTGCGAGCAGCTGTGCAGAGGTCGGAGCAGGCAGGGACGGCGTGTGGCCGGCGATCGATCGGGTGGACAGTGAGGGCAGCTCC
>CM052442.1:9098977-9137219 GCA_028533085.1 Varecia variegata | reverse complement strand
CTGACGGCTCCTGAGCCTGGCACAACCACAGCAGGGCTGGGGGTCGGAGCAGGCACCCACAGGGCGCAGCAGAGCAGCGGGAGAGCCACACCGGTCAAGACCGTTAGGGGTGGGCAGCAGAGAAGGAAAAGACTGGGTCAGCCTCCAAGGCCTGATTTTATTGATGTCTCCTCCTTCTTGAAATTTCCACGTCCTGAGCCTGTTAGCCTCAGGCCTTGCTCCCCAGGAGCCCAACTAGCCTGGGGCTGCCAGGACAGGTTCCCTCGCCTCCGTCCCACCCGGCATGGCTCAGAACATACCCTTTCCCGATGCTAGCCAACGTGGGAACGGGGATGCTTGCAGTTGTCTGGGCACAGTGGGACACACAGGTGCAGAGAATTACTGGCACGTCACCTCAAACACCTCCCACTTCACGGAAACCTGAGAGAGATGGCTTCACGAGGAGGAGTTTCTGCCTAAGGGGTGCTTGTCTTCCCCTCGGGGTGGCACTTGTCAACTCGGTCCCTGCTTCTTTCCCAGGGTGGGATCCTCAAGGACAGGGACCGTGTGGATTTCAATCTGACGACACACTCCGTAACTGTACAGTGTTTTCAGATGATCAAGTATCCTCCTTCAGGGGAATTCTAGCAAGATTTAAAGTCTTAATTAACGATCTTAACAGCCCAATCCTATTGACGACATTTAAATGCCAGCGCTCTCATGCAATACCTGGGGAGAGCCCTGCTAATTTATTCAGGTTTCAATTGATCTTATAATGCATTTCCGTAGGATATGGAGTTCTGCAGACCCCGGGTTCTCAGAAAAGAACATGTTGTTAATTTCATGCATGCTGAGTTAAAAATGTCACTCCGTGGGGTCTAAATTGCCATAAACTTGCTTATGCAGCTGAGTCTCACCTTGATTTTGACACCTACTGGACAGGGAGAAAGATTTCCCATTTGGCATGATGAATACAAACAGTTCAGATTAGCAGCTCCCAGATCAAATTTTTCTTTCTTCCAATAAGGGGTGAAGCAAATATATCTAGAAGAAATTAGGAAAAGACAGTTGGGTTTTCATAAAATTTGGATAGGAAATAACTTCGTATTACTGTTACTTTCCACGCATAAGGTGTTCTCTATCTAAGGAAGAAATCCATGTTTCATGGTGTTGACTTTTAAATTAAATGTGCCATGGTTTGATAGAAAGCTACTCTGTTGCCTTCTGGGTAGGGCTGTGAAATCTTGAAGCATCTTTAGTTACTTGTATCCACCTTGACACTGGTAGTTATTAGAGCTGGAACTCAGCTGGCTCCCAGGGCTTTGCAATGTGAAGGAGCTGATCATTTAGTCCTCTGGTAACCTAGCACATTCTCCTAATGCGAGTTTTGTGTTTTTATCAGATTGGATAATGAAGACAATTTCAGTGAAACTTATTGTGAAAGTAAGTTGAATGTGATTTGAAGAAAGCTTTGCAGAGAAGAACTTGCTTTGTTTTAGCATTGGAGGGTGGGGTTTGGGGAGGAGTGGCTGGCAGGTGGCGCATGGTTTTAGACAGAGTACCACTAGGTTAGCATTGGTGGTGTTGTGTTAATCATCTGCCATTAGGCTACCTTGAAACACTGGAAAAGATCAGAAGATGTTGGCTGAGAGTTGGGGGAAAAACACACACAGAGCCAGAGTGTAGCTAAACCAGAGGAGAGAAGACTCTATAATGCTTGACTGGGACACTGGGCACACTCGCCTTCTTTGGGCCACATGGGACTGCAGTTCTTTTTACCCTTGTCTTTGAACCCCAGTTGATTAGGAGGGTCCGTCCCTTCCGTGGGGAAGTATTGAGCACCATTTAACTGAGCTCATAATCACCTGTGTGCCCACGTCAGCGTTAGCCGCGGCGATAGGAAGTTAATTCATTTGGCCTCTTCTGACGGGCCTAAATGCAGCCTGTGGAGACGGGTCCCCTGTTACCTTTGCCTTTTCTCGTTTATTTCCATGGGCACTGCTGTTCAGTGGGAGATGTGTACTTTGCAAATGCAAGTTAGAGCTTTTGTCAATACTCTTGATGCCTGGTGTAAACAAGGATGTTTGAAGAGTGACTGGCTAAAGGAAGGAAATAAATCTCAACATGTGCTTTTGCCAATCCCTGCTTGAGAAGAGAAATTGGGAAGTGGGGGTGAAAGTGGAAGTGAAAATGATTCTTTTGAGAGTACCTTCATTTCATAGGAGAGCCTCACACAAGGCATCCAGCAACTTGCAGTCCTTGCTTCCGTATAAGCAGGGCAGGAGGACACAACAGAGAAAAAAGACTACAGCCTCATCCCTCATAAGGAAGAGTCGGAAAGCACCTGCCTCTTAAGAGTTGAGTTAGTCAGCAACACTTACAGATCAAGTCAGTAAGAATTTATTGCACCCCTTGTGTGCCTGGTGCTGTGCTAGGAGCTAGGGGTACAAAATGGAACGACTGTGCAGGTTGTGCACTGCACAACCCTGGAGGGTGTCATTCGAGTCATAGACATTGCTGATTTGTCTCTTTATTATGACAGTATTCCAGCAGATGGAAGCAAAATGTCTTAAAGAAGACTTCTTCTAATTCTAGGCACGCTATGGGCTAGTGTGGCCCAAGTGTGGAGACAGAGAAACAATTGCAGTACATGACAGCAGCCAGAGTGCACATGTGTGCCTATGAGTCATGGAAGGCTTCTCAAAGGGTGACCCTTTAGTAGAAGACCATTCCTCTAAGCAGTGACACAGTGGCATGTAGTGGCAAAGAGATTATGTTCAACACCTGGACTGCCTAGGTTCAAATGTGTGACCTTGGGCAGGTTAACCTCTCTGTGCCCTGCGTGAGTTGCTGCTATTTCTGCAGTACCCCGGGATGTGTGTCTGCCCAGGCAGCAGCAGTTCAGTAGGAATGAAGTGTGGAGACAGGGAGGCATCTCAGTCCTGCCCATGTGGACCGATACACTCCCTCCCTTCCCCAACAAAATGCTCCAGCCTTTTCCCTGGGTCCAGACCAGACAAAGGGCAAATACACCCACCAGTAGCAAAATTCATTTTTGGTTTTCCTTTAAACACTAACGCTCATAAAAGTAAAAGAGAAATATGAGACAAACATACTCAAATTCATCTGAGCCTGTGGCCTGATTTCCTTGGTGATGGGCTAATAAAAGTGATAGAATATATTAGTTCCGTAACATTTAAGCACTTTATAGTTTGCTGATTGTGGTCATCAGATAACATTTATCAACTTACACTCTTGTTTCAAGGTACAAAGGCAAAGCCGAACAATATTAATGTTTGCTGGAATAAGTAAGCCATGTGTCAAAAGGAAGACATAAAAATTGGTTTCCCTGGCTTCTAAAAATACTTCTGTGAGGCAGGCAGGATTATTGAGTGTTAAGTGGGATTACAATTTAAGTTAGGCCTTTCACTTCCTAATTGTGATGGTCTTGAAATATATTGAGTTACAAATAAACAGTCTAAGCTTTTTCCCTTCTGTGGGCATACATCCTCGGTGACAGCCATGTACAGTGTCCTAGCTCCTTCAAGTCACCCAGAGTAGTCCACATACCATGATCACAACCTCCAACCGGGTAATATAGGCAGATGCTTGAAAAATCAGAAAATGTTATTCCTTCGGAGATTAGTTAGGATGACAATCCCAGCAGTAACCCTGAAATCTCAGTATCTTTACCCTGTAGGAGTTTGTTTTTCACTCCCACAACAAACCAGTGCGAGCGTTCGGCAGGGAGCCTTCCAGGTGGTGACACGGGGATCCAGGCTCCTCCTCTCTCGGAGCTCTGCTGGCTTCAACAGGTGGCTTCCAGGGCCCTGCAGCAGAGGAGACAAAGTTGAGAAGACATAGCCACTTCTGAAGCACTTCGGCACAGAAGTCACGCATGGCACTTGTGATCTGGTTGACGAAGTCCCCTGGGTAACTCGCCGCTGTGGAAGGGGGGCGTGAATCTTTGGGCAGAGCCCCCCCATCTCTGCCATGGTGCAGTCATTAAGAGTTCCCCCTACACCCCCACATACAGAATTCATGCAAGCTGACAGATGGCTCTAAGGCTCAAAGAGTACTGGCTGGAATTTGAGGCCCCTTAAATGGGACCTCATACATCAGGGAGAATTGCCTCCCATTCTTCTAGTTACGATTAGGCCCAGCCTGTAGCCACATTTTGAAGTAGCCATGTCTCATCTATTTATTCTTTCTTCTACATCTTTCTAATGCTCTTCCCCACAGATTTTGCTAAAAACCTCCCTTTGGGCCCTGCACCCCACCCCTGCACATATGCTCTGTTCCCACATGATGTGCCTCCCTTCTCTTCAGCCCAGCCACCCGTTTCAGTGCTGTGGATGCCCAGTGTTAAGAGGTAAAGCTGATGGGGGATAATTTATACTAATATGTAATTGACAGCTCTTTTTCTCTGGGAAATAATTGCATTTTTAAAAAGATGTTTGAATAAGCTTCACTGTGGGCTTACCAGAGCCTCAGTTCACTGAAATGTACAAGCAAAGAGTGAGTCTTATGGATTTAAACCTAAATCAAAAAGAAACACAATACAGCACTTGGTGCTTGGGTCTGGGCATGTCTGTCTCCCTGAGCAAAGAGGCCATGACATGTCGTCATGAAGGTAACTTTGCCACTTGCTGCGTGACTCTGGGCAAATTACCTGACCTCTCAGTGCCCTTAACTCAGCTGTTGCAGGAATTTCTTCACTATCCCAGGAGTAGTGTCTGCCCAGCCAGGCAGACCACGTGGATCGGTTAGCGCTCCAACTGGGGGTCATAGGCCCTCCAGAGAAATGACAGGTAAATTGAAGATCAGGCCTTAGGAGCTGTTTGTAACAAAGAGGTAAATCTGAACAATCAAGTAGAAACTTTTCCGTCAGCCCCTAACCTTGAGTAGTGAAGATGGCAGGGCAGGAGTTAACTAGCACAGGCCTCCCTCCAGTAGCAGTATACTGTTAAAGATTGATTATAGCATTAGAACTATTAAGAGTTTGCAGGGTGGTCAGATACAGCGATGGCAGAGGGATTATATGTGTATGCATGTGTGTGTATGTGTATCTTATTTTTTGGCCAGGCGTGTTTCTAGTGTGGATTCAGACAAATGATTTCCAATAAGCCAGAGTATTGAATTGTCACGGGATGCTCGTATGGTTGTGTGCAGTGGGTATGAGTGTGAGCGTGTGTGTGTTTCACATCCACAAGGGGGATGAGGTCAGGGTGGAAGGAAAAAAAGGGGGGTAACTAAATTGACCTGGGATTAGAATCTATTGTTATGTTTGTTGTGGTTATATTGAGCCTTCTGGGCTAATTTGTTCAAGGAAGTGGCTTCCTTCATTACTGACTTGCTTATCCCAGAATAGCAAGCAGTAAGTGCCCGTGCGTTAGCAACTGCACCTGAAGCTGTCCCAGCTCTGCAATCATGGGCATTTATTTTACCTTAGAAGCCTTCACAGGTGGGCTGATTGTTTTGAGATGGCTGAGAGGAGTGAGCCACGGTGGGAAACCCCATGGATTGGAGCCAGGCTTGGGATGGGTTCTGGCTTTTCTGCTTATAGGCTAGGTGGACTCAGGCAAGTCACTTAACCTTTTGGAGCCTCAGTCTTCTCATCTGCAAAATGGGGGTAATGAGATCTACCCTGGAGGTGATAATTAGGATTAAGTGATAGACTGACTTACAAATATGGATTGCTTTATTTCCCTACCAGAGTTGACAGCTGTTTGTTTTACTTTTTCCTTTAAAAGGCTGATCTATACTTGTTCTCCCAGGAGGAAGTTTCCCCATAGGAAAACTGAGTTAGGGTAGATTTGTTTGCATATGCCTGTTCCTGGATAGTCATGGAGAACTTTGATTACTGTACGTGTGAATCACAAGTCACTATTGTTGGGACTAAATAGAATATCCCTAGAGGCTGGAGTTTTCTGAGAGAGAAAAGAAGGTGCTGGAAAGGAAATGTGGCCTCAGGACCTCCTGGCTGAGTCTGCAGGGCAAAGGGGGTGAGCTGTGTGCGTGAGCCGGGCTTTGGCTGGGGTCTGTGCAGACAGAGGTGGGGCTGGGTCAGGACGGCTCCTTGGCCAATGCTGAGCAAAGTTCAGTCTCCTCCAGCCTTTCCCAGCTCAGTTATTTAAGTTGCTCTGGGCCTCTGAGACCACAAAGGGGTCCAGCAAGCTAACGTCAGCAAGTCCAGGTCGTAAGAGGAGGAGACAGTGAGCGCTGGGTGGAGGAATAGACCTAGGGAGGGGGGAGGGGGGCTGCTGGGGCTGACTCCCAGCAAGCAGCTTCCTGCAAAGATTACAACACTAGGAGCATTTGAGGCTGTAAAGCACAGTGATGGGGGAGCTGCCCAGGAGCGAGGAATGGAGAAGGCCAGTGCATTAAACATTATTTGGAGCTGTACAGCTGCTGCTGATATTCTTGTTTGTTCAAAAATACATTTGTTTTTAGAACTTTTTATTGAAGGATAGCATACCTACAGGAAAGTACACTTAATACATTCTCACAAACTGGACATGCCCACGGCACCAGCACCCAGATCTAGAAACAAAATATTACCAGCCCCAGAAGGCCCCGTGCATCTGCCTCTCAGTCCTCACTACCACCGTCCCCCAGTGTAGGGCAGCTACGCTCCTTACTGGTGACAACACACTAGCTTTATAAGGGCACCTTTTTAAAGCAAAAAATTCCATGGGCACCCCACGAGAGAGTGTCGTAGTTTTGGTATCATGGGTCACACAGAATAGCAAGTGTGTACTGAGCCCTTGCTGTGAGCCTGGTCTTCTTCCACACCCTTTACGGAATCATCTCTCCTCATCCTCTGAACGCTTCCAAGAGGCAGGTACGAATATTATGCCTGCTTTACAAATAGGAAATAGAAGTGTAGCATAGTTAAGAACCTTGCCCAAGGCCATACCGTTAGTAAGTGAGGAGCAAGAATTTGAACCCAGGCAGTGAAGGTCCGCCTGGCCTGCACAGTGTCTGCGTGAAGGTGTAGGGTGCCTCTCAGAATGACCAAACATTGCAAATTTAGTATTTGATTAATAACATAGAAATTCATCCCAAAGCAAGTATCTACACACTCCTGATGCTTGTACCTGTGGGAGGTGTGTTCATTCCATGTTCTCAACGCATGTGGATTTGAGTACCTCTTGGGCAAACTCTGAGCCCTTCCCTGAGATTGAGAATCACCTCTCTGGCCCAGCTGTCTCGGTTATAGACAAGGAAATCGGGTCCCAGAGAAAGAGGTCCTGCATCCAGTGAGTTTGGGGCCTGGGACTTGGCACCAATGTGTTGACTCTTTGTACAGTGCTCTTTCCATTCTGCCAGCAATCCCCCATTAATCAGCATCTCTGTGCCCATATTCCATGGAAACTCACTGTTGGGTTGAATATCCTGGAGCCTCTGGGTGGGACACTGGCCCCGGCCCCCAGCTGCCCTCTCCTTCCCCACCCTCATAATCAGCGTTGCACAACTTAGCAAGAGCCCCGCTGCCCATTCACTCTCTTGCCCCGTGAGGTGCTGCTAATGGCAAACATTTTCCATGCCCAGTGTGAGACCTGCCCCTTTCCTAACCCTCTCTGAGACCAGATAATTCCCTTCTTTCATTTCTGCTCCTACCCAAAGTACATCTATACTTAGTGTCCCCAAGAGCCTGTCTTGGTTGTTTGTATGAGACGGAACCAGATTCCCGTAGGTCCTGGTTTCTCTGAACCCTTGGCTGGTGGAGGGGGCAGAGAAATCCATGTGGCCTCCTGATGTTGCTTTTCAGAGTTTCCTGTAGCTCAGTGTGTGTGGTTCCCGGGCTTCTGTGCCTTCAATCCTGCATCAGCAATTATTGAGTACCTACTGTGTATAAGGGGGCACTGTCTAGACATAAATAAGGCAGATACAATGCTTTGGACAAGACTGTTTACCAAATAGCCCTCTAAGGTGAGCACCAAGTCATACACGATTCCAAGATTAAGGCCTCTGCCCCCCAGGGCTTGTTTTAACAGCAGCTAAGCATGTTAGGTCATTCGGTTGCAAGTGACAAAATGCAGCCTGGACTGGCATGAGCACAGGATGAGAAATGATTAGCTTCTGAGTTGAGAAGTCTGGAGCTGGCTTTAGGCATGGCTGGAGCCCCAGGGGTCGGTGGGTGGCGTCAGGATGGGCTCATCTCTCTTCCATGCTGGCTTCCTGCCTGGCCAGTCTCTCCACGGAGGGGCCCTGAAAAGTACAGGCCTGCAATTTACCGCTTTCGAGTTTAACAGAAAGCCAGCTTCTCCTGTCCAAAAAGATTCCAGAAAATTGTTGAGATTGACTCACATTGGACCATCTGTCTATGTATGAACCTAGGGAGGGACCAGCCCCACTCAAATCCCATATACGGACAAGAACAGAGGAAGGGTAGTTCTGTCGAGGAGAAGCAGTGTTTTAGGATGCTGGGCAGGGTCAGATGTTAGCTCTGTGCACACCCTGGCACTCTGAGTAGCCGGCTCTGGGGGGATCTGGTGCTGAGATAGGCCGGCCGGCACTTGGGCTGGACATCTCTGTCCTTGTGGGCACGGGAGGTGTGGCCACAGCCTTCCTGACCCCTCCACCTCCATGTCACCTGCCCAGGTTCATGGTGTCATGGGAGACCACAGGTGCCTCCCCCTCTCCTCTGTTAGTCCTCCATCCCATGGGTCAGGTGGTCATCTCACTTCTACACCTGTCCCATCCTTGCCATCACTCCAGGTACTTCCATGCGAGATCCTGCTCCTTCCGACCTCCCCAGCACCCTGAGTGACATCTCTAAAACCAGGGTCAGCCGACCACAGCCCGTGGGCCAAATCCAGCTCCCCGCCTGTGTTGAATACGGCCTGGCCTGCAGGCTAAAAATGGTCTCTACGTTTTTAAATGGTTGGAAAAATTTAAAAAGAATAACATTTTGTGACACATGAAAATGCTATGGAATTCAGATTTCAGGGAACATAAATAAAGTTTTATTGGAACATGGCCATGCCCATTTGTTTACGTATCCTACACGGCTGCTTTCACGCGTTGCGGCAGAGACCATATGGCCCGCAAAGCCTAAAATATTTACTATCCGGCCCTTGCCAGAAAGAAGTGTGCCAACTGTTGGTTTAAAATACTCTAATCCTGTGGTTCCTGTGCTCAGAACTCGGCTGGTGCTCCGTGATGTCCTCGGGACATAGCCAGAGCCCTTAATCCTGACGCTTGGGGTCCTCTGATCTGTCCAAGCCCATGCTCCGGCCTCTTCTCCCGTGTAGCCTCCCCCACCTTCCAGAGCGCCCTGGGTCCTGCCTGCACAGAATTCCCAGTCCCCTGGGCTCCCTCCACCTCCTGCCTTGGCATCCAGTTGGTTCCTTTGCCTAGAAAGTCTCTCTCCTTCCTCCTGGATGTCTCCCAGGAAACCCTTCAGGGCCCAGTTCCCCATCTCCCACTCTTCCCTGAGTCATCTCTCTGAGCTAGAGTTAATTGTTCCCTCTTCTGTATTCCACTGAAGCTCCGCTTAAACCTCTCCCTGTGGCATTTGTCTTGTTACAGTCCCCATTAGCCACACATCTGTTTCCCCCTCCCCGCTAGGTTGCAGACGTCGCCTGATTTACCCTTATTCCCTCGCAGCCCTAAGCACAAATCCTCCCCGTAGACGCCAGGCTCGGTGCTTGTCAGAAGGAATGAAGGTCAAGATCTGGACTGGGAGCAACGTCCGTTCCAGGGACCTGCTGGTTGTGTAGGAACACAATGTTGGAGAACCGCAGCTGGTGGAAGAAAGACATTAAATCACTGCAGAATGGACAGGGATGTGCTGTCCCTCCACACAGTTTGTAGCCAGGGACAGGCAAAGGATGTCCTATTGTCAGACAACGTGGATGTGAGTGGACTCAATGAGACTTTCAGGAGAGGCAGGGCAAGGGGAAGGAAATGAGAATTTTCTCGCATGTTTCTAGCCACCCCGTTTGGGTAGAGAGAGTTCTTTGAGCGAGGAGAAGGTGAGCTTTGGCAGCATGTGGACTGGTAGATAAACCGGATATGAGATGGAGAGAGAGTGAAGCTTTTAATTACGAGGAGGCAGCCATCAGTGTTCAGTGGACGAAGACAGCAGCCATCATTTTAACCCAGACCAGGGTTTCTCGCCTGGACACTTGGCATTTGGGGCTGGATGACTCTTTGTTGTGGGTGGTTGTCCTGTGCATTGTAGGATGTTTAGCAGCACCCCTGGCTCTCCCTACTGGATACTAGCAGCACCCTTTCCCTGGTTGTGACAACCCAAAATGTCTCTGGTGTCACAAGTAGAGGGACCGTCACCCCTGGTTGAGAACCATTTCCCCACAGGAGTGCTTCTCACACTATCTGTGGTGAAAGACCTGTTTCTTGACTTGACTGATATGATTGTAAAATACTAGAAAAATCCCTAGAAAAATGATCACATACTCTGTTGTTGCAATTCATATTGCTTTACAGGTGTTTAAATGCTCAATCTCGCCCTATTCCTCTTCTGTCACGGATGGGTGACAGTTCGCAGGCATGCTGGGTGTGGTGGCCCATGCTTGTAATCCCAGCAACTCAGGAGGCTGAGGCAGGAGGATCACTTGAGCCCAGGAGTTTGAGTCCAGCGTGGGCAACATAGCAAGACCCTGACTCTACAAAATTAAAAGAATAAATAATTTTTTTAAACAATTAGCTACTATTAAAAAAAAAAAAAAACAGTTCACAGACCACACTTTAGCACAGCCCTAGACCCAGAATACTATTGGAAAACAGTCTCTGCATGTGCAGAGGTCGCCGTGTGCTCTGGAGTTTTTGTCGCTTTCAGGCATCACCGTCTTCGTACGACGACCTTTCCTTTGTATGTGCACATGCAGGTGGGAGGACAGTGCCCGACTCAGCCCTGAAAGGTAACGACTTCCCTCTTGTTGGAAGGTGTTCATGACCGCTCCTTGCTGACACTGCCGTGGAGGCTTGGCCTTGTTCAGAACTCCCCTGAGGAAGGGCGGGAGTTGTTCTTTTCCACTGAGCTTCTTGTGGGTCGTTTCATTCCCTGATCGTTTTCTCAAGCCGACTGCTTTGGAATTGGAGGTCAGATCTCCCGCCTACACATCCCTCTGCCAGTCCCTCTCTGGAAACAGGGCCGATTACGTCCCGTGTTCTGGCCCCAGAGTCCAGGATGGCTTGTCTGTGGTCAGTGGTCAGCGCTGAAGTTTGACCCCCTTCTGGTCCTGTGGCCCAGGATAGGCTCAGAAGTGGTGGGAGGTGGCAGTGTGAAATATGCGTGGATTTAAATTCCAAGCCTGGAACTCTGGAGACTAGAGAAATCCTCACCATCCTCTCTGGGAAAGGACAGTGCTCACGTGTGTGTGGGCAGGGGAGGCGCAGGGCCCGGCAGGTAGAGGGATGAGAGAGGCCAGTGACTTCCGTGGTGTCAGCATTTCCAACCGTTCAGACTAGACGCGAGGTGCAGCGTGCTTGGTAAGAACACACAGGTCGGGCGGGTGAGTAGGGAAGGAGAGAGGCAGGCTGGCGGGAAGCAGAGAAACATCTCCTGTCTTGACGATCAGCTTCTTTCCTGCCACGTGCTCTGCACGGAGGGGACTCAGTGCAGAGGACACTGTTGTGATCAGGGCATCTTATTGGTCACTGTCTGCTGTCCTCTTCCTGGGGGGGAACGGAGGCCAGTGCTGCCAGAGTAACAGTGGGGAAACTGAGGCCAGGACCTTCCAGGCTCTTAATCCAGTGCCTCTTGTCAGAGTCTTCAACCTCAGTTTTGTGGGTGTTTTTAAAGGAGGGAGGCGAAATCATCTGAAAAGATGTTAAAGGGAGGAAAAGGCCACAAGTTGGAGGCTCAGTGGACTAAAGAGGCTCATCTCACATTTTGCTCTGGGGTTCTGGCGAGTCTCTTATCTACAGCAAGCTATGAACCTCCTCAAACCTCACAGTGCTTTTGCGGAAACTAAGGAGTTATGTAATTTTCCGCAGGCTCACAACGGAAAGCCAAGAATAAGATTCAGACCCTAGTGACTCTTCAGTGGAAATGTTTTTGAGAGCTCCAAGGAGGAGAATAAGCACTGAACCTAGAAGGAATTAGGCAGACTTTCGTTCTTATGAGATTTTAGGGAAAAGGGGTCATATATCCAAGTTACAACTTTCTGTCATTCTCCACATTTAGTTAAGCACCTACTGTGTGTGAGATACAGCTGGAAATACATTAAGCCTGTCAGTTTCTTCCTTTATTTTTTAAATTTCAAAATATTATGGGGGTACAAATGTTTTTGGTTAGCTGTATCAATTTTGTTATGCCTGAGTCATGGTTGTAAGTGTGCCTGTCACCCAGATAGTGTTCATTGTACCCATTAGGTAGGTTTTTGCCCATCCCCTCCTCCTACCTCCCCCCTGCTTGATTTCCACTGAGTTTTACTTCCTTCTGTGCACATGTGTGCTCATCGGTTAGTTCTGGTTTAATAGCAAGTACATGTGGTGTTTGTTTTTCCATTCTTTAGATACTTTACTTAGGATAATGGTCTCCAGTTCCATCCAAATTGTTGCATAAGGCCCTAATTCAGCCTTCTTCATGGCTGAGTAGTATTCCATGGTATACATATACCACATTTTGTTAATCCACTCATGAATTGATAGTCACTTCCACATCTTTGCAGTTGTGAATTGTGCTGCAATAAACATTCACGTGCAGGTTTTTTTTTTTTTTTTTTAATAAAATGGCTTCTTTTCCTTTGAGTAACTACCAAGTAGTAGGATTGCTGGATCAAATGGTAGGTCTACTTTTAGTTCTTTGAGGAATCTCCATACTGTTTTCCAGAGAGGTTATACTAATTTGCAGTCCCACCAACAGTGTATAAGTATTCCTCTCTCTCCATATCCACGCCAGCATCTATTGCTTTTGGACGTTGTAATAGAAGCCATTCTAACTGGGGTAAGGTGATATCTCATTGTGGATTTGCATTGCCTTGATAATTAGTGACATTGAGCATTTTTTTCATGTATTTGTTGGCCTTTTATCTATCTTCTTTTGAAAAGCTTCTGTTCATGCCTTTTGACCACTTTTTAATGGGGTCTGTTTTTTCGTTGCTGATTTGCTTGAGTTCTTTGTAGATTCGGATTATTAGCCCTTTATCAGATGTATAGCTTGTGAATATTTTCTCCCATTCTGTTGGTTGTCTATTTGCTCTGTTGATTACTTCCTTATCTGTGCAGAAGCTTTTTAATTTAATCAAGTCCCATTTATTTATTTATTTATTTATTTATTTGTTGCTGTGATTGCCATTGGGGTCTTCTTCATAAATTGTTTGCCTAGGCAGATATCTAGAAGAGTTTTTCCAACATTTTCTTCTAGAATTCTTATGGTTTCATGCCTTACATTTAAGTCTTTTCTCCATCTTGAATTAATTTTTGTGAGTGGTGAGAGGGATGGATCCCATTTCATTCTTCTGCATGTGGCTATTCAGTTTTCCCAGCACAATTAATTAAATAGGGCTTCTTTTCCCCAGTATATATTGTTGTCTGCTTTATCAAAGATCAGCTGTCTGTATGTGGTTGGTTTTATATATGTTCCATTAGTCTATGTTTCTCTTTTTGTGCCAATACTGTGCTGTTTTGTTTGCTATAGCCTTGTCTTATAGTTTGAAGTCTGATAATGTGCTGCCTCCAGATTGGTCTTTTTGCTTAAGATGGCTTTGGCTATTTGAGCTGTTTTCTGGTTCTAAACTAAGCATAGAATAATTTTTTCTAGATCTGTGAAATATGACATTCCTAACCTTAAATGCCTACATAAAAAACTCAGAAAGATCAAAAATTAACAACCTAATAACACATCTCAAGGAACTAGAAAAGGGAAGAGCAAACCAAACCCAAAGCCAGCACAAGAAAAGAAATAACTAAGGTCAGAGCAGAACTAAATGAAATGGAAAATAAACAAACAAAAAATTACAAAGGATCAATGAAACAGTAAGTTGGTTCTTTGAAAAGGTAAACAAAATTGATAGACCGTTTGCTAGATTAACCAGGAATAGAAGAAAAAGGACCCAAATAAGCTCAATCAGAGATGAAAAAGGAGATTATTACAACTGATACCACAGAAATACAAAATGTCATCTGTGAATACTATGAAAACTCTGTGCACATGAACTTGAAAATATAGAGGAAGTGGACAAATTCCCAGAAACACAAAATCTCCCAAAACTCAATCAGGAAGAAATAGAACTCTTGAACAGACCAATAACAAGCAACAACATTGAAGCAGTAATAAAAAATCTTCCAACAAAAAATCCCCCCAGACCAAAAGGATTCTTGGCTGGATTTTACCAGACCTACAAATAAAAGCTGGTACCCATACTGTAGAAATCATTCCATAACATTGAGAAGGAAGGAATCTTCCCCCAACTCATTCTATGAAGCCAGTATCATCTTGATACCAAAGCCAGGAAAGGACACAACAAAAAGCGAAAACTACAGACCAATATCCCTTGTGAATGTATATACAAAAAATCCTCAATAAAATACTAGCAAACTGAATTCAACAGCACATCAAAAAAATAATCCACCATGACCAAGTGGACTTCATCCCAGGAATACAAGGATGGTTCAACATACGTAAATCAATAAATATGATACACTACATAAACAGAAGCAAAAACAAAGACCATATGATCATCTTGATAGATGCAGAAAAAGCATTCAACAAAATTCACCTTTTCATGATAAAAATTCTCAACGAACTAGATATAGAAGGAACATATATCAAGATTATAAAAGTCATATATGACAAACCCACAGCCAACATTATACCGAATGGGGAAAAGTTGAAAGCATTCCCAGTAAGAACTGGAACAAGACAATAGTGTCTTCTGTCACCAGTTCTGTTCAACATTATTGCTAAAAGTCCTAGTGAGAACAATCAGGCAAGAGAAAGAAAGGGTATCCAAAACAGGAAACAAGAGGTCAAACTATCACATTT
This sequence comes from Varecia variegata, assembly GCA_028533085.1. Lineage (NCBI taxonomy): Eukaryota > Metazoa > Chordata > Mammalia > Primates > Lemuridae > Varecia > Varecia variegata. The sequence continues at coordinate 9,122,281 of CM052442.1, read as the reverse complement.
TGCTGATGATATGATCTTATATCTAGAAAACCCCAAAGACTCCACCAAGAGACTCCTGGAATTGATAAATAAATTCAACAAAGTCTCAGGTTACAAAATCAATGTACACAAATCAGTAGCATTCCTATACACCATTAATAGTCAAGCTGAGAGTCAAATCAAAGACTCAATACCATTCACAGTAGAAACAAAGAAAATTAAAATACCTAGGACTATATTTAGCCAAGGAGGTGAAAGATCTCTACAAAGAGAACTATGAAACACTGCGGAAAGAAATCGCAGATGACACAAATGGAGAAATATATCATCTTCATGGGGTGGTAGAATCAATATTGTTAAAATGTCTGTACTACCTAAAGTGACTTACAGATTCATTGCAATCCCCATAAAGTTTCTTCCCTTCTGCCCACAATCTTGCTAGTTGAACTGTGTTGCCTAGATGGTCTCATTAGAACTGTAAGTATTTACAAGGACCATGTACAGTCACGCACCGTATTATTACTGTCAGTGACAGCTGCATGCACAGTGGTGGTCTCATAAGATGATAACAGAACTGGAAAATCCTTATTGCCTGGTGACGTCTTCATGATCCTGGCCCTGTGTAGGCCTAGGCTAATGTGTGTGTTTGGGTCACAGTGAGGTAAGTTTAATTACTGAAGAAAATGTTTTAGTATATTTAGTATAGTCTAAGTGTACAGTGTTTATGAAGTCTACAGTAGTATACAGTGATGTCCTAGGCCTTCACAGTCACTCACCACTCACTCACTGACTCACCCAGAGGAACTTCCAGTCCTGCAAGCTCCATTCACAGTAAGTGCTCGATACAGCTATACCATTTTTCATCTTTTATACTGTATTTTTATTGTATCTTTTCTATGTTTAGATGTGTCTGGATACACAAATACTTACCATTGTGTTAAAGCGTCTGTAGAATTTGGTGCAGTAACATGCCATACAGGTTTGTAGCCAAGGAGCCCTAGGCCGTACCATATAGCCTAGGTGTACGGTAGACTATGTCATCCAGACTAGTGTAAGCACACTCTAGGATGTCCGCACAATGATGAAATGGCCTACGGCGCATTTCTCAGGATGGATCTCTGTTAAGCGACGCGTGTCTGTATTTGCTCAGCCAGTGCTCCGTGGGCAACTGCCTGCTGTGTGCGAGCAACTTTACAAAAGGAGACGTTGTTCTGTCCTTGCCAGGCAGATCTCGGTGGCCCTCCCAAATAGAACTGATGAACTCGGCCCCTGTTGATGCTAAATCCTGGCCTGAGACTTCTTGCTTTGAGGCTACTCAGGGGACCAGCAGGAATTAGGTCTAGGAGGAGAGGCAGGATTGTGCCAAGGAGAAAGGCTGCTAAGCAGGGAAGCCTCGGATCAGGGGTGGGGAGACAGGTTGGAGCTAAGTGCTGAGCCGGGGGTGGCTTGGCCCACAGCTGTCAGGTCCCTCCTTGAGCTCTATGTGCTTATCCCTCTGCCAGCCTGGTCTCCTGGCTCTGCATCATCTGGGGGCAGGTGCGATTTCTCCTTCTTCATATTCCAACTCCAATTTTCATGGGCCAGTGTACCTCTCAGGGTTCTACAGAGGTAGAACCCATGGGAGGTATACACACACATATGTTGTACGTATCCACAGAGGGATTTATTTTAAGGAATTCACGTAATTACAGGAGCTGGCAAGTGCAAAATCTGTAGGGCAGGCCAGCAGGTTGGAAATTCTAAGGCAAGAGCTGATGCTGCAGTCTGGAGGCAGAATTTCTTCTTCTCCAGGAAACCTCAGGTTTTGCTCTTTAAGGCCTTCAGCCGATTGGAGTGGAGTTGAATTCACACCCTCGTTCCCAAAGATAATCTCCTTTACTTAGTCATCCGATTGTAGATGTTAAAGCACATGCATGAAACACCTTCAGAGCAACACCTAAATTTATGTTCAGCTAAATGATTGGGTGCTGCAGCCCAGCCTAGTTGGCACAGAAAACTGACCATGTCATCCAGCTTGCAGCTTGGCCTTGACCTTGGAACTGGAGCGTGTCAGGGGTGAAGGGGGGAGAGGGGTAGTCCCAGCCTTCCCCCAGAGCCCTTCCCTGTTAGTGGGGAGTCTGGACCAGGTGTTCTGGGCAAATCATCCACCCTCCCTTAGCTTCGGGCGGAGAGGCGCCTCCGAGTGCTAGCACCACACTGTAGCATCTACCTTTCCCCAGTCTCTCACCGCGTTGAACTTGAGGCTGTCTAGGATGAAGAAGTACCTAGTGTCCACACTGGAGGACTTTCCTGACAGGTCGGCATGGGCTATTTTGACCTCTCCCAGCTAATTGGTATTATTAATAATTTTTATTCCTGGTCATTGTATTCCTACTGAGTAGATTGAACATGAAATTTATCATCCAAACTGGGACACTTTTGAGAGTGAAAGGGATACTATTAATTATACTGGACAGCAGGTGTAAATTAAGACTGTCCTGGAGAAATCAGAGCATATAAAAGGCCCAATGACATTGTTCTTAAGAGCTTGTTAGTACAGGAGTTGTTTTCAGTGCCTGTGTTTCATGAACAAATGGCTAATCAAGTCAACAAATACGGTGCTATTGTGGGCCGAGTTCTTTTTCCTCAAAGATATGTTGAAGTCCTAACCCCTGGTACCTGTGAATGTGACCTTTTTTGGAAATAGGGTCTTTGCAGATGTAATTAGTCAAGATGAGGTTAAAGTTTTCTCCGGGAGAAGCTCGGTGATGACTGACAGGTGCCATTTCCATGTGTTCAATCCTGCTTGTTACTAGTTCGTCCTTGCCACGGCAGTGTCACAGCAAGGAAACTGGTGGTGACCTCCTGTCAGTAGTAATATGCCCTCTCTTTCCTAGAGTGTGGGACACCAATGGGTTTCTCTTCATTAAAGTATAACTCATACAATAAAATACACACATTTTTTAAGTGTACAGTTTGTGTTTCAGCATATGTATACGACTATGTAACTTCCACACTAATCAAGATCTAGAACATTTTCATCACTCTAGAAAGTTCCTTGTGCCCTTTTCTGATTAGCCCCACCCCCACACCCAGTGGTTCTGATTTCCATCGCTGACCTTAGTTTTGACTGTGCTCGGATATTGCGTGAATGGGACCGTATCATTTGTACTCTTTCATGCTGGATTCTTTCATGTGCTGTGTTTTTAAACTTCATTCTTTTTTGATAAATCATAGTGAATTGACAAACATTTTTACTGTGAAGCATTTGGCCAGGGGGCCGTGGAGGGTGAAGCTGATTAGAACCCCCACCTGCTGTGGCCACTGTGCTGGTTCTGGTGCATCTCCTCCCACTGCTCATTTGCTTATTTGTTTGTAGCTGCAGACAAACCACGGGTGACTTTGGGCGTTGCTACTTTCATTTATGATAAACAGTTTTCCACATCCAGTGTCTTTAATTATCCTTCTAGACAGTATCCACCTAAAATGCCCCATGAGGGTGGCAGCTTTTGCCTGCCTTGTTCACAGACGTGTTCCCGGAATCCAGCCCAGAGCTGGGACCCTGGTGTAGATGGAAGTGAATATTTGTGGAAGGACTAGAGGAAAGTATCACAACTGTTTAACCATTATCCTATTCCTGGACAGTTAGTGGCTTCCAGTGTCTTACTTAACAAGCATCTTCACTCATGTGGTTTTGTCTCCCATATTTTGAATGATACCCTTAGGACAAGGTCGAAATGAAGAATTCTTATGTCAAAGAGAAGAAACATTTTCTGGCTTTTGATATACACTGAAGTGCCATTGAGAAGCTGGATTACCCAGATTTCAGTCTTGGCTCTGCCATTTATAGGCTGTGTGATCTTTGGCAAATCACTTAACCTTTCTGTGCCCTAGTTAGCCCATCTGTGAAATGGGGCTGATGGTAGTATTTCAGAGGTTTGTGAGGATTAAGTGAAATACTGTGTATAAAGTATGTAGAGTGCTTGGCATGTAGTAAGCTTTGGATAATGTATTTACTATTTATGTTTTATATGTAGAACATTATATCATGGTAAAAAAAAATTGCACCTATTTTTCCAAATAGAAATGGTTTGCCTTAATGATTTGTGTCCTTTTGTAAACTCCGTAGTACTGTATGTTGCCCACTGGGGACTGGCTCAGAGGTTGGTGGTGGTTGTGCAGTGGGCAGGATTCGAGGTTACTAATTTTCTTTAGATATTGAGCACATGCCTTGTCCAGTGTTCTAGCGGGATGCTGACTGGTAGAGGTGGTGGCAATAATAGGGACAAATTGTCACCACAGCACTCTGAGAATGCTTCACCTAGGGCAGGAGAAGACACATAGACACAAAGACCACCCAAATGAAAGCAAGTCTAAGATATTTATCCAGAGTTTACCATAGCAAGGGAGCCATCTACACCACTTGCATTGGCAGAGACTCAAAGTCAGGCAAGGGAGCCATCTACACCACTTGCATTGGCAGAGACTCAACGTCAGGCAAGGGAGTGGGGAAGCTTCACAGTAGGGAAAAAAGAGAAGGCTCCGGATGTTCCCAGATTGGAGGTTGTTGGCATCAGGAGGCTGGAGGTTACAAGGGCTAGGGAAGCAGGGCATTGTGTGTCATGGGTTTGGGGCACTTATTGGTTTTCTAGGGCTGCCAAAGGACTACAAACTGGGTGACTTAAACAACAGAAAGTTGTTCCTCACAGTTCAGGAGGCCACAAGTCTGAACTTAAGGTATCACCAGGGTTGGTTCCTCCTGGAGGCTCTGAGGAAAATCTGTTCCAGGCCTCTCTCCTTGCTCTGGGGGCTGTTGGCAGTCCTTGGTGTTCTTTGGCTTGTAGATGCATCACTCCAGTCTCTGCCTTTGTCATCCCATAGCCTGGTTCTCTATGTCTCTGTGTGTTCTCTCCTCTTCTTATAAGGACACCAGTGGTTAGATTCAGGGACCACCCTAATCCAGTAGGACCCCGTTTCAATTGAACTATTCACATCTGCAAAGACCTTATAGACTGAATTCTGTCTCCCCAAATTCATGCAATGTGAAGGTATATGGAGATAGTGCCTTTAGGGAGGTAATTAAAGTTAAATGAGGTCTTAAGAGGTGGGCCCTAATCAAATAGAATTGGAGTCTTTATAAGAAGAGGAAGAGGCCAGGTGGGTGGCTCAAGCCTGTAATCCTAGTACTTTGGGATGCCAAGAGTTCGAGACCAGCCTGAGCAAGAGCAAGATCTGTCTCTACAAAAATTAAAAAATTAGCTGGGCGTGGTGGGGTGAACATTTGTAGTCCCAGCTACTCAGGAGGCTGAGGGAGGAGGATCGCTTGAGCCCAGGAGTTTGAGGTTGCAGTAAGCTATAGTGACACCACTGTACTCTAGCCTGGGCAACAGAGTGAGACCTTGTCTCAAAAAAAAAAAAAAAAAAAAAAAAGGAAGGAGTGTACACACCGAGGATACAGTGAGAAGGCAGCTGTCTACAAGCTAGGAAGAGAGGCCTCACCAGAAACCAACCCTGCCAGCCTCTAGAACAGTGAGAAAATAAGTATCTGTTGTATACAGTCTATGGTATTTTGTTTTAGCAGCCTGAGCTGACTAATACACCTTATTTCCAAATAAGGTCACGTTCTAAGGTTCCTGGTAGATGTGAATTTTTGGAGAGACATTATTCAACTCACTACAGGGAGCCATTTTAGCCTTCTCTGGTTGGCCTTGAGTTGGAAGCCAGAGAAGACAATAGCAAAGGTTGGCCATCCTTGTCCAAACCCTGACCGTTCTGGGCCAGTTGTTGCAGAGGCTGTGGTTTCACGTCCCGGGCTAGCTGCTGTAGAGGTGGGGGTCGGAGTCCTGCTGTCCTGTACGCACTGGGCATGGTCTGCTTGTATATTCAGGCTCTTGGCACTCTGTTGGTAACTAGCTGTGATGCTGAGTAAAGCACTTGACCTCTCTGGACTTGTGTGTTCTCTTTAAACTGGGAGATTAAGTGGTTCTTGGCAGGGCAGGACAAGGATGTCCAGCGTCAGGGCAGGGAGAGAGGTCGGGGTGGCAGGGATGGCTTAGAAGCCATTGCCCCTGTGACATTAACAAGCCCAATCCCCTCCTGGGTGGAGAATAGCTGAGCCATATAGTATCTGGGTCCTTGTTCAGCTGTAAAATTCCACGGTGGTTGCTCCTGGAAAGAGCAATCCTATTGCCGAGGCTTCCAGTCATGTTTTTACTTTTTGTGGTACTTAATCTCTTTTGGAATCTACTGAAAGAAAGTAGGATTTTAACTCCTTTTCGTGTTGTTTAAACCAATGATTTAATCTAATTATTTTTACTCCTGTTTGGGATGTGAGGGGGATGGTATAAAAACCTAGACAGTCTAACTGTTGCCCATGAAAGGCATAAAATTCTTAGCTGAGTTATTTTAAACCATACGATTGGGAGAAAATCACAATTTTTTGCTTTTGGTTTCTGGCACTTGGGTGGTTTCTAAAACACATACCTTATATAAGTTGAAACGATAGAAATCTGAAGCTATTTAAATGACTTCCCAGCCTTCCAGTCTAGTTCTCATCGTTTCAGAATAAACGTCAGGGCTTAGAAGATGGGGTTATTTTTAACGAGGGTGGAAAGCAAAGAGAGACTGGCATGTTTTGAGGCAGGTTTTTTTTTTCCTTTAAAGAAAAAATTCAATTCACAGTTTACATTCCCTAAAGAGAATCAACTAATTGAAAGACTTAAGAAAGATGAGCATCTCACAGAAAGCACATCTCTGTCAAAAACTTTCCGTCTGGTAAGGATGGTTGTGCAGCAAAGAAGCAGTTTGGGAAGAGTGGGGATGAGAAAGTAGGGACAGCTGGACCATCTCCTGGAGGTCCTTCTGGGCAGAGCTCACACTGGCAGCTCCTGAGTTTGTGTCAGAAGGGACATTGAAGACTGGATGCCCATTCCCGCAATGGGCATTTCCAGAACAACTACTTCCATGAATGCCATGGGACGACACGCGTGTTCAGGCTGTGTACTGCAGGGTCGTATGTTCCAGCCCTACTTCCTGTTCTGAGGAGCCCCGGCTCCCTTGCAGCTAGGGTTCTGAATGTGACGTAGATTCTGCCAACCGAGGGGACTCAAAGGGCAGGAAAGAGGCAGCATGTTCTTCCGGCTCCTGTTTCCACTAGCAACCAAGGTCATAGAGACCTAAGTATTGAGAGGCTCATCCACTTCCTCATTCCTGCACAGGGTATTTTTGGATTTGATCATTACATTTTCCACTTGTCTTAGTCCATTCGGGCTACTGTAACAGAATACTGTAGAGTGGGTAGCTTAAATAACCAGGGAACCAGGGGTTCAGGGAGGGGTTGACTATAAAAAGGCAGCACAAGGGAATTTTGGGGATAAACTATTCTGTCTCAGGGATGTGATGGTATGCGTTTCTCAAAACCTATAGAACTGCAAACCATAAAGAATGAATTTAACTAAGACAGATCAATCCATTCATTCATACATAAATAGGAAGTGGTCAGTTTTATTAAATATTCCAAGATAAAGGAAGATGAGTGACAGGTTTCCCCTGGATCCATGGAATGATGACTTAGACCTCTGCATGGGTGGGTTCTGGGCCAAAGGCAGCACTGACCTACAGAATGCAATGTACATTTCAAGAGCATGGCTTCTTGGCATGGCCCTTAGAGCTCCCGGGGACACAAGGCCTGCCACTTGGATGACGGAGACCATAGTGCTGCGATGTGCGCCTGCTGTGGGTATAATGCTCAGATAAAAGGAGCCTGGTGTTTGCTGGGCTCCCAGCTTTGGTTCTTCTCACCGTCTCTCAGTCATTTGTTTACTCGCCTGTCTGCACCAGACCAGGCACGTCCACAAGGCTCAGCGCCTAGCCTAGTGCCCAGCACATAGCAGATGCTCAAGAAATGTGCATTGACTTGTACTCTTTTAGCATCAGGGTATTTTCCACCTTGATAACCTGCTGCTTTCTGAATAACCTTGCTCTTCTCTGAAAGTCAGATCACCCTCCAAGGTGAAGAGCTGCTATGCTTGAGGAAGTCTCAGGATACGTTAGTCTCATCTGGCAGTTCCCAGAGAGAGAGTCCAACATCTATCGTGGGTGTTCTGTAAATACTTTTTGGATAAGTTCATACATCTTGAGAACTAGCAGCAGTGTTTGCAAAAGTATAGAGCCTTGAAGGGGCAACGCTAATGTAGAGTATCACCCAAGTAGCTGTTTATGTATAAACAAAACAGCTCAAGTGTGTCTTGCGGCCTCCAAGTGGCGGTTTGTAGGCTGCTGGGGGATTGGAGGTGCTTTTGTCCCCAAGGTCCTTGGAGTTTCCCCTCCAATGTTCAGGAAGGACCCTACACCCAGCTCCCCTGGGCCGTGCACATAGTTGAGGATGGGCATGTGGGAGGGAGGCAGAGACCTGGGGTGTAACCTGGGCATGCCCAGGACCAAGAGGGATGGAGAAGCCACTTCTGGACACCGAGGTCCAAAGGCAAAAATCTTAAAAGGAAGTGGCGAGTGGCTGCCTTCCCTCCTGACATCCCTCCTGACATCCCTCCTGACATCCCTCCTGACATCCCTCCCTGACATCCCTCCCCACCACCAGGCATAGTGGGTGCTGGGATCATCCCTGTTCCCTGAGCTCGGCTCCACCTGCAGCTACATCTCCCCCTTCCCTGCACCCACCACCTCCGGATTTCTGCGGCTTAAAGGCTTAGGCGCGACCTCGAAAGCCCTGTGTGTGCCCTGCTGATCCCTCCCTCCGCCCTGGGGATTTGAGCAGACGGGGCAGGCTCAGCCCCTCTCAGACACACGAGCATCACGCCCTCTCACGTGGCCCGGCGGCTCCTGATCCCGGCAAGCCCGTGCGGGGAGAAGGAAGGTTTTCTCAAGAACCTGGGATTAAACTGCTCCAGCATTCAGATTGCGACGTGGCCCGTCTAATCTATTACTCTGTCTCGTTCTCTTGCTCTCTGGCCCCATGAAGCCAGTTTTGTCTTCTCTTTTGCTTTCTCACACCAAGGCTGTGTCCTGTGGAGCCATGGGGACAGAATGTGCAGCAAGGAATGAGTCTGTAAGTTAAGGACTCTCGGAGTGACGGGCAGCTGGCCAGGCTGGCACTGTGCGTACATCGTCTGGCTCCTTACGGCCCCGGCCTCTCTCCTGATCCGCATTGGTAGGTGAGGGCGCAGCCCCCGAGGTGTTAAGCAACTTGCCAAGGTCACACAGGTCATAAGGGGCAGAAGCACTTCCTGAAACCTAAGTCCATCTGCTTCTAAAGATGATGTGCTGAGCAGCTGTGTCGGACGTGTGCAGTTCCAGGTTGTGGCTGTTGGCGGCCAGGGTGGCAGGCGTAGTTCCTGCTGAGGGTGCTCCGTGGTCTGTGTCCCCGCCCCCCACGCCAATTCTAGAGGATCTGACTGGGAGTGGACTGGTCCCAGCTGTCAGCCGCTACGTGGGGAAGGTGGGGTGGGTATGTGCCTGCTTTTGCAGCCTCTGACATTCATGCAGGGTGTGGCACACACAGTAAGGGTAACTGTTTCGTCACCTTGTGTTTTGGCAGCAGATGGCCACTGGAGAGGCACACGTCCAGAGAGGTTGAATGACATGGCCAGGGTCACACAAGCTCATGGGTAGTTGAGCCGGGACCCCAGTCCACAATGCAGTGTGATTTCCGCTTGAACAAAACATCTCAGTGTTATGGGTAGCCCCTAACCCCAGATAAGGATCACGGGGTCCCACTGTGAGTCCTGGTTTATATGGCGGGGTGCCCTGAGCTGGTCATATCCTTCTCTGAGCCTCATCTGAAAACAGTTTGTCACTCATGGCTGTAGTGCCTGCCTCATGGTTTCAGGATGTGCCGGGAAGACTTGGATGGTACCGGATGGTGGGTCGCAGGCAGCTGGGATCTCTGCAGTTACCCCCGTCTTTGCTGACAGATGACAGCCACGCGTGGTGTTCACTGTCTTCTCCTCTGTGGCCCTCTTGAATACGCATGGGAGTGTGCAGCAAGGCATGAGCCTGAAAGTGTAGTTGTCTGTTGCTACCAAGGGCAAAGTCATTTACAACCCACATCCCCTCCCTGCTGGAGGCCAGATGACATGTCCTCAGCAGCAGAAAGATGGCATGATATTATTCTAATTTTCAAAGATTCTAATTTTTCAAACATTTTCAAAGATGTTATTCTAATTCCCAGGATTGGTTAAATCACCAGCTCGCAAAACAATGGTTTAGAGAATTAGGAAATGTCTCAAATTTTCATGGCAGAGATGTCTATTGATCTGCGCTGAAATATCCCAGACAGCCGTGTTTCTCCTGGAAACAAGATCTTGGCCTCAGGAATGTCGAGTCTCTCTCTTTATAATTCTCCATCTCGGAGCCGACAAACCTTGAAGCGGATCCATGTCCTTGAGCCGACAGCAACAGTTCTATTAAAGAAGTTTGATTACAGAGAGAGAGGGAGAGAGAAGCGAAAGAATCTATTTTTCATTAAATGCTGCTTGTTTCAAAGTGGGAGTGTTTTCTGGGTATCTAGGGAGCTGGTGTTTTCTGTGTCTTACTGGGGAAATCTGATCTTAAAAATCAAAAAAGTTTCCTTATAGAGAAGAAACATCATTTTCAGAGCTTGGGGCTAAATTTTGTTTACAGAGAAGGGATTTCTGTCCTGGAAGTTTATTTAACAAGCATTTCTCAAGTGCCCACTGTGAACTGGGTGTCATTCCGGGTACCTGACGAGTTTGCAAGCATAATGGGATGAGACGATACAGATTGTTGTTAATATTCTTGTAAATATTTTACCATTGGTTTATTGAGTTGATTGCTAAGGTCTCTTGAGAACCTACTGTGTACCAGGCCAGCCTAGGCACTGAGGATGCAATGGCAAGCAGGAGGGTGTGGGTCCCTGCCTTCTAGATGCTTCCAGTTGGTGTGATGGGGATCGGTCCGGGGGTGTCTTAATGGGGGTCTGTACAAATGGCATTCATTCCTGTTTGCATTTGTTCATGGAAGTACTCATCCACTGGTCGTCTCCAACAGGGCAGGGGGTGAGAAGGGACTATCACTCCCTTCCCCGTAAACATCCTGAGGCAGGTGAGTTGCTCAGAGCTGCTAGGGGTACAGGGGTGGTACTCGAATCCTGAGCATTTGATTTGGATTGTCGCCACATCATTTTGGCTGTTATGAATAATATAGCTATGAACATTCGTGTACAAGTTTTTGTGGGGACATATGTTTTCTTTCCACTGGCGTATATACTTGGGAGTGGAATTGCTGGTCACGTGATAACTGTTTCATCTTTTGAGGAACTGCCAGACTGTGTTCCAGGGCTGGACCATTTTACATTCCTACAGCAATGTATGAGGGTTCCAATATCTCCATATCCTTGCCAACACTTGCTATTTTCTGTCTTTTGGGTTTTAGCCATCCTGGTAGGTGTGAAGCCTTTCATGTTTTTAAAAGCAAAGGCATATCTAAAACACAATCGGCTCTAAGGTGCTAGAATATCTGTGGATAATCCAATGTCCAGCAACTTTTTCCTAAGAGCACTGGTCTGCCCTGGATTGAGAGATTGCTGACCATCTCGCTGGCCAGTCCCCAGTCAGGTGGACTCTGCAGTTCCTTGGTGGACTCCCAGATGTCACGTGAGCTTTGTCAGGAGACCCACAGGTAACTAATGGTCTGCCATCTCTTCTTGTCTTCCAGCAATTCACGAGTTCCCCACAGACCTGTTCTCCAATAAGGAGCGACAGCACGGAGCTGTCCTGCTGCACATTCTTGGTGTAAGTGGTCCCCACAGTGCAATGTCACTAAACTTGTGGCACGTGAAGCCTCTGCATAGCAAGGCAGAGCCACAGGGTGTCTGAGATCTTTTTTCATCCTTGTGACAACCCTGTGAGGAGAGCAGATTCTGCACCTGCTTTACCCACAAAGAAAAATGTTGTCTTAAGTCTGTGAGGTGACATGCCCAGTGTCACACAGCTGGCGGCCCTGGAACCAACGTAAGAATGCGAGTCTTTCCTGTCCCACATTTTCTGCTTTTATAAAATGGCATGATGTGTGAACATGGGTCAAGTGCATCAGGTGTTGCGTGGTCCACGATCTGTCCTCATACGTGCTTGCTGTCACGATTCCCTGGACTACCCCTAAATTTTACCACCTTTGCATAACTATACAGATTGTCCCTGACTTAGGACATTTGACTTATAATTTTTCAACCTTATGATGATGTGAAAGTGATATGCATGTGGTAGAAACTGTACTTTGATTTTTGAATTGTATCTTTCCCCGGGCTAGTGATTGGCAGGAGATACCCTCTCTCGAGCTGGCAGGGGCGATACCCTATGGCAGACTGTGTTGCCAGATGATTTTCCCAACTGTAGGCTAATGTAAGTGTTCTGAATACGTTTAAGGTAGGCTAGGCTAAGCTGTCGTGTTCAGTAGGTTTAGGGGTATTAAATGCATTTTTAATTTAGGATATTTTCATCTGGATGGTGGGTTTATTGAGACCTAATTCCATTATAACTCAAGGAGATCTGTAGTTTAAGACTTGGGTGTACCTCTTGTCAAACTTCCCTGTATATTCAGATAGACCTTGATGACTAATGGTGGAGTTCAAGTAGTAACTCGAAAAGGAATGATGGGTTCAAACCTAAATCACAGATCCCACGTCTGTGATGGAGTCAGGCAAACTACAGCCCCAGGCAAGTCTGGCTCACTGCTTGTTTTTGTAAATAAAGTTTTATTGGAACACAGCCACTCCCATTCATTTTTATATTACCTGTGGCTGCTTTTGTGCTTCAGTGGCAGAGCTGAGCAGTTGCGTCAGAGACTCCATGGCCCACAAAGCCAAAAATATTTACTATCTGGCCCTTTACAGAAAAAGTTTGCTGACTCCCTTGTCTGGTATGGGGAAGCGAATGTGGTCAAAGTTGGCTTCCCTCCTTTGGATCAAGCACCGCAAGTTCTCCTCCCGATCAGCCTCCCCGACCACCCAGCACCATCTGCTTGTGTGTTTACACCCAACCAAGCATTCGTCTTTGCAGGCGATAATTAAGAAAGTGAAATCTGAGATTCCCACATAAATAGTGACAACTAGAGAATAATGAATGGGTGAAGTTTTAATTAACAGAATAAACCATTAATGAAAATGAAGACTAGCGTAAGAGCTGTAGGCACATTTTGAATGACAAGCCTACTTATTATTTCTATGATAGAGTCATTATCTTTCTAGCTTCTCTGGCTTTGCACTCCCTCCCCTTTCACTAGGGAGTGTGGATTTGGCAGATGTTCCTGTGGTCTTGCCTCGTGAGAGTCTTGGCGTAGCTGAGACGAAGCCGTTTTTTTGCTGCACTGAGCACACCGCAGGAATTTCGCAGGAACCCTTTAGAGCAGGGGGTTACCAACTGTGGCTGGAGGGCCAAACCCAGCTCTCCACCTGTTTTTTATAAATAAAGTTTTATTGGCACTCAGGCCACACCCATTCTACAGCTGCTTTTGTTCTGCAACAGTAGAGTAGTTGTGAAAGAGACCGTTTGGCCTGCAAAGCCTAAAATGTTACTATCTGAGCCTTTATATCAAAGTTTGCTAACTCTTTAGAGCACGGAAAGGACCTAGCTTAGGGGCCTGTTTTGTCTGCAGTGCTCCCTGGCCCAGGAGATGGAAATCAGGGCATCATCTGGGCCCCCCCTTTCTCGCCAGTGTTTCTCAGGGTGTCAGAGGAGAGAGTGGCCCTTTGGCCCACAGGAGGTCACGCTGGAGGGGATTGCTATGCGTGTGAATTCCAGTTAGAACCCTGGGCCCTGTAGCAGGGGCTCTCCCACCTGCTGTCTCCCGTTTACCCACAGCCCTGCTGTTTGTTCCTTTGTGCTTCACCCCAAAATATAATGGGTCAGCCACTGGGACAGTCACTCCTGGACTCCAGCAGACACCTGCCTCAGATGCCTTGGCCACAACTAATGTGTCTTCCACTTTATTTAATCACAGTTAATTGATTGTGAGGTCGTCACACTGATGTGGCTGAAGCAGCCAGGCCTTTCTCATTTGCGAACAAGACGTCTACGTCACATTTTCTTCGCAGACAGGTTTTCCCCAGAGCTTAGAGTAAAACGCTTCTCCTTTCCCTGGGTCTTGGTCCTCTCCCTCCAGCCTCACGGTCTCCACTGTCCACCCCCCACCCCACCTGCTGCTTCCACTTGCTGTTGCTCAGATGCATCGAGCACACTCCTGCCTCAGGGCCTTTGTGCCTGTTGTTTCCTGGGAGTTCTAGAGACTTTATTTGACTGTCTCTTTGTCCCCCACTAAGGTAAGTCATGGGAGGCAGAGGGTTTTCCTGGCATCCTCACCACGTACCCCTGATTCCTGGAGCAGCGCCTGGCATGCAGGGTGAGCTCGGTGAAGCCCTCCAGGCAGCTGAATAGATGGAGGGGCCCGCAGAGGCTCCAGTTATGAAACCATTTAAAACTACTGATCTGTTCTTAATTCATCAAACAGATGAAGAAATCGAAACCTGGAGATGTGACTTATGCAAAGTCATGTGGCAGATAAGTCCCAGGACAGCATTAGGGTCTGGACTCTATTCCACGACCCTCCCCATGTAAACGGCCCACGTATTGTCCCATGTGCGGGAGTGAAGTCGCAGCCCAGGAAATACCGCATCTCAAGTTGCCATTGGTTTTGGCAGGGGGTGGGCAGTTGGTAACAAGGAAATTGTGCCTCCCTTAAAAATAAAGGGGGCAAATTAGAATAATTATTATTGTAAATTCTTAAAATGGTGATTCTAAATGCTTTTCTTCTTGGCCGTTAGGGTTAGATCTTGCCTTTTGAGGGCAGACTCCGGCGCTAGGAAAGAGCTGCTGCTTTAAGAAGAGATGTTGTCAAGCCACATTCTGCTTCACCTCTGGTCACCAAAATGTGTGTGGGTTTTCTGCCTACATACCAAGCAGTTCAGTGGACACCAGCGAGGTGTCTCCAAGTTCAATTCAATCCTGACACTCCCTACCTGCAGACAATGTCAGCTCCCACGGCTGAGGGCTCAGTCCCACGAGACTGTCCCCGCTTGAGACACCACTGTGAGCCCTGGCTTGTGGCTTTGCTTCTCACCAGCTGGCGCTAAATCGGAGCTCCCATGACCCGCTTCTCGGGTTTGATTAGTTTGCTAGAGCAGCTCACAGAAGAACTCAGGGAAACACTTCCATTTACCTGTTCATCATAAAGGTTATTACCAAGGATACAGATGAACAGGCAGATAGGAGAGGTGCAGAGCGAGAGTCGGGGCGCAGGGCTCTCACGACACCACCCCCCGGGAACCTCCCTGTGTTCAGTTTTCCAGAGCTCTCCAAGCCTTGTCCTTGGAGTTGTTCATGGAGGCTTCGTTACCTAAGCACAATCAATTACATCATCGGTCGTTGGTGACCAACCCGACCTTCAGCTCCTTCCCAGAGGTTGGAGGGTGGGGCTGAAAGTCCCTCTGATCATGCCTTGGTCTTTCAGTGACCAGCCCACGTGCCAAGCTATCTAGAGCCCCCCGCCACCAGTCAGCCCGTTAGCATGCAGAGGACACTCCCGTTACTCCTGAGATTCCGAGGGTTCCAGGAGCCGCGTGACGGCAGCTAAGGGTGGAGAACAAATATGTATTAATATATCACGAGATCACAAGGCAGGAAGGAGCACAAGCTCATGTGGCCAGAGTTTCAGTCCCCTCTGCTGTTTAGCATGTTATTTCTCCTCTCTGGGCCTCAGTTTCCCCATTTGCCGATGAGGGGATTGAGGGAGAAAGTCTCTAGGGTGCTGGAGTTTTCCTCTGTGACACTCTGTCCCCCCCGGCCTGTGCCCTGGCGGCCTGGTCTGGCGGGGGTGGATCCTGGGCAGGTGCCCCGCCTGACCCGTCTGTCTGCTTCCCTCGCAGGCTCTGTACATGTTCTACGCCCTGGCCATAGTGTGCGACGACTTCTTCGTTCCGTCTCTAGAGAAGATCTGCGAGGTACGTGGCAGGGACTGAGGGTGCCTCGGTGAAGCCTCGGGAGGTTTGGGGGTGGTTGAGGACACGTGGCATGTAAATGACAGGCCCAGGAGTGGGGAGCACACTGGCGGTAAAAACTGTCACAGCCAGCACTTGGTGTCTGCCCCACGGCGGAGCCTCCCTCGGGAGCCCCCAGACTAGACTGGTGGGTGGCGTCGTCTCCCAGAGCTCGGCAGGAGAAAACGCCCCTGCGTGAAGTCGTTACCCAGACGGCTGGACCCACGGCAGGCCGTTGGCGTGTGCCGAGCCTGGGCAAGTCGCAGACTGTGGTGCACGTGTCCCATAACCAGCGTGGGCAGCAGGTAACGGGCGGGGATCTGCCCCTGGGAGGACGCTGTGGCAGTGGCAGGGAATTCCCTCTGTCCTAACAGGCTGACACTTTCTCCTCTTAATTATTTTGTTGATCTTTTACTGTCTTGCCTTATTTCTCCCCATTTATGAGGCCCTAGTTAGTCTATTTCTTTACTTTGCCTTACTCTTGGCTTCTGGTCGGGGAAAGAAAACGACCATCATTTACAGCACCTACTGTGCACAGAGTGCCCGGGCTTTGCCACCCTTCGTCCCTGTGAAATTCCCTGCTGTTTGAGGCCATGTCATCGTGGTGACATTTGCAGCTGGGAACGTGGGTGGTTAGGGGCAGCTGCTTCCCCGTGACTTTGCCTGCTGCTGGGCACAGCGTGGGGGCTTAGTGTCACTGCAGGGAAGGGACTGGCTGCTCCGGGCCTGGGTTCCCCCAAACAGGGAGCTGGCAACAGTGTGCCAAGGCCCTCCCCTCCTTGCCCCAGCCTGCTCCCCCATCACCACCTCCCCCCCATCAAGCCACGTGCTCACTCCATCCAGACGCTCATAGCGAGAGGATGGAGCCAGAGGAAGAGTGTGAGGCACAGAGGAGGAGAACAATCGCTGTGGTGTTGGAGCAGGAGGTTCCACCTTTGGCCCCCATGGAGTGGTGCGCTGGGGGCCGGCGCTGACCTCAAGTGGTCTGTAGCTGCCTCTGCCTTCTGGGGGTGGCCCGCAGGGAGAATGTAGTCACCTGACCCTTACTGAATACAACCCAGGTGCCCACTAGGCTGAGAGCTCAGGGAGGCCACAGCAGTGGGGTTGGGCCCCCTGCCCCTCTGGGGTTGACGGAAGCCCATGGAAGGTGGGTGACTGCGGCACAGCACCGTACAGGGTGGAGGTACCAGGTACCCCATGGAGTTACCTGTGTCCCTGAGGATACGGAGGGGAGGAAGGGTGATGGTCCCAGCCCCGTAGGTAAGACTGATGTGAGGGGTCAGTGAGAGACATCAAACATCCGAGGAACCAAAGGGAGGGAGGAAGCATCTCTGTTGGGGAGAGGCCCAGGAAGGCATTTGGTCCAGGCTGAGGAAGTGGGAGGCGTTTAGCAAGCAGAGCAGGAGGGGAAGGGCGTTCCAGGCAGAAGGATCAGCCCAGGCAAAGGCAGGGAGGAGCCAGGCTGGAGGTAGCACAGTCTGGCTTCTGCTGAAAGTTTGGTGGCAGAGCCCCTTCTGTGGCACCTTGCACTTTGGCAGGGTTAAGGTGGCCAGTTCTCCACCTTGGGGATCAGTGCTGTGCCTAACCCAGAGCTCTGTCCCTTCTGAAGACCATTCCATGGCCAGCTGATATGTGGGAGGTTTACGCTGGCCCAGAGGGTCCTCAGGGGCTCCAGAGCCCGGGGCTGCCCAGGGGAGCTTTGGGAGGTAGGAGCAGAAGAGGCCGAGCCATGGGAGCTACTTCAAGTTGGTGCTCAGAGGACCCCGAGTCTCCTTGGTTTCTCCAAGCAGCCAGAGCCCCCAGCACCACGTTTCAGATCAGAGGAGGGGCCGGGCCTCTGTGGCCAGAACGTGGCCTCGCTGAGCAGAGCGGGCCTTGACCGGAAGTTCCCAGCCCGTGCCGTGCTCAACCCTGGGCGCAGGACGTCTGGGTTTCCGTGAGCCGCCACCTGTGGGGCTGCGTGGAGAAGGCCTTCTGAATGCAAGACCCCGTGGTGTGCCGGGGCCTCCAGGTCCCACAGCCCTGACGTTCTCACAGAGGCCCGTACCCAAAACCTGCAGGGGAGGGGACAGTCACCGGACTGGGGTGCTCCTGTGGAGTGCCATCGTGTGCCAGACCCTGTTCTAGACACAGGGGATCCAAAGATGAAAAAGAGCGGCCGCTACCCGCACCTCCCAGTGGGGGAAGGCAGGCACGTGGCCCGCAAACCCTCCCGTGTGACTCGTGTTTCAGCGACGGAGGACACAGCACATTGCGTGTCCAGGGGCAGTGGCTGGCCCTGGGTAGACAGAAAGGCTTCACCAAGGAGACGTTATTTAGTCGGGCTCGGAGGGTGAACAGAAAGTAGGCTGGTGGGGGGAGGGGAGGAGGGGTTCTGAGCTGAAGGCTGGCGCAGGGCGGGTGCTCAGGGTGAGGCTGCAGCACTGCTGTCCTGCTCGCTCCTTGGCTGCTGGAGTGTCCACTTTTTGTGTCCTCTGCCCTCGCATCACATCCTGAGGGTCCGTGGTCACTTGTTTCAGAAACTCCATCTGAGCGAAGATGTGGCTGGGGCCACCTTCATGGCTGCGGGAAGCTCAACGCCAGAGCTGTTCGCCTCTGTGATTGGTGAGAAATCCCCACGGCCCGAGACGTGGGATCCAGAGAGAGCTCGGGTTTGGTGCCAGCGCAGTGGGGGCGTTTGTCAGCTCAGAGCCTCGGTTTTCTCATCTGTAAAATGGGCAGAGAGAGAGAGTAGATTGGTGGTTTCTTGGGGTGTGGGCTGCAGTGGGGTGCTAAGCGGGGTATGTGATTTCTCTTAGGGAATGGTGAAAATGTCCTAAAATTAGATTATGGTTTGGGCTGTGCAATTATATGAATATACTAAAACTGCTGAATTGTATACTTTATATGGGTGAATTTTATAGCATGTAAATCATATCTCAATAAAGCCGTTCCCCAAAAACAGGAGGATTGGAGTAGCTTGTCTCTGAGGGCATTTCTACGTCCCTGGTTTTGCTGTTTGATAGTAAAAACAAACAGCTTGCTTCCGTGCGTTGGGGGACGCTGAAGACATGCAGCCGAGGCCAGGCTTTGTGCCTTTCCCTTCCAGGCGTGTTCATCACCCACGGGGACGTCGGGGTGGGCACCATCGTGGGCTCCGCCGTGTTCAACATCCTGTGCATAATCGGAGTGTGCGGATTATTTGCTGGGCAGGTCAGTGGTTCCCCCGGCCTGGCAGACACGTGCCCTGAGGTGTGGGTCATGAGCGTCTATGACAAGAGGTCGGGCAGCAGTGGGGACACCCAGGGCCCAGCCTTGGCGGTGCCAGCAGCTCCATGTGGCTCTGGGTGGGTCAGTTTGCCCCTCCCAGCCCGGTTCCTCTTGCGTGACAGTGGCACCTGCGTTCCTTCCACCCCCAGCAGCCTGTGGTGCGAGGGTGGACCTTCGTTCCACAGCAGCGGCTGGTTGAGAAGCACCTGTAGCCCCAGCCTGAGCCGGATTCTGGAAATATTTGAGGCCTGCCTTTGGCCTCCCCGGCAGGGAGCATGAAGCTGGCTGCTTGTTGATACCCCGTTAGATATCCTCAGAGCCGCAGGGGGATGTTGGGCTTGACCTCAGAGAGGTGGGCTCGAGGACAGGCAGCTGGTTACACCTGAAGGTGCCAGATCGGGTAGAGAGGGCCCGCACCGCTGGCTTCCGGGAAACATGCACGTTGGGACCTTGGAGGAGGAAGGGGTGGTTTTGCCACCTTGAGAACATGACTTGGTTTCGTTCTGTTCACCAAATATAACAAAGGACAAGGGTCAGTCTGGAGTTAGGAGGAGCTCCGTGGGTTTGCCCCGCACCTGCGAGGTCTGGGCAGCTGCACCCACCTCTGCAGCTCCGCGACATTAGCAGCTGACGGGGCTCTGCTTGGCAGGTGGTCCGTCTGACGTGGTGGGCCGTGTGCCGAGACTCCGTGTACTACACCCTGTCTGTCATCGTGCTCATCGCGGTGAGTTGCCCCTCCCGCCCCAGGTGTCGGGTCGGCAGGGACCCTGCAAGTCCCAAGACCCCCGCCCTTCTCTGTCCCTGGCACTGTAACCAGAGAACTGTGGCCACATTGTGGTCACAGTTGCCCTCCCCCATCCCCCTCACCACTCCCTTTCCTGAAAACCTCAGACTTGGCACCTTGGTTATCGAGCAAATCCAGACACCATTCTGAAGACAAAAAGGCCTTGGAAAAGCTAAAGCGCACATCGCATGGTCCATGCAGTTGAGCTCAAGCACTTTGCACATCTGAGGCTCTCTCCCGTTCCCCGCTCAGGCCTGAGACTCCTTGGCAGACCCAGTTTTCACAAGCACAGTTTCTGGTTCCACTGCTCACTGGGCCAGAGAGGGACAGCTTGGGGCAGCCACAGGTAGTGGCTAGGAGCAGGGGGAAAGGAAGAAAACACAGAGGCTGAAACGGGGGGCCCCAGGGTCCATTCGTGCAGGATGTCCCCCCAGGGCAACACCATGGCATGTGGCAGTGTGAAGCACGTGTGACACAGACACTGCCAGGGAGCGTGTCAGCCAGAGGGGAGCATTTTGATCCAAAAGACCTTTTAAATGGTGATGTGGGGCCAGGTGCGTGTCATGCCCAGACTCCAGGGGTGGAATGTGCCCGTGAGTGACAGTTCTCAGCCAGACCTAGGGCCACCTTTATATGACAGTCATGTCCCTTGTACGGATTCTCTGTTACTGTGTCACAAATTTCCCCCAAACCCAGTAGCTGAAAACAAACGCTTATTATCTCCTGCTTTCTGTGGGTCAGAAATGGCTTGGCGGGTGCTCTGGGCAGTCTCTTGCAGGCTGAGGTTAAGGTGTCAGCCGGGGTGTGATCCTCTTAGGGCGAGGCTGGGCTTGCGGGAACACTCACCTGGCCGTGGGCGGCCCCTGGGCCTTGCTGTGCGTCCCGCAGGACTGCTCTCAGCAGGGCAGTGGGCTCCCTCAGAGCCAGGGCGGGAACCGCGGTCTTTTTGTAACCGAATCTCCGGATGTGATGTCCTTTCACTTCTGCCGAGTTCTGTTTGTTAGAAGCAAGTCCCCACGTCCAGCCCACGCTCAAGGGGAACATGAATTGCAGGTGGTGGATCACGGGGCCGTCTTAGAGGCTGCCTGCCACACCCCAAAACTGAAATTTATGCATAAAATAATCTACCCATACACAATTTCAAAAAAATCAGCATAATGCCCTAACTATACTATAAAGGAGAAAAGAAGTAATTTATAATAAAAGAATACATCTTTCAGTGTGTAAATGTTTTGGCATAAAGATGCTAAAAGATCCAGTGATGCAATCAGCTGCCCCTATACAGAAAATCTAAACAGAGTGAAGTATAATCGTCCCTCAATTTGTGTGACAGTTACCTTATTGGAAAATTAAGTATTTACTAAAGCCATGTAAAAATACTTTGATTTGTTAAGAGGAAGTTAGGTTCAAAGTTCAGGTCATTGTTTTATACTCACCGTGAATATTTATCTGAACATTTAAGACTTGGGCCAAATGTGGAAAAACTTCATCCTGTAGAACTGTCTCACGTGTTTTTGTCTGTCTGGCATCCTTGTCCTCCACTGCCTCTGAATGCCAGTAGCCGTCCACTGGGCTGTAAACACTAATAATATCCCTGTGAATGTCCCCCAAATTCCCCAGGTGGTGGCACACCCTCCCCCCT
The DNA here is from genome assembly GCA_028533085.1 of Varecia variegata. Classification (NCBI taxonomy): domain Eukaryota; kingdom Metazoa; phylum Chordata; class Mammalia; order Primates; family Lemuridae; genus Varecia; species Varecia variegata. The sequence continues at coordinate 9,100,645 of CM052442.1, read as the reverse complement.
ATGGGGTGCCACTTCCTAAGAGCCTTGAGTTTGGGGAATGCCTGGCCAAGAAGACCCTCTCAGAGTGGCTTCCCAAAGCGGGTCCTGTGTGTGCCACCCACCATGACATCCAGGAGAGTGGACAGTGGCCCCAAGCCCAGACAAAGCCCCCTGGCCTCTCCTGGCACCATGCGTAGGGACCCGCATGTCTCCAAGATCAGATTGGTGGGAGCAGCCTGTCCACACTGGGCCATGCTGGGGCGGTTGGAGGACCATGAAGGCAGCATTTAATTGTGTCTCCTGCTAAAGATGCTGGGTTGGGTTGTCGAGCAACGTCAGCATCCTCTTAGGAAGCCACAGGCCCTTGCTGTCACCCTCTGGCATCCTTTCAAATTGTACAAGCTGGACCTTCTCCCTTGGAATTTCCAAAGGGGTTATGAAAACTATACATTCCCCCAACACACACATACACACATATGTAGCTGTCATTTCAGTCTTTGAGATTTCTTGATTTTAGCAACTGTATTCGATTAATGAGGGCAGGCTCCTGCCAGGTCAGTGCCCAGCAGCTACTTGGACCGTCAAAAAGCACAGGCTTTATAATAGTCTAGGGACGGTCTCTAGGGACAGTCATGCTAAGCTGGGGTGCATGTTGCAGCATCCCACTGGCCTAGGTTTCAGCTTAGGAAAGGCCACCTTCTGTAGGTGAGACACTGAGATGTGGAGAGAAGAGCCCGGCTTTTTGCAGCTCGTGACAAGGCTGGGATGAGTTGGCTCTGGGTGCTTAGGGGTCTGCATTTACTCTTCTTTTGGAATAAATATATTTCTCCCCCCACCCCAACCCTCTGTTTCTTTTGTCTTCCAGTTCATATATGACGAAGAAATTGTGTGGTAAGTTCTTAAAGTTAATTTTTGTTGTTAGTTTCCAGTATCCTTGCTTGTTGGGTTCACTGAATCTTTTTAAAAATTACTTTAACAAACATAAACTTATTAACTTGTGAAAGTAAACAGGATATCATTCTAAGTGATCAAAACAAGGAAATTGTTTCCCTTGATGTGCCCGCCCTGCTGATGTCATGATACATTATGAAAGATAAGCACAGCCGATAGGGACCCAGTAACGGGCCTGTTTCTGGAATGCAAGATATGACAGAGACGTCATGACAAGGCAGTGAATTAGGAAGGGGACCCTAAATTCCTAGGGACAACTGGGAATCCATACAGAAAAACAGAACATCAGATCCCTACCTCACACCTCACACAAGAATAGACTCCAGGTGATCTAAGGTTCTTACTGTAAGAAAGCAAACTTTAAAAAAAAACCTAAGAAAATACAGGGACTCATCTTTATGACACTGAGGGTAGGAATCGATTCCTTAGTTGAGCTACATAAAGCACAAACCTCCAAGGCACAGGTTGATCCTTCCACTCTGGTTTCTAGGGCGTGAATGCATCTTACATTTAGAGGCCATAAAAACTCCTTGCTCGTTGGCCGTGACTCGGGGTCTGTGTCCTGTGTGGATCATCTGTGGGAACAGAGCGGGACAGCTGGGCTGAGGGCATCCGCTGCCCGACATGAGCAGCTGTGTGCCGTGGGCCCAGAGAGACATGGTTCTTGTCCCGTCCTGTCCTCTCACCCACTGCGTGGCCCTGAGAAGGCCTCTCCCCTCCTGGGTCTCATTTCCCTCC
>CM052442.1:9080081-9098477 GCA_028533085.1 Varecia variegata | reverse complement strand
GAGAGGGACTCTCGTCTCTCGGGGGCTGGCAGTGCCGGCTGTTGGGGGGGGACGCCAGGCAGCCCACGTGAGCGGGCTCTGCTGAGGGAGAGAGGACAGGCTGGCAGTGTCTCCTTCCAGCCTGTCCCCGAGGCCGGGCAGAGCTTCCTTTATCAGCACAGGCTTATACTGTGCAGTAAGTAGGCGTCAGTCATTGTCTTGGGCAAAAGATCTCTTAGGCCCCCAGGAAGCCCTCCACCAGCTAAGCAGAAGCAGGTGCCACCACCAGACTACCTGTGTTCCTGGGCTCATGTCAGCAGGCTCTGTAGCTCAGTGCAACAAGGCTCCCCACTGCCCTCGGGCCCGACACTCTGGGGCCGTGCAGACTGGGTGCCCAGGGCGGGGTGCGAGGCCCAGCAGACCCCGCACCCAGCTTGTTGCTGGGACTCCCCTCCGCCGCCCTGACCTCCTGCCCCACCTGACTTGCAGGTACAACGTGAAGATGCAGGCCTTTTTCACAGTGAAACAGAAGAGCATTGCCAACGGCAACCCGGTCAACAGTGAGCTGGAGCCTGGTAATGACTTCTGTGACGGTAGCTATGACGACCCCTCCGTGCCATTGCTGAGGCAAGGTAAGGCTGAGCAGACAGGATGGCGGAGGTCCGTCACGGAGGCCACTCTCCCCTTCTCTTTCCTGCACACACACGTACACGCAGACTGTCATTCTCCGACCTTTGGTCACGGTGCCCTAAATGAGGAGGGAGAGTCGGTGCTGAAAAGGTTGCTTGGAAGGAAGGATGGAGGGGAAGATACACCGGAAAAGAAAAATCAGTAGTTACATCCCCGGGAGTTTCCCCGAGCCTCCTGTGGCGGTCTCGAGGCCCGTGTGGCTCTTCAGAAACGCAGTGGCACCACCGACCCACGGGGCCCACGGCAGGAAGCTGAGGCTCGGGGTGGCAGAGCCAGCCTGCGCCTCCCTGTGGTTTCTTGCTGGGCCCTGTCCCGGAGAACACTGTTCTGGAGAAACCACCGGCTCTCGGGCTGGGAACGGTTGTGTGGGGGAAACAAGGGCAGAAAGGGCAGCCGAGGCTGAGCAGGCATCCCCAGCCCAGAGAGGCCTGCCCGGAGCCCCTTCCCCTGGGATTTTTGGCCCCCTCGTCTGAAAATGGGGGGTTCTAGGCCTCCGGAGCCAGCCTCTGTCATCTCTTGTCGAATTCCCCACATCGTCTGGGCCTGACTAGCGGCTTCTGTGGACACTGTCATAATCCAGCCAGTGGGCAGGTGATTCCATTTTGGGGTCGTCGGGGGGGGGGGGGGGGCTGCCAGGAAGGAGAGAGCTCACCTTCCCCGGAGCAGCCAGGGCACCGTAGGCTCTTGCATTAGGATGTTGAGTTCCACCCACAGTATTGTTAGAGGCCTTAACCCGCTGACCGAGCCTTGCGCTGGCCGCCTGGGTGTCTTTCTCCCTTAGTCCCCTAGGCCAGGGGCAAATCCCATCCTCGGTCAGGTCAACTCCTTGGTGTTGTCCTCGGTGGGACCAAGTGGTCTCAGAAGGGACTTGTTTGCCTGAGTCTTTGGCATCTGGGGGCTGGATCTATACTCTCCGGCCTTCTTTCCGGTCTTCTTCCTGGGCTGGATTGGGGTAGGGGTTTCCTCCTACGTGCATTTTGGACGGGGGCTTCTGTCCTGTCTCAGGGTAACCCCTGAGAGGGTGGCACCTGTTGCAGGTGTTCTACTGAGGGATGACTCTCCCCCTATGGAAGGAAGCCTCCTGCAGGGTGGGATGGGGAGGGTGGGGGGCAGGCCACAGCCTGGCTGTGAGACCCACTCCTGAGGGGCAGAGCCTGGCGTTGGTTCTGTGCCCTGTCTCACGAATGCTGAGCAGATGACCCTGGGGGAGCCCGTCTCCAGGACAGCCTCCTCAGAGGGGGTGGGGGCAGCGCTGGTCGCTGCTTTGCACTTTAGCTCCACAGACACAATGGCTCCGAGGGTTCTGTCACAGGTCCCCAGACGCAGGACACAGGCTGTTCCTGCCCAGTCACATACCCAGTGCTGCCAGTTCTCTGGGCCTTCATGGCAAAGAAGAGAAACACCACGTGGCAAGTCTTTCAGGCCAATGGAAAGTACCTGCTTCCTTGGGAGCCCACCCCGAGAGCCACCTGACAGCTGTGGTGGGACTGACCAACCGAGGAGACCCCTCCCCAGGCCCCGTGGGAAGCGCCCCTCATTTCAACATGGGGGCCCCACCCTTGCCAGGGGAATGCAGGTCCCCACGGCTGCTGCCCATGTGGTGCCTTTTCTGGCCTCTGTCCCGACTCTGTCTCCATGGCTTTTGTGCCGCGACAGCAGGTCTTCCCCACGGTCCGTTATCTTCCCCCAAACCTCTTTAAGTCCAGGACAATTCTAGAAAACTGAAAGATCGGACCCAAGACTTCTCGCCAGCACTCAGGATAGTTGCTCTACAACTTTGACCAGAGTAAATGCGTTTAGCTGAAGGCCGAGGAGAAGGCAGCCCCAGGCGGGCGCAGGCTGGACTCCGGAGCTGCAAAGTGGGAGGCCCAGGGACGTAGCCTTTGGGTTTTTTCACCCTAGATTTTACTGCCCCATAAGAGGCTCCCAGAGGGCCATGCATGTGTCACTGTACCCTAAATAGACTTGACCAAAGGAGGAGGAAGGGGCACCCCGTAGCACCCCGTGTGGGGCTGGGGGAACCAGCGCTTTGGGCCTTTGCCTTTCCTAAGGGTGTTGCCAGGGACTCGCTGGAGATGAGGTCGGAGTTTCTCTCCCCGCCCTCGGCTCCGGGCAGGCCACCGTGCACCTGCCCCACTGAAGGAAACGCAAGGGTTGCTGGCTGGGAGACTCTTTCAAGAACACACACTCTCTCAGCCCCAACTTTGCTGTCATTGGTTTTGGTGTTTCCCGTATAAAATCAAAATTTCTATCACTCAACCTCTTGACTGGAGAAGGGAGGGGTAGAGCATTTTCCGCACACTCTTATAAACTGCCTTTATGGTCTTAGATGTTCTTAAAGGCCGTGCGGCTCAGCTCACCCAGTCAGCCTCCCGGCTGGTTTTCAGGTGACCTTGCACACATCCTGACGGCCAGGGCCACCTGACCCCCAGCCACCCCAAACCAAGCCACTCTAGCTCTAAATGTTCTCTCTGGACCCTTCCAGGTGGCCCTGGCCCTGGGCACAGCTTGGGCTTGGCGCAGGGAGGTTGGGGGGCAATGCCTGGCCTTGGGCTAAACTGCCAGGAAACCACACTGTCATCGAGTTCCCTTCTGGACAGCCAGCCTGGGCTGGGACACACCACCTCGTCACTTGGCAGGTGACAACAGGATGAGGTACCCCAGGAGCGAGGTATCACAGCTCTTGTCTCACGAGCCTCTAGGCTCCCTCCTCTGAGCCTAGTTGTCCCCCCAGGCAGGGCCTGGCTCTGTAGGATGGAGCTGGAGCCTGCAGTTTTTGCTGGTGTCACCTGCCTCTGAGATGGGGCTCCTGAGAGGAAGGGATTTGAGCTTCCCTGCAGTGGGTGGGGCCATGGCACGGGGACAGGGGTGCTCCTGCTCCTCAGGGTAGAAGCAGAGCCATCCTGAAGGCCTGAGGCCCCAGGCACTGAGGCTCCCTGTAGAAGGAGCCTGCTACTAACACCCTCCTCCACGTAACCCCCGGCACCTTCGCCACCATCAAGAATGCTGCCCCAGACCCTCGGCACCCACCGCACGCTAAGCATCTCTGACAAACTCTGTTGGCCTCTGTCTCCTTAACTCTCCTCCTCTTCTAAATTGTAAGTAGTCAGCTTTCATGCAAGCATAACACATGCATTAAAAAAAAAAATCAACCACGAGCCCAGCCAACGACGCACGCCTCTTTGGAGATTCGCGTCCGTCTCCGACAGATGCATGTCCTCCCGGCTTTGTTTTCTAACCCATAAGCCTCCTGTCTGCTGAGCCGCCTCGCTGCTGTTTGGTGAGGAGTGCGTGCGTCTGGTGTGTGTTTGTGCATTTTTGTGCAGTTAACTCTCGCATGGGTTTGCTTTCTGGACCTGTTCCCTGGTTACCCGGTTACACTCTCCGGGAACTGGTAACCAATGCAGAGGGACAGGCGTTTCTGGTTTTACAGCCCTTTGGAGGGGAAACTCTGCCTGCTTTGCATGCTGTGTGCATGAGCGTTTTGGTAACCAGACCCTCCCAGGGACCCGAGACAGATGTCAAGCCCCTCAGGGTACCAGCACTGCACATATTTGTGAGGGTGGCAAGGAAGAGGCCCAGGGACAGGTGTGCTTTGTTCAGCCTCCTGAGGGGAAGGAAAGAGTCAGAGAGAGACACCTCCCTCCTGGAGAGTGTCAGGGTTTGTCAAAGTCACTGGGCTCAGCCAGCAGCTCACAGCGCACCCTCAGACAAGCAGGCCCCTCTCCCAGGTCTCCGTTGCCTGTCTAGGGGCCTGGGACCTGAATCTTTGACCCCACTGCCTGTCTTTTAGGGAATGAATTTAGGAGCATCCTCCCCCACAGGGCTGAGATCACTCAAAGACTGAGCACATGGCCTTGTGGGAAGTCGAGAGCTATCTGCTGCTTTCCAGCATTTTCCACTCTTGTGTTCCCTTGTCGATTTGTGACGCTTCACCTGAGCCTCTGTAAACAGGGAAAGAAAGGTCCCCTCACAGTCTTGGTGAGAGGGGGCAGGGCCCCTGTCTCTATTGTAGGTGGGCTGCCCTGGTGAGGCTTAGAGGAAGATCTGGAAGACCCTTGACATTAGCCAAGACAGGGCCCCAGAATTGCAGGAGAAGCGCATGGATGTGTCTGCCCGTGGGTGGTCCTGTAGCAGGGGACCCACTGGGCTCTAAGTGGCCCACTCTGACTGGCGGGAGGAGCTGAAGCCAGGCACCCAGACTTCCAGGTGGCTGCTGGCCGCCAGCGCCACAGCCCAGGGGAGCTCCCAAGGCAAGGGGCAGTCACTGGGGCCCGCACTTGGGAGCTGTTTTCAGAGGAATCAGCGCTGATAGTGGTCTGTGCTCAATAGTGAAGGACACGCCACAATATGGCAAAAGCCCCGTGGTGATGGTGGACGAGCTCATGAGCTCCAGCCCTCCCAAGTTCAACTTCCCGGAAGCAGGCTTGCGCGTGATGATCACCAACAAGTTTGGGCCCAGGACCCGACTGCGCATGGCCAGCAGGATCATAATTAACGAGGTAAGTTCGCTTAAGGGGCAGGGAGAGTGGAGCAGCCCCGGGTGGGTTCTGGCCCTGCCAGGAGGCCCTGGTGTGTTAGGGTCCCTCCTAGCGTGGCTTATGGCTGCACCTGCTTAAGGAAGGAGTCTCTGGTGCCTCCAGAAGGCCGCACATCACCCACAGGCTGCAGATTTTCCTTTCAGGAGGGATTTTTAAAGCAGGCAGCCGTCGCATACAGTCCCTGAGATGTTGCACTAAGTATTCCAGGCACTAGCGTAGAGCTAATCGGAGAAAGGCCAGTTTGAAGGATGGATTGTTTCTTTAAAATGTTATTTAGGGCAAAAAAGAAAAAAGATGAACGCATACACCTGTTCTCTGTGGACAGAACAAACTAGAAGGAAGCTTGAGACGCTGATGAAGACCTCTGGGAACTTCCTTTTCACACTGGCTGTGTTTATGTTTTATGTTGTGTGTGTCTTTCTCATTTGAAAAAATAAGTTTTAGTATTATTTAACGTGTAAACAGGATTGCACAGATAACAGGCTTATTGCTCACCGACTTTTCCAGTCTTTGCTGCATTTGTGCATATTGGAATTTTAAGTCCTTATCCTCGAAGCAGACAGTGGCCAGCAGGCTTTAAACTTTGCTAATAACTAGTCGTCAGCACACAGGTTATAGGCAAGAACGATATTGCCCGGTGCTTAAAGATTGTATGTTTTCAACATTTCTGCTTTGATTTCATACACAATGGTCCCTCTCTGGGGAAAGTGTACTAAAACAGGGAAACACCTTTTCAAGCTTTGAATCATTATAAATCATTTTGGTCCAGTAAAATTTAAAGCAAGTTTAAATGAAGTTTTACTGAATCCTGGTCATTTTTTATGAGTTTGATAGTTGTAGCCACTGGAGAATCGGGGGTTGAACAACTCTTAAGGATTTGGGGGACTTGGGTTTATGGTATATTTTTCATCACATGTGCAGCCAGGAAAAGAATAGGTTTTGAGAAGTTGGTAAAATGTTGGTTGTTATGCCCCAGCTGTTTTAAGCTCCTGGGAAAACTTCATCTTCTACCATGTCGGGATTGGCCTGCCCTACAGGCAGCTCGGAGCCCGAGAGGCCGGGTTCAGGGAGTGGAATCCTGAGTTTTAATCTCACGTCCGCCACTAACCCACTTGATCCAAGGGCATTGGATGGGGTGTAGTCAGCTCTAAAATTGTCAGTGACACACATTGCAAGGTTGGGCCTGGAGATTAAGCAGTGACTTTAGGGAAGTTCTTCATGGAATGGAAGTAGGGAGGGTAAAAAACCACACCATGCCTGGTTTCAGAGTTGTTCATTAGGACCCTTTGGTTTCCTTTCTTCTTCAGTCATTTTAATTCCAGAACGTTACAGAGATGTTTGCAAAGCTAAAATTACTCCATGGCAGAAACGCCTATGGGATGATACCCGTGTTTGTTCATTATCAAAGAGGGCAAAGCAGCTGAGAGAGGGTTTGCAGGAGGCTGGGTACGTGGTGGTGGGGGGTGGGGAGGGTGGATATTAGGGGCATGGAGGAGGGCTTTGTTTTCCTTCATTCTAAGGCTGCTCCCATCTGACTTGACTGTCCTCACCCAAAGCCACTGAGGTGAGTTACCAACAGAGCCCAGAAATGCAGCCACCTTTGGTTCCCCCCTCCTGTGAACCTGTCCCACCTGGTCACCCACCTCCTTCATCCCCACAGTGCTACACCTGGATGCTGTCATTTTGAGCCAGCAAAACTGGCTGTAGTTTACTGAGCACCTGCTATGTGCCAGGCGAGTGCTGGACATCTTACCTGTGTTACAGCTTTAATCCTATAACCTTCCTCCAAGGCACCATGATATTTCCAATTTAGATGAAGTAATTTGCCCATCACCACACAACTAAGGGGCGGAGCAGGGATTCCAACCCAAATCTGAGTCTAGACTTAAAGGGAAGATGCATACGTCCCTAGGGGTCAACCTGGTCCCCGGCCCCGGCCCCTTCCTTCTCTCTCATAATATCCAGGCCTGCTTGAGTTGGTGGTGGTTGCCTCTTCCACATGGCAGCCGTCAGGCAAACATCAGGCATCAGTTGCCACCCCTAATTCTCTCCTTGAGTGTAACGTCCCTGGAATGTTGGCAGGGTTCCAGTCCACACCGTCCAGCTACTCTCCTATGGATACCTTCTGGTATGTCTCTCCCAGCATGTCACCTCCCTTGTGTTATAATGAGTGCCTCTTTTGATACAGCTTCAGCTATCTTTAGATATTTTTTCCTAGGTACCATTGTCTGTTGATTCCTGGTAAGCTGGAGTTAGGAGCCATCCCCACCCAGTCCCCACCATTCGTGTTACTACTAAGTCATACCCACCTCCACTGCAATTCTGTCTTTGAACAGCTAGTTTTGTGTGTGTGTGTTTTTTTTTTTTTTTTGGACTCTAAGGATGACCTGTCATTTAACCTTGGGTGTCAAAATATTATGCCTCCATGTCTGGGCCTGAGTCTCAAGCATGGGTCACTTCATTCTTTTTGGTGGGCTAACTGTTGTGAACTCCTTGTAGGACAAAAAATTAAAAACTCCCACCTCACCCTAGACTTCATGATTTAGAAGTCCATGCTAAAAACCAACATGAAGGCAGTTAAATGGTCGGTTTTTTATTCTAGAGAAATAACATGCTTCCATTTAAGTGGTATAATGGCTCCACACCCCCTAACCACAAGGATAGGTGTTGGACACACAGTTGTAGAGTATTGCCTTGGGGACGTTTCCTGTCCCCTGGCCTCCTGCTGAAGTAATTGGCGGGGGGATGTATGTGTCCCTTGTGTGACAGCCATTGCCCACAAAGCCTAAAGCTGATTGATAAATATTTTTGCTGAGAGCCAGAGAAAGGTGAGCTGTGCAAAGGCAAGTAGGTTCTTGGGAAAGAGGAAACCTGTTGATTTCGTGAAGTGTGGAATCTGTCTGTGCTGGTTTAATAGAAACCCACGGGCCTGGTGAGGAAGGTGCACCTGGGCTTGGTAGAACGGAGGCAGCCTTTGTCAGTGGCCACGACGAGATGGGGGGGGCAGGGGGTGGATTTGGTCACGGACATTTGCCTTTGAGAACACGCTCGTTAGACATGCTGAAAGACCTGAAAAGGCTATTCAAATGGCTGGCCACCCAATAAGATGTTCAGTGTCGTTAGTTGTTGGGGAAATGAAAACTAAAACCACAATTAGATACCAGAACACACCTACCAGAATGGCTAAAATTAAAAGGACTGATGATACTGAACATTGACAAGGTTGGGAAGCATCTGAAATCCTAAAGCCAGTGCTGGTGTGAGTGTAAAATGGTTTAATATGCACCTACCTTATAACCCATCGGCCCCATTCCCAGGTAAATACCCAAGCGGAATGAGTGTGTCCACAGAAAGACACGTACACAAGTGTTCATAGCTGCATTCTTCATCGTAACCAAAAAGAGGAAACAATTCAAACGCCCGTCAACAAGTGAGGGCTATAGTGTGGGTTATCGGTACGATGGAATACTATACAGCTGTGACGAATATCAAACTACTGACCCGCGCAACAGCATGGGTGAACCTCATGGGTGTTAAGTTGCATGAAAGAAGCCAGACATAAAATAGCACGTAATGTCTGAATCCATTTATGTGAAGTTGAAGTTGAGGAAAAACTGATGTTTATAAAAGTCTGCAGAGCGGTTACCTTGGTTATCTCTGGAGTCGGGGCACATAGGCTAGGAGGGGATCTGCGAGAGTCCTCTAAGGGGCTGGAAATGTTCTAAGAGTCTATCTTGATGTGAAACAACATTGAGCCATGCACTTAAGATCAGTGCACTTAGGTATGATACACCTAAAAAGAAATTAAAAATCACGAAAACCATGCAGGGCTTTCCCTGCGACAGTCCTCAGGTGGCTGTGAAAATCCACCACTGTGAACATGGAATGATGGCATCATTGGCATCATGGGCTGGGTTGTCGATTTGGCACCAAGAAGGGGAGGCGGCCCAGGCCCTCCGGTAAATCCTCCAAGGCCTCCTGGTAACCATCCAAATAGAAATAAACAAATTTAGGTGGATTTCAAGGCCTTTAGGCTGATTCTCAGGCAAACCTGTCTCCAAGAGTGGTGTCCTAGGAAGCTGTAGGAGCTGAGTGTAAGGAACGAGGCAGTTGTGTGACATTGGTCACAGGCCTTGGTGTCTGACTTGCCTCCGGTCCACCCAGCGGCAGCGACTGATCAACTCGGCCAACGGAGTGGGCAGCAAGCCGCTGCAGAACGGCAGGCACGAGAACATCGAGAACGGGAACGTGCCCGTGGAGAACCCCGAAGACCCTCCGCAGGATCAGGAGCAGCAGCTGCCGCCACAGCCGCCACCCCTGGAACCAGAGCCGGTGGAGGCTGCCTTCCTGTCCCCCTTCTCCGTGCCCGGTGAGTTCTGGAGGGTGCCAGGCTCTGGGGGCTCCACTGAAACCAAGCCCGGGTCTTCAGGATGGAGGCCTGGACCCGGAGGGCCGTGGGGGGCTGGTGCACAGGGTCGGCGTTAGGTCACCAGAATGCTTAGGAGGTGCTCAGCGAATCCGTCATCAGCGCTGAGCCACGGGCCAGAGCTGCGGTGGGGCGTGGCGGGAGCCTTGGGCCCCAGAACAGGCCAGCTGGTGGCTTGGGCAGCACCAGTGACCCCTAGTGACTGCACTTAAGCGTTCAGGGCAACTGGTCTTCACAATAAGAAAAAGCAACCAACGTTATTTTTGTGGACTTCCTCAGACTCTCTCAATCCTTGCTGCATGAGAAGGCCACTTTGCCCACACATCGTTTATTTGCCGGGACAGGGTGTTCTAAGGCCACAAATAACTCTTAGACAGTTACACTTTATATGTGTGAAACCCTCTTCTACCCGTAAACGAGTCAGATCAGACCGCGATTTTGCTGCAAGCCCTCCAGTGTCCTCCTGTCTCATTTGGAGCCTGAGCTGCGAGGCCCAGTGTCACCCAACTACCAGTTCCTTGCTGTTGTTCTTCTCCCTCTCCTGCCCCCTGCTCCAGCCACAGTGGCCTCGTCACTGTCGTTTCTAGAGCATGCTAGGTGCCCTCCTGTCTCAGGACCTCTGCACTTGCGCTTTGCTGGAATGTGCCACCCCAGTTATCCACACGGCTGGCGCCTTTGCCTCCCTTGGGTGTCTGCTTAAATGTCGTCAGCGTGGACTTCCCTGGCCACCTCATCTAAAATATTTTATATCTTTCTTATCTTGTGTGTCAGATGTCACACAAAATGTCAGCTCCACAAGGGCCGGCACCCTTGCCTGTTGCATTACTGCTGCGTCCCCAGCGCCCAGGCCTGGCACGGAGCAGGCGCTTAGTAGGTATCTGTCGAATGAATGAATTCAGATGTTCACGTGTGGGAGGATCCCAGGCCCCACCAAGTCTGCCTTCATCTTTAACCAAACCTTCCGTGAGGTCCTCAGCAGTCCTGGGTGGGAAACGAAGGCCTGAGCTGTCTGGCCGCATTCTTGGAGGCTTTTCTCCTGGCATCCACTGTCCTGAAAGGCAGCAGAATTCCAGAACTTGATGTTTTTCTGAAAAGAATTCTGTATTTAAGACCGGCTCACTGAGTGCCTGATCTAGGAGTTGGCTCTGGAGGGACAGGGGCTGTCCTGCCCCCTGCCCCAGCTCTGTAGGAGCACCTGTGTCCAGGCAGGGGACGTGGGCCTGCCAGGCTAAGGTGCTCCTCCTCCGTGCTCCGTGGCGAAAGTGCAGACTCCACGTGGGATCACAGGCTTCCTTCGAGTCTCTGGGTTAGAGAGTCCCCATGCAATGACATGCTCGTTGCAGCTACCCAGGGGCTCTTGCCAAAATGCAGGGCTTAGTATATAAGGTTGACTCATCTCTCCATTTCCTTCAAGCCTTTAGTTTGGCAGGATGGGGTGGGGGGGACCCCAGGACTAACCACCCTTTTGCCTTGTCCTTGTACTGGGATCTGGGAGGTGGCTCTGGAGGGACAGAGGCTGTCCTGCCCTAGCTCTGTGGGAGCGCCTGTGTCTAGGTGGGGGAAATCCCTCCTCAAAGAATGACTGTGGGCTCTCTGGGAAGGTCACTTCCCAGGGTGGGGGGCTTAGAATGCAGCTGTCTTGCAAGGGTGTGCCCTCCCTGCTCCCAGGGAGTCTGCACCCCTAAGTCCTTCTCCAGTGAATTCTGCCCTTCCCAGGGGGCAGGACCATTTGCGTAGGAGGCCACCTTCTTCCTCCAGCCAGAGGCTCAGGACGGTCCCCCTGGTCTGGGCCCATCCACAAGCTTCCTCTAAGTGTGTCTTCCCTCGCCCTCAGGAACAGGCTGGGGCGTTCCAGTGGAACGCTCCCTTTGTGTCCCTGCGGATGTGTTTCCAGGTGTTGCCCTTGGAAACCGCAAGTTACTTCCTCTGCTTCCGCCCCTCCCATGTGAAGGAAGTTGTGCAGAGTTGCACGGCTGCTGCTTGTTTGGGCGAGTGTGGTGGCCTGGTGTGAGCACAGGTTTGCAGGACATTGGAGTAAGTCGGTGAGACTCTGCACCCAAGAGAAACCTCATGTATCCTGCTCTGGGCCCTTCCCCAACTCCCCCTTGCCCACCTCTGTTGGGGTTTCGCAGTGGCCTGTGACTGGAGGGCAGCTCTGAGGGTGCTCCCCGGGGGCGGATGGAGCTAGCCTTCTCCCGGGTTGGGCCCCTAGAAGGAATTACTGGGCCAAGGGAGGCATAACCCTGGGGCGGGGCTGTGGGAAGAGGGGAGAAGCCGTCCCACTGGTCAGCTCAGAGATGGTGTCACTTTGTGTGTCGGGGAATGGTCTAGTCAGACAGACTTTGCTCTGCTTCCGGGGACAGGCTGGGAGTCCAGGAGTCCTGGATTCGAATCTCAGCCCCAGCACTCACTGGCTCTGTGGCTCTGCGCAGGCTGCGCCACCTCCCTAAGCCTCTGCTCCTCATGCACAGATGGGGGTCTTGGGGTGGGGAACTTAGCTCCCGGGGTTGATGTGAGCAGTAAATGAGGTCATTTAGCCAAGGTCTCTGCACGCTGTCTGACACACAGAAGGTGCTCATTAATGCGGATCATAGTGTGCCGTAGCACAAGCAGTGTTCCAGAATCGCTGAGGGCCTGGAGCAGTCGGTCATTGCAGGGGTCGGGGAGAGAGAATGAACATGAACTAAGCACCTGTTACATGCTGGGCTTCAGGCGCTTTGCAGATAAGATGATTCTCTCGGTCAGTAGATACTTGGGTACCAGGCTCTGTCCTGGGCTTTGAGGATCCAAGCGGGAACAGGACAGCCATGGTCCTGCCCTCTGGGAGCTTCCGGGCCTGCGGGGCAAGCCCAAGCAGATAGTGACGTGATGTGCTTCATCCATTGGCCCCCTCCCTTACCACACAGCCGACAGGTGCGGGGGTGGGAGGCCACAGCCTGCTGCCCTCCCTCTCTACCCAGCCGGATGAGGGGTGGCCGGAATGCCCGGGCACAGCCTGCTTCTGTGCCCACCCGGTCTGATGGTGGATTTACATGTGGACACCGAATACAGCTGTGCCTTTCACTTTTGACTGCAGAGGCTGGTAGTTAGGCCTCCAGGGCTGGCTGTTGGCTGGGGGAAGAGGAGGAAGAGACCATGGTCTGCAGTCCTCACACTGCCCTGAAACGGTCACCCAGAGACCCTGGGGGAGGCCCTGGTGCAGGTTGCTTGTTTGTGGTTGGCTTGCAGTCTGGGAGGTCCTGCAAGGCCCCTGAGGCCACACCCTGGCCCAGCTATAGGACTTTTCTCTCCCACCCCCGAAGGATAAGGAAATCACCTTGTGCTCACTAGGATGCTGGCCTTCACGGCCGCATTTATTATAGCAGCTGGCATCCACTGGGGACTTGCCATACGCCGGGCACTAAGCAGAAAATAGGGAATTCATACAGAGCTCTGTCTGAGTTCGGGCTGTCAGAACAGAATGCCATAGACTAAGCAGCTTAGACAAGAGGTATTTATTTCCCCACAGTTCTGGAGGCTGGAAGTGTGAGATCACGGTGCTGGTTCTGGTGAGGGCTCCCTTCCTGACTCGGAAGTCGCTGCCGTCTCGCTGTGTGTTCACGTGGCGTTTTTGGTGCATGCACATGGCAGAGGGGAGAGAGAGAGAGAATCTTCCTCTTCTTCTAAGGCCACTATTGCATTAGGACCCCACTCTTATGATCTCACTTAACCTTGATTACCTCCTAAAAGCCCAGTGTCCAAAGACAGTCACATTGGGGATTAGAGCTGCAACATAGAATTGGGGATGAGGGGGGCACAGTCCAGTCCACAGCAGGATGTCACGGAGCTCTGTGTGCCATGCCCTGTTCTGAGAGCTTTATGCATGTCCTTTCCTTTAGGCCTCACCGTAGCACACGACAGAGAGATTATCATCTCCATTTTACAGAGAAGGGAAGAGAAGTGCAGGGAGATCACGTGATCTTGCCCACAGTGTCCCAGCCACCGAGTGGACAGCAGCGTTTCCGCCCTGAGCAGCCTGTGCTGACCACCCGCTGGGCAACTGTGCCTCCTCGTACTGTGCACTGGCATTTAGTCTTCGCTGCTGATCCCTGTCTTACAGAGAGGGAGACTGAGGCTCAGAGTCTTCCCAAGTCACACAGCCATTGCATGGGAGCCACTCTTCCACCCTGTGCTTCCCAAGCTGTGAATACCATCGAGGGCCGGGCCAGCTGGGAGCAGGGTCCTGGACCACAAGCCCAGGCTGTCACGTAGCCAGTGCATGGCCTCAGATATGTACCCTCAGCCTGGGATGCAAGTCAACACATTTCAGTGCAGAAACTGGGGGACAAGTGTGTGTTTCTCAAAAGTCCAGGCCTTTGGACATTGTTGGAGCAGCGATAGGAGGTAAAGCTTATTGAGCACTTACTCTGGGCCAGGCAGGGTGCTTAGCCTGTATTGTCATTAAGTCCTCATGGCACCCTAGGAAAACAGATACTATTATTGGTCCCATTTCACAGGTGAAGCAGCTAAGGCACAGAGAGGCTAAGTTGCCCAAGGTCACACAGGAAGAAGGGGCGGAGGAGGGATTTGCACACTGGCATTCTAACCCCAGACCCCAGATGTGCTTAGGGGACAGCACCCAGCCATCGAGTTCTGGCTCATCCTTTCCGTCGGAGCCCAGAAGGAAGCCGCTGCCTCTCTGCAGGGTGCTGGTGTCTAGCTCACATGCAGGGGGCCAGGTAACTTGTGTCCGTGTTGAGCAGACCATCGAATTGGGTTGAATTATGGACCTTTGGGGATCTCACATGCTCTTCTCTTCAGGGCTTGGGTGGCACCACTCGGCCTTCTCTTCCCTTATTATAACAAAACCCAGAGCAGTCGATGGGAAGATTTCAGCAAGATTTTAGGGCTTATTCTCCACCCCCACCCCCATCTTCCTCAGTTCCAGATAGTTCTTGAGAGAGCTGTGCTGGTTGGGAGCAGACAGGTCTCGTGGGTCCTTCCAAACTCAGCAGGGTGCTGCTGCACAACCCCACCGACCTGCCCTTGCCTCTTCGCTGCCGGGCACGCCCGCAGCAGCAGGAGAGAGACTGCAATTCCTCGCACGGCTCCGTCCCGGGCCCCGGAGACACGCGGCACTTTGTGGTGGAAATGATCTTGTTCTGGCATAGTCTCGGGAGCCACCAGAGGAATTGCACATTCAGTTGGTTGTCGCATAAGTCAAGGTCAGGATTTTAGAGAAGCGTCCTTGTCCGTCACTCTGTGCAGCGCTGAAGTGTCAGTTCACAGACCAGTTAGAACAAACACTGGCTGAGCATCCTTTTAATATAGCGGGTTTTTTTGAGGTATAATTGACTTATCATAATATTCATACCTTTAAAGTATACAATGCGGTGGCTTTTAATATATTCACCAAGTTGTGCAGCCATCACCAAAATCAGTTTTAGAACATTTCCATCACCCTAGAAAGAACCCCTTCCTTCCTCCCCCTAGCTCCTGGAAACCGCTAAGCTACTTCTTGTCTCTTGGGATTTATCTATTCTGAATATTTCTTGTCAATAGAACCATGCAATATGTGGCCTTTGTGACTGGCTGCCTTTGCCTAGCGTGACATTTTCAAGGTTCATCCGCATTGTAACGTGCATCAGTACTTTATTCCCTTTTATGGCCGAATATTCCATTGTAGAGATAATGTCACATTTTACCCATTCATCAACTGATGGACATTTGGGTGGTTTCCACTTTTTGGCTCTGAGTGGTTTTTCAAAATAGCAAAGAGAGTGTCATGGAAAAGAAGGCTCAATATTTTTTATTTGAATGAAGGCAATATCCTTTTAAGTTCTCTGTGGTCAGCAACAAACAGTCTCTGAATTCTAGAATTAAACGGGATCTTAGAAATTTTTAGACTAGCCTTATTGTATTCCAAAGAGGGAAACTAAGGCCCAGAGAGGGGCAACGGCTTGCCCAAGGGACAGTCTTGAGCAGACAAAACCAGGCATCTGAGCCACCTGCCCTGGAAATCTGTTCCATGACACCCCCTGCCACCCTCCCAGCCAGGCCAGCGCCGTGTGAGCTGGGAGGGGAGGTGCGAGGTGGGGGCCCTGCCCAGGACCATGTGCACCGTGTGCACCACCAAAATGCCAGCAACAGGAGCCCACACAAGCTCCCTTTTGCTGACAGAGGGACTTTTACATGTGTCTGGGGGGGGGTAGGGGGGTGTGCTGCCGCTGAAGCTGAAGCCACATCCCCACAGCCCTGTGGGGACAGCAGTGACTCAGAGCAGCAGGAAGGTGGTCTGGCCTCGCCACGATTCTGCTCTCCACATTAGGGAACCTGATTTGATTCTGGAACTTTAGGTTCTGGGGGCTGTCGGCTTTAGCCTTCCAGCATCTGCAGATGCATTGGAAGGAGCTTGGAACATGGGGGCTGCAGGGGGACAGTTCTGCAGGTCACCTTCCATGGGCGTTGTAGTGAGGTTGAAGACGAGCAGTAAGGCTGTCTTAACTGAGGACTTGACTTGGACCAGACCAAAGGGCCACTAGGGAGCCTGTGAAGCTTTCAGAGCCTCATGGGGAGGCAGAGGACAGGCCCCCACCGAGAGCTGCGCAGAGCACCCTCTCTCGGGCACCTGCTCTGTCCCCGCACCATGCTCAGCATCTCGCATTTGGTGCTTAGAGTCTCCACAACAGCCCTGCTGGGGTCCCCATTTCCCAGGTGAGAAACTGGGGCTCAGGATGCCTCACACAGATGAGTAGGTGCCATGGTCAGGGCTCGCACCCCGGGTCTGCCAGACCCCCAGGTGCTGGCCTCTGACTGGTTCCTCTGTTGACTTTGGCCAGGACGGCCCTGACCTCAGCTGGAAAGTCCACGCTGGAACGCAAGGGGCAGCCAGAAGGAAAGGGAGGAAGGAGGCCAGCTGCCAGGTCTGCGGGTGTGGGAACACCGAGTGCCTAGACGGCCCCGCCCTGCTGCCAGCCAGTTTGCTCAGTGTTTAAGCCGAGTGGCCTGCAGCAGGCGGGGGGGAGGCGAGCAGGTGTCCTGATTCCCTCGGTGTCTCTGCGATACAGCCTCAATTTCATGCTCCCCGGGGCTTCCAAAGTCAAGGCGAGGCCTTCAGAGGCAGGACAACATGCTCTGCACTTTCTGCTTTTCTTTAGTCTGCCCAGCTCTCCTCAAGCGGGGTGGGCAGGGACGGTTTTCACTGTCTCACAGTTGAGGACATGGAGACTCAGTAAGTGTCCACCCAGTGCCACACAGTCAAGAGAGACAGGACAGGACAACTCTCTTTGTCAGTGGCCTTGAGATCCCTACAGTGGGTGCAAAGCTGGCTGTGACTTGGGTCATCTCTAGCGTGAAGGAGCTGGTGCACCAGCCCCTGATCTCCTTCCAGCGCTGGTACCTGTTTCCATCTAGTTCCAGAGTTAGACTTTTGGAGCCTCAGCGTGGGGGCTGCGGGACCGTCTGCAGTTCTGGGTGAGCGTCCCTGGGATCAGCACCAGGGAGGGAACTCTGGGCCTGGCTTCTCCATTGTCTGGGAGATCCTGGTCTGCAGGTCTGACCCGTCATTCCCTACGAGGGCAGTTAACTTCTGGGAGGAAGCGTGAACAGGGTCCCAGGGCCGGACAGTGTCACCTGACTGTGCCAGTGCACGGGGAGGCTGAGCCACGGCTGCCCCCCTCAGGAAGGGCCCCCAGCAGCTTCCCAGGCCTCTATGCTGGGTGGCCAGTGGGGTGGGGGTGTCTCTGTCCACCCCGCCCTGACAGCCCACATCTGCATGTCAGTGCTCAGCAGGGGCTGCCTCTGACCTTGCTGACACCGAATGTGTTCTCTCACATCATCCCTTTCATTCTTCCCTTTCCCCTGAAACCTCAGTGTGGCAGCTTAGTTCAACTGCAGGTCTTGGCCTCACCTGCTTCCTACTGGGCCCCTCTTCGCCCCTCTAGTGCCCTCAGGATCAAAGCATGCCCTTCAGGAGGTAGGACAGTTGTCGCCAAGAGGCTTGGCGGTATTGGACAGTCATGGAATTGAGTCCTTGATCTTCCATTTCCTAGCTGTGTGACCTTAGACAAATTACCTTACCTCTCTGAGCCTATTTCAGTCTCTGTAACAACCCAACCCAGAGCTTGATAATAGCAGGTACTCAATAAGTGGAAGTTAATGTGTTTGTTAACATCAACAGTAGCTAAAATTCAAGTGCTTACTCTCAAAATAGCCCCAGGCACTATTCTAAACATATCTCACATGTTAGCTTATTTTTAGCCTCACAATAGTACTGTGAGGAGGTAGAGATCCTTGTTATCCCCAGTTTAGAGCTGAGATACAGACAGCCTAAACCCTTCCCTAAGGTCATAGAACTGGTATATGAACCTAGATATCTGGCTGTTAACCACAAAGCTGCAGTCAGTTTAATAATAAGGTAAGACCCCATAGAAAGCAGTCAGTGCAACGATAAGTCTAAGGATACAACAAAAATGTAGTAACAATAACTAAAAAATATTGATTCTAAAGTTCATTCACCTCAAGGAATAAGAGATTGGAAAAACTTTAATGTTTCCCCTTCTCAAAATAATTTTTCTGTTTAGATGAAATCTATGACCTAAAAGTATGAGGCTCTAATCTGGCAGTTGACACCTGGCAGCTGTAAGTAGCAGAGGGACTTTCATGGGCCCTGGAATTGGGACCCTCCAAGCAGACAAGCAGTATAGTTCAGAGGACCCAGGATTTAGACTCTGAAGACCTGCATTCAAGACCTGGTATTACCTCCCACTGTCTAAGATGTGT
>CM052442.1:9032361-9079581 GCA_028533085.1 Varecia variegata | reverse complement strand
AAAAAAAAAAGGCTGATGTATAGACTGAGTCAGAACTCCTGTACCCAGACAGCCTCAGCATGTGCCAGCAAGGCCTGGGACAGTGTTTCCAGGCTGTCCACACCGCCTTACCTTGGTCAGGTACAATTAGATTCTCTAACTTTTCCATTCCAATAACATTTCCTGGTGATGTGTTCTGGTCTCTTGGCATAAGATCAGAAAATATCTAATTTTGTCAGCATAATATGTAAGACTCCTTTGCTGGGAGTGGGTTTTCAAACAGTGGCTATCACATCCATTATTTGATTTTTTTTTAAATGTGTGTTTCAGATGATCTTTTCCTGATCTTGTCCTCCCATTCTGGGGGGCCCTATAGCCTCCCGTGCATTTAGCATGTGTCGAGTTCTGCCACAGGTTGGGGGCTGGGCTGAGGGCTCTGCTCTCTTCCGCAACCACGGAAGGATCCAACAGTTCCATGCCTATGAGGGGGCTTCCAGTTTAGCTTCAAAACTCGTACAGGTGACGGCCTCTTCCGAGCCAAACATCGAGAGCTGTGGGCTGACAGTTCCGTACAATATTTGAAACTGTGTCTGTATCGATATCTGGCCCTGATAGTAATGGTGAGCCATGCCATTCACTGAGACTCCTCTATGGGCCGTGCATTGACTAATAGTATCACGTTCCCAAGCCCCCAGTGTACCATTGTTACCTCGTTTTAAGGTAGGGAAGCTAGGCTGGGGGGTACTGCTTGCCCAGTGACCACTGCTGATGCATACTCACCTGGATTTAAACCCAGGTCAGATGCCAGAGCTTTTGCCCGTGCTTGTCTTTGGTGTTGGATCACTACACTTCAACATATAGAGCAATTAAGTAACAAGGCAATAAATAAAATGCCACATTGTGCAGAGCGGACTGTTAGAAGAGGACAATGTGTCACCTCCTGCTCATCGTATGGCCCAGACTGGTGCAGAAGATACCAGGAGCCATTAGCAGCTGTGTCTGCACCCACCTGGGAGAGGTAGAGATGGTGGCTTCAAGTAGGGAGGCTGTGCGTCAACTTGGGTAAAGCTTCATTAATTCATAAATATTCTTAAAATCCAAAACAGTTATGGGAAGGAGAGGTCACCATGGGCTGGCTGGGTCAATGGCTTTCCGGAAGAGTCAGAACAATGGGGAGGCTGGAGACAGGCCAAATGAGTGGAAGGTGGAGTGGAGGTGGCACAGCGTGAGCATCTGGAAGTTTCCACACCTTGGCCTTGCCCCACAGTAATAAATATTTTACACACATACATGGATATTTATAAAAAAGAAAGAAGTTTCCTGGAATAATATTTAACTCTCACTACGTATGATCACTCTATTTTCTACTTCTTTTTGAGAATATGCTGGTAGCTGTTCGCTAAATTGATTTCACAATCCACTCACGGGTCACATCCAACAGTTGAAAAACACAGTGGTGGGCCATCAGCCACCTGGGCGGGGCCAGAGCGTGGCGCACGTTGAAACCAGGTGCAACGCCCTTACCGGGCAAAGAAGACAAACACCTGATGCAATTTGGTGTCTGGAAAAATAAGAAAATTATCCTTCTACGGTGGCATTTGTATGTATCTGCAAAGATGTTCCTAGGCATTTAAAGCATCCAGGGTTGCAATTCCCCAAAGTGACTTCTTCCCCTATTTACAGAGTTTTAGGTCAATTATAAAATGCCCCAGCCCTTTTTCAGCAACCTAAACGAGTTGGGATGTGGGCTGAAAAAATAACAACCTGGGATTTTACACAAACCAAGGCAGGAAACCTTCCTGCCATTTGTGAGGAATTACAAGGTGCAGAAAGGTGTATGTGGACAAAGATCTGGAAAGACGGATGTCTCGGATGTCCATCTAGGATGGACACATGGCTGGACTTGCTGATTTCAAGCTAACCGTATCCTCTTGGCTTATTATAAGCAGGCTGGGGTTTTTTCTTAGTAAACGTACTTTAATGATTCAGGAAGATTCAAGCACAGATGTAGAAAGCTAGAACACCTAGTGCCCATCCACTTTGCAATTTTTTTTAATTGAGATACTACTAAAATACCATAAAATTCACCCTTATAAGCTATATAATTCAGTGGGATTTTTTTTCGGTGCAACTGTTACCAATATATAATTCCAGAACATATTCATGATCCTATTTTCATAGTCCAGGAGCAATGACTCCCCATTCCCCACTCCCCGCATTGCCTGGCAATCGCTAATGTACTTCCTGTCTCTGTGGATTGGCCCCTTCTGGACATTTTATATAAATGGAATCTAACAACATATGGCCTCTGTGTCAGACTGTTCACGTTGCATGTTTTCGAGGTTTGTCCATGTTGTAGCATGTGTCAGTACTTCATTCCTTTTTACAGATGAAGCATATTTCATTGTATTTATTTACCACACTTCGTTTATCCTTTCTTCGTTTGATGAATACTTGGGTTGTTTCCATTTTTGACTATTATGAATAATGCTGTGGACATTTGAGTACAAGTTTCTGTGTAGACATATGTTTTCATTCCTCTTGAGTGTAGGACTAGGAGTGGAATTCCTGGATCATGTGATAACTCTATGTTTAACTCTTTGAGGTACGGTCAGACTGCTTTCCAAAGCAGCTATACCATTTTATGGTCCTATCAGCAGTGTATGAGGGTTCCTATTTTCCCACATCCTTGCCAATACTTGTTACTTATGTTTTTTATCATAGTCACACTTGTGGTGTGAAATCATTTTGAGTTGCATCTTCCTAATGACTAAAGATGTTGAACATCTTTTCACATGCTTATTGGCCATTTGTATATCTTCTTTGGAGAACTGTCTATTCAAAGCCTTTTCCCATTTTAAAAATTGGAATTGGGGTTTTTGAATTGTTGAATTGTAAGAGCTCTTTATATATTCTGGACAGTAGACCTTTATCAGATACATGATTTGCAATTTTTTTTCCATTTTATAGGTGTTATTTTCACCTTCTTAGTAGTGTCCTGTGAATCACAAAAGTTTTTAGCTTTGATAAAAGCCAGTTAATCTATTTTTTCTTTGGTTGCTTGTGATTTTGATGTCTTTTAAGAAACCATTGCCTAATCCAAGGTCATGAAGAGTTGTGCCCATATTTTCTTCTAAGAGTTTTATAGCTGTAGCTGTTATATTTAAGTCTTCAGGCTGGGCATGGTGGCTCACGCCTATAATCCTAGCACTCTGGGAGGCTGAGGCAGGAGGATCGCTCAAGGTCAGGAGTTCAAGACCAGTCTGAGCAAAAGTGAGACCCCGTCTCTACTAAAAATAGAAAGAAATTATCTGGACAGCTAAAAATATATATAGAAAAAGTTAGCCAGGCATGGTGGTGCATGCCTGTAGTCCCAGCTACTTGGGAGGCTGAGGCAGAAGGATTGCTTGAGCCCGGGAGTTTGAGGTTGCTGTGAGCTAGGCTGATGCCACGGCACTCTAGCCTGGGCAACAGAGTAAGACTCTGTCTCAAAACAAACAAACAAAAAAAAAGTCTTCGATCATTTTTTTCTTAATTTTGTGTATAGTGTGCAGTAGAAGACCAGTTCCACTCTTTTTTATACAGATATCCAGTTGTCTCTGCACCCTTTGTTGAAAAGACTATTCTTTCCCTATTGAATTGTCTAGACACCTTTGTCAAATATCAATTGACCTTAATGTCTGGGCTAATTTCTGAACTCTAAATTCTATTCCATTGATCAATGTATCCTTATGCCAGTAGCTCTTGATTACTGTAGGTTTATAGTAAGTTTTAAAATCAGAGTATGTAAATCCTCCAGCTTTCTCCTATTTTCAAGATTGTTTTGGTTATTTGGGGTCCCTTGCATTTCCTATGAATTTTAGGATCAGCTTATCGATTTTTGCAGAAAAGGCAGCTGGGATTTTGATAAGGATTGCACTGAATCTGTAAATCAGTTTGAAGAATATGGC
Organism: Varecia variegata; assembly: GCA_028533085.1. Classification (NCBI taxonomy): domain Eukaryota; kingdom Metazoa; phylum Chordata; class Mammalia; order Primates; family Lemuridae; genus Varecia; species Varecia variegata. Next base: position 9,075,652 of record CM052442.1, on the reverse strand, counting down.
CATCTTAACAATATTAAGTATTCCAGTTCATAAACAGTATGTCTTCTTATTTATTTAGGTCTTCTTTATTTTTATTTATTTATTTATTTTTGAGACAAAGTCTCTCTCTGTTGCCCAGGCTAGAGTACCGTGGCATCAGCCCAGCTCATGGCAACGTCAAACTCCCGGGCTCAAGCAGTCCTCCTGCCTCAGCCTCCCGAGTAGCTGGGACTACAGGTGTGCACCACCCCGCCAGGCTAATTTTTCTACTTTTAGTAGAGATGGGTCTCACTCTTGCTCAACCTGGTCTCAAACTCCTGACCTCAAGCAGTCCTCCCACCTTGGGCTCCCAGAGTGCTAGGATTATAGGTGTGAGCCACCTAACCTGGCCTAACTCTTCTTTAATTACTTTCAATGATGTTTGGTAGTTTTCAGCATTCAAATCTTATACTTCTTTTGTTACATAAATATAATTAATTTTTTTCTCTGTGATGGTATTATACATGGAATTGTTTTCTTAATTTCATTTTTGGATCATTCATTGTTAGTGTATAGAAATAGAACTGGATTTTGTATATTGATCTCGTTATCTTGCAATGTGGCTGAACTTATTAGTTCTAATATTTTTTTGTGTATCCCTTAGTATTTTCTATATACAAGACCATGTCATCTACAAGTAGGGATTGTTTTACTTCTTCCTTTCCAATGTGAGTGATGTTTCCTTCTTTTTCATACCTAATTTTCTTGGCTAAGATCTCCAGTTCAGTGTTGAATAGAAGGGATAAGAGCAGACATCCTCATCTTGTTACTGATCTTAGGTGGGGGTGGGGGTAGCGTTCAGGCATTCACCATCAAGTATAAGTGTTAGCTGTGGGTTTTTCATAGATGCCCTTTATGAGGATGAGGAAGTTTCCTTCTGTTCCTTGTGGAGTGTTTTTATCATGAAATGGTGTTGGATTTTGTTAAATGCCTTCTGCCTCAATTTAGACGATTGTGTAGTTTTGTTCTTTATTAATGTGGTGTATTCCATTGATTGAATTTCATATGTTGAACCAAGCTTTCGTTCCTGGGATAAATCCCACGTGGTCATGGTGTATAATCCTTTTTATATGTTGCTGGATTGCGTTTGCTAGAATTTTGTTAAGGAATTTTGCATATATATTCATAAGGGATATGGGGCTATAGTTTTCTTTTTTCTTGATGTCTTTTGTCTGGCTTTGGTATCAGGATAATACCAGCTTCATAGAATGAATTGGAAAGTGTTCCCTCCTCTTCTGTTTTCTGGAAGAGTTTGTAAAGGATTCACATTAATTCTTCTTTAAACATTTAGTAGAAATCACCATGAAGCCATCTGGTCCTGGCTTTACTTTAAGGGAAATTTTTTGACTGCTATTTCAATATCTCGTTATGAGTCTATTCAGATTTTGAGTCAGTTTGGGTAGTTTGTGCTTTTGTGGGATTTTGGCTTCTTCATGCAGATTATCTAATTTGTTGACATACAATTGTTCATAGTGTTCCCTAATAAGTATTAATATTTTTATTTCTTTAACATTCATAGTGATGTTACTTTTTCATTCCTGATTTTTAGTAACTTAAGTCATCTTTTTTTCCTTGGCTAGTCTAACTAAAGGTTTGTCAATTTTGTTGATCTTTTCAAAGAACCAACTTGCAATTTCTTTGATTCTCTGTAGTTTTTCTAATTTCAATTTATTTTCATGCGAACCTTGATCCTTCTGTCTGCTTTCTTTGGACTTAATTTACTCTTCTTTTTTCTTTCTTAAGGAATAAAGTTAGGTCATTGGTTTGAGATGTTTCCATTTTTTGTACAGGCATTTATAGCTGTAAATTCGTCTCTAAGGACTGTTTTCACTCCCTGCCATATTGGTATGTTACATTTTTGTTTTCATTCCTCTCAAAGTATTTTCTAATTTTCCTTGTGATTTCTTCTTTAACCCATTGGTTATTCATATGGAGTGTGTTATTTGATTTCCACATATTTGTGAATTTTCCAGTTTTTCTTCTGTTGTTTATTTCTAATTCTATTCCATTGTGGTTGGAGAACATACTTTGCATGATTTCCATCCTTTTAAATGTATTGAGTCTTGTTTTATGGCCTAACATATGGTCTGTCCTACAGAATGTTCTATGTGTGCTTGAGAAGAAATGTACTTCTTGAAAATGTCTATATAAATTGTTTTAAATCATATTTGGGGGAGTTTTTGAACATACTATTCAATCTATTTCTCTCTCCTCTCCTCCTGGCACTCCCGTTACGCATATATTGGTCTGCTTGCTGGTGTTCACAGGTCGCTGAAGCTCCGTTCATTTTTCTTCATTGTTTTTTCTTTCTGTTCCTCAGACTAGGTAATTTCAGTTGACCTATCTTCAAGGTTGGTGATGTTTTATTCTTCTGCCTGCTCAAATCTGCTGTTGAACCCCCTCTGAATTTTAGTTATTGTATTTCTCAACCCCAGAATTTCTATTTCATTCTTTTTAATCTTTTTTTTTTTTTTGAGACAGGGTCTCGCCCTGTCACTCAGGCTGCAGTGCAGTGGCACAGTCATAGCTCACTGCAGCTGTGAACTCCTGAAGCCTCCTGAGCAGCTAGGACTACAGGCTGCACCACCACACCCGCCTAATTTTTTTTTTTTTCCCCAAAGAGACAGGGTCTCGCTCTGTTGCCCAGGTTGGTCTCAAACTCCTTGCTTCAAGTGATTCTGCTGCCTCAGTCTCCCTAATTGCTTGGCTTACAGATGTGAGCCACTGTGCTCAGCCCTTTTTAATCATTTTTATCTCTTTAGTGGTATTTTCTGGTGAGAAATCATACTTTAGGTTTCTAGATAGTTTTTAAAAACCGCTTTGTATATATTTAAAAATAGCTGGTGTAAAGCTTTTTGTCTAGTAAATCCAATGTCTGGATTTCCTCAGGGAGGGTTTCTATTGACTGCTTTTTTCCCCGTGTATGGGCCGTACTTTCCTTTTTTTTTTTTTTTTCTTTCTGCATGTCTCATATTTTTTATTGTTGTTAAAGCTGGGCATTTAAAATAATATAATACGACAACTCCAGAAATCAGATTCTTCACCCTTAGGTTTGTTGTTGTTGCTGTTTATTGTTGCTTGCTTGTTTAGTGACTTTTCTAAACCAATTCTGTAAAATCTGAATTCTTTGTCTCGTGTGGCCACTGAAGTCTCTGCTAGGTTAGCCTGAAGGTCAGCTAATGACTGGACCGAGATTTCCTTGGATGCCTAGATCCGATGGCTCTCCCAGCCTTTGCTGAGGGGTTCTGTGTGTGTTGGGGGTATCTTTCATCACTTAGGCAGTTTACAACATTTGCCTTTACTTGTTTCTCAAAGCCTCAGATTTAGGAAGAGGTGAAGCTTAGGTCATTCTCAAGTATTCCTGGGCACGTGGACAGCCCTGGGCACAGCCCTATCTAAGCTCATGGTCTCCTAGATTCCCAGAAATACGTAGGAGCGTTTCGAAGACCACTGTGGATATCTCATTCCCCAGATTTTCCTTTTAAGCTTTTTGGTCCACCTACTGCTTGTGCCAACTCTTATCTGCCACCTCCAGCAGCGTGGTCTAGTAATTGCCTCTGATTGTTTTCAACAAGCTCCACCAAGGAAAAGGCCATTGGTGCTGGGTTTCAGACAGCCTTGAAAGTGGAATCTTTCTAGAAACCACCGTAACAATTCTATGGGAATGGGCTTGGAGTCCTCCAACCCTCTTGTGTCCCCTCTGGTGGCTGCCAGGCTGCTGTTCTTGCTGTGATTGACGGCTGCTGGCTCTCAAAGCTACTGCAGAGCTGGTGAGAGGAAACAGACGTAGGGAAGGTTAAAACTCCACAGAGTTCAGTCCTTACTGAGATCCAGCTGATTTTTTAAATAGGCACTCCCTGGATTTCGACAAACCTTTGGTTAATTTCCAGAACTCTAAAAAAAGTTGATCCTCATAATTTTTTCCATTGTTCTTGTTGCTTTTATAGAGCAGAAAGTTTTCAGGGGTCCTTCCTCCACCACCCATCGATCAGCAGTCCAGTTTTGAATCTGCATTGCACATCATGCTCAGTGGCTTGCTAAGGACCCTACACTCGCACTCAGTGGCTTATTGAGGCCACTTTTCCTCTGTTAAATTGTTCGTGGATTCCCTTGGCAGGAGCCAGTGAGATCTGGAATGCCAGCCAGGATGCCCACATTAGCCTTACCCCTGCCACAGCTGACTAAATGCCCTCAGGGCAAAGGAGCCGAGGTTTCCAGAGCACCTACTGTGTGCCAGGCTCTGTGTGCTGGGGGTATTTTGTAGACTATCACGTCATTCTTGCCACTGCCAAGAAAGAGTTAATTTTCCCATTTAACAGATGAAGAAACTAATAAGATGCAAAGCACAGAGCCCCGTGCTTGCTGCTGCTCCTAGCAAATACTGGATATGCCGATTATGGTTACTTTGCTGTTGTTGCTGCTACAACTGTTACTGTCAGAGGACCAAGTGGACTTGAGGGGATTGCTCAAGGTCATTTGACTTCCAGCCCAGGTCTGTCTGATTCCAAACTCATCTGTATTCCACATCCCTATTCCAGCTCTTCTGGCTAAGTCTGTTCCCACTCTGGGTCAACTTCCCTAATCATGTCAAATGAAGGATGTGGACTGACTGAAATTGTTCAATCAGCAAACGCTTACTGAATTGTCTTGCCACTCCCAGGGGGACATGATGGAAGTCTATGATTCGGTGAGGTCAGTTGCTTGGAGTCACGTGGGTGCCATTCTCTTGTTTAGCTGGAAAAATAAACTGCCGGGTAGCCTGGCAGGTGTGTGACCCTTCCTTCTTGCTCTGCCCCATCCCCCCACAGAGGCAAGAGGGGACAAAGCTAAGTGGGTGTTCACCTGGCCACTCATCCTCCTCCTGTGCGTCACCATCCCCAACTGCAGCAAGCCACGCTGGGAGAAGTTCTTCATGGTCACCTTTGTCACCGCCACGCTGTGGATCGCCGTGTTCTCCTACCTCATGGTGTGGCTGGTGAGTGCCGGGGGCGGGGTGCGCTGTACCGACAGCCCCTGCCCAGCTCTGCCAAGTGCTGGGCCCAAGGGTGGCCGCATGTGCTGCTGTGCCACCTTTGGGCGGGTCCCTGACCTCACTGACCACGGCTTATGTCTCAGTAGGGTTTAGTGAGGTGCTTGGTGCTGGGCTCTGTACTGGGGACGCTGCGACACAGCACAGTGATTGCCTTCCAGCCCGAGAGGGAGGACACTCCCACCCCCACTACCTTGACTTACAAACCCCACCCCCATTTCTTAAACCAGAGTCCTGGGGAGCCAGGAACCACTTTGCTGGGGTGGGTGCTCTTATCTATGTTTTTGTACTTCAGATAGTCTCAGTTTTGGGGAATAGAATGGCCTTGACAGTGAAAATCCATAAAGAGGACAGTGCCCACGTTAGCCTTAGTCTCTACCAAAGCAGGGTGTCCCCCTGAGTGCCATGCACTTATTTTTATCATGCCCTGATGGGGCAACCAGGGAGCAGGGAAGTCCCATCTGCCCGTCCCCTAGCCCCCGCCACCTTAACGTCTCCCACCCCCAAGGCTTTGGAAGAATGGTGCTTGGATGTCAGTGTCAAAAGGGAGGGACCTTAGAAATGGATTGTCCATGTCCCTGGCACACTTGTACAGCTGGGGAGACTGACTTCTGCAAGGTCACGTGGATAGTCGGGGGCAGAGCCAGGACCCAGCCCCCCGGCCCTGGACTTGGCTGTCTTCCCTTTCTGAAACCTCAGCATCAGGAGGGCTCCGAGGGCCCCAGGCTCAGAGGCCAGGGTAAAGCAGGGCTCAAGTGGCATCCCTGGATGGCGTGTGCACGCACGCACAAAACCTTCCTTTCTTCTAGCCTGCCAGCCTTCAACTTCTTAGCCTCAGAGTTCATTGTTGAAAAAAAAAAAGCAGTGCCAATAATTCCAAAATAACCCAGTTTCCTGCACTTATGGTGTCTGTAGTAATAGGAATTTCTTTAGTCCACATGCTCTGTTTTGTTGTGGGTTCATGTCTCCATCCTGTTCTGCAGGTGACTATTATCGGATACACACTTGGGATCCCCGATGTCATCATGGGCATTACTTTCCTGGCAGCAGGGACGAGTGTCCCGGACTGCATGGCCAGCTTAATCGTGGCGAGACAAGGTATGGATCACGCCTCAGCCCCCACAGCCATCACCGTCACCGTGCAGGTCCCCCTGTTGTCCCTGCCCAAGTTCCAGTTGGCCAAGTTGTGGTTCTTAAAACTGGCAGTGACCGAGTCCTGCTATGGAGAAAACTGTGACATCTAGAAAGTATCATTTATTCAAGTCCATTTGTGGAGAGAATACCACCAAGATGAACTTCTCCAGACCTCGAGAAGCTTTTGCTGGAGTGGTCGTGTAAAAGCACATGTGTTCTGAGGTCCCCAGTCAATGTGACACTGAGCAGAGCCCAAGCCCAGACTTCATACAGCAAATGAGCTAATAACAAGAGATGTGCTGGTCCCAGGGGGACAAAGTGGGTCCCATTAACCCAACTCTTTTCTAATTCTTCTAACTTCTAGAATGTGTGTAATGTTAACAAGGTTTGCTTGGTGGGTTTATTTTGGGCTTACCAAATGTCGTGAGTTGAGCGAGATGAGGCGACACTATGTGCTCGACGGCCGAGCAAAGAGTTGGAAAGAGTCTGGGCTGTATTCTCGGCTCCTGTTCTGCCAGTGAGGTGGGGCCCCACCACGGACTTCACGCATCTTCCTCCCGCGTCAGAGCTTGAAAGCGCAGGGGTGGGGGTGGCTGAATGATGGAGGGCTGTCTCACAGGGGGCGGGAGAAGGGAAGGGTGCCCTAGGAGAAAGGCTGGCTTTGGAAAGAGGGACACTTTATTCCTCCAAGATAAGAGAGAGGGTTGATTGGGTGGTCAGTTGGGCCTGAGCAAATGTGAGATGAACGGAAGGGTGGGAGTGTGTTTGGAGGTAGGCGGGGGCCTTACAGAGAATGGGGACAGTTGGGGACAGCAGCTGAGGGGAGGAGAATGTAATTGGGTGCCCTTTGACGCGAGTGTGTCAGTTCCCTGGGGCAGCCGTAACAGCTGGTGGCTTACCACACCTGGGTGACTTGAAATGACAGAAATGTATTATCTCCCAGCTCTGGAAGCACAGGTCTGAATCCAGGTGTCAGCTCCTTCCAGAAGCTCCAGGGAAGAATCCTTCCTCGCCTCTTTCCAGCCTCTGGGGGTTGCCTGTAATTCTTGGTGTGCCTTGGCTCATAGCTACATCACGTCAGTCTCTGCCTCTGTCTTCACGGGGCATTCTTCATACGTGTGCGTGTGCATGTGTGTGTGTGTCTCCAAACTTTTTCTTACAAGGACGCCAGCCATCAGATTAGAGCCCACCCTAATTCAGTATGGCCTTACCTTGACTTGACTATATCTGTGAAAACACTGTTTCCAAGTAAAGTCACATTCATGGGTTCTGGATGGACATGAATTTTGGGGGGCGGGTGTCCCTGTTCAGCCCAGTACAGTGAGTAAAAGGAAAGCTGATGAGCACCAAGGGCACAGCTGGTGTTCAGTAACATGAACTTGGTGAGGCTCAGTCACGCCAGCTCCAGCCAGGCACAGATGACACGTTCGTCCCTAGCTGGAGTTGGCTGGGTGGACACTGTGGACCATCAAGGGGCAAGAGAAAGTGCAGTTTAAACAACTGGCCCTGGGGTTCAGGCTGGGGACAGTGGTGGATGATGTTAGAGCTTAAGTGCTTGTAGGGTTAGGGGGTCCCGGTGAGGTCAACAAAGGGTCTCTTGGGAACAAGGGGCAGGTGGGGTTTTGAGGCAGAATGTCACCTCAGAGTGGCTACAGTGGAACATAGAATACAGAAACCAAGGAAGGGTGAGTACAGGCATGGGGTGGCTAGTCCTAAGGGTGACATTGATGTGATTGACAGAAATTCCAGCAGATGTGGTTGAAGGCTAGACAGCTTCTTGCTGACAAAGGGTACGGGAACCTCTGCCCAGGCTCTGCTGCACAAGGCAGCAGACAGAGACGGGCCACTTGTCCAGGTGCCGCTCTGAGATGCTGCCCAGGGGCTCGGCCACCAAAGCAGTATGTGGCTGTGGGCATTTGTGTTTCAGGCTCGCTTGTTCCAGGAACATTTGTATGTGTGCAGGGTGGGACAGTCATCTCGAAGAATGGCTAGGTGGTCAGGTTAGAACAGATTTCAGCCAGCTTGAGACTTATTTGTAAAAGTTTGCTTTCCTCACTTATGTGCCCTCACGTCGTTAAGTTCCACGGATTGTGGCACGATACTGGACAGTTGGGCAGGAAGGGGGAGGACGATGACATGGCCCCCAGGCCCCTGAGATGCATCTGAGCTGGTTGAGCCTTCACCCTTCAGTAAGCCACCAGGACCAGACGTCTGACACCCTGAGATCCCAGCCAAGGTCGTGGGTGCCGTTGCCTGGGCCACAAATGCGCATCGTGGCTTGGGATGAAGGATGCTGGACTAGGCGTCCCGAGACTGGGCCACTCACAAACTGTGCCCTTGGGCACGTCCCAAGCCTGAGTTTTGTCACCGGCCACGTGAGGATAATGCCCTGCCCCCACCCCAGAGCAACTGGGAGGGTTAAATGAGACAAAGCTCATGGTGGGTCCTCAGAGGACGTCAGCTGGGGAACTGGCATCACTACCACAAACTGGGGGATGTAAACAATGGAAATTTGTCCCACAGTCCCGGAGGCTGGAAATCAGATCCAGGTGTGGGCAGGCTGCGAGAGAGGGTCTATCCAGGCCCCCCCTCCATGGTCTCGTGGCCGTCTTCACTTTTGCCTGGCATTCCCTCATGTCTGGTCTGTGACCATGTCCCCCCTTTGTGTAAGGACACCAGTCGTATTGGATTAGGGCTCACCCTGATGACTTCATTTTAAACTGTAACTTCTGTGAAGACCCTGTCTCCAAATAAGGTCACATTCTGAAGTACTGGGGCTTAGGACTTCAACTTAGGAGTTTGGAGGGTCACAATTCAACCCATACAGGTGCCTTTAGACTTCATGAAACGAGTGGATCTTAGACCTCACAAAAAGGTTTTGGAATTGTAGGGTGCATGAAGAAGGGATTCCTTTCTCAGGAATAGCATTGATAGAACAGTTATGAGAAAGAACAAAGGTTTCTGGCAACCTGCTCTCAATGAAAGAAACATGTTGGTTGTCCCCTCCAGGCCTTGGGGACATGGCGGTCTCCAACACCATCGGAAGCAACGTGTTTGACATCCTGGTAGGACTCGGCATCCCGTGGGGCCTGCAGACCATGGTTATTAATTACGGGTCCACGGTAAGTTCCTCCCACCTCGTAAGTGAGCTGGATGCATTTTACCGAGAAGGACAGTGGTGTCGGCCCAGTGTCAGCTAAGGGCTCGGGGTATGCACTGCCCCTTCTCCTTGGCACCCTGGCACCCACTGTCTGTGAAGGCTTCCGGGACAGATTAGGGGTGTCCCTAGCATTGGGACTTAGGACTCAGGAGGGCCCGCGTTTGCTGGGTGCTCCTCTTCTCCACCCGCTGGGTGCTGTCCCGGTCCCAGGCATCTGCTCAGACCAGCAGAGTAGGGGCTTGAATGTGCGTCCCCCCAGCGCGTGTGCACCCACGCACACCTGCGTGTTCCGATGAGGGAATGAGTAAACCGGAGTACCTGGGCCCTCGGGAGGGACTGGCTCCGGGGAGAGGGAGAGTCAGGGCCTCGTGTTTGATTTCCCAGGTGAAGATCAACAGCCGGGGGCTGGTCTACTCCGTGGTGCTGTTGCTGGGCTCCGTCGCGCTCACCGTGAGTTTTCACAATTCCAGAACAGAAGCTTCATTCGCACTCCGTTACATCTGATTCTGCCGCGTCACTTACACGGCTCTGCACGCCCCCGTCACCTCCCCCATTAGTGAGGGATAAAGTCCAGGAAATGAGTACAGTCACAGGTGCCCCCAGCCCAGTTTTTGCCGGGAGCATGGACACCACCCCCATGCTTCTCCCTGAGCAGATAAGAAGCTGCCAGAGGAAGTGAGGAGCATTTGCTTTCTTCTTGCCACCTGGTCTAGTCCCCCCCACTCTAGTGCTGGGGGAGAAATCCTCCCTGTCCATGGGAGCTGGCAGGTGGAGGCGGGACAGCCCTCAGGACACGTCACAGTGACCAAGGCCTCCCTACTCACCTGCCCAGGTCTGTGCCGAGCACTTCATTTCTGCATTGCTTTATTCAATCCTTACCACCACCTGATGGGGGAGGTACTGTCGTGATTCCCCTTGTGCACAAGAAATTAGGGCTCACGGGTTAACGTGCCCAAGGTTGCAGAGTTGGGAAATGGCAGAGCTGAGATTGGAACCCAGGTTGGTCTGTCCTTAAAGAACCCATGACTTTTCACACCTGTGCTCTGATGAGGATGATCCTCAGAAGGTGGGCAGTGTAGGGATGTGTAGGAGAGTCGGGAAAAATGTAGGACAGAGTGTGTTCCTCCCCCTGCCCCAAACACATACACACACACACACACACACACACACACATGCATGCCCGCACGCACACATGTGTGCAGGAAAATGGCCCAAGCAGGAGTTTGCCAAGCCACAGGTTTAAAGTAGCTTTGGAAAATTTTCTGAGGAGTCCTGAGGGAAAAAAACCATAATGCCAAGTTCTAAAGTATAAGAATCATCCAGAAAAAGATGCCATTTGTCCCTAAGGAAGGCCTGGGCAGGGAGGACCATGGTGCCTGCAACAGGCTAGGAGGAGGTGGCGTGCCTGCCCGGGGAGGGCGCTGCTGTGTGTCCCCAAGTCAGTGAGGCCGGGCCAGAGACTCGCACTTTTCATCAGACAAGTCTAAACCTCCTGGGGCTCACTCTGGTCAAACTGAGGGTCAGCCTGGCGGTGCCCCTCTGCTCCTGTCCACATTCTGCAGAAAGTTCTGGGGTCCCTAACGTGGGTGTAATTTTCCAGTAGAAATGCCTTTTGCGTTTCTTTGCCGAAGCCCGGCTGCCACACTCTCTCCTTCCAGGTCCTCGGCATCCACCTGAACAAGTGGCAGCTGGACCGGAAGCTGGGTGTCTACGTGCTGGTTCTCTACGCCATCTTCCTGTGCTTCTCCATAATGATAGAGTTTAACGTCTTCACCTTCGTCAACTTGCCCATGTGCCGAGAAGACGATTAAAGCTGAGCCGCTTCCCCCGGGAGCTGTTCTGGACACCCTGTGACGCCTGCGTCCTCCTGTCCCCTCCCTCCCCCACCACAGGTCTCTCCTGCATCGGCAGCCACCGTCTGTTCTTTCACACACTGGAAGGAAGAGCCATCGTGGTCTTTGTCTGGTCACAGGCCAGGCTGCTGGGTGTCCTCCTCCTCCTCGGAGTTCTGCCCCCGCAAGGCAGGATCCAGGGGCCATTATCTGAGCAGCTTCGAAGACCCCTGAGTGGCCAGCCACAGGGATGTGTCGAGTGTCTCATCTCTCTCCTGCACGCTTTAGTCAAAAGGACTCCGTGTGCAGCTTGTCTCTCTGTTATACAGGCGGCCTCGGAAATGAGGCAGGCAGTGAGCGTGAGGTCTCCTAGGGCAAGTGCGAAATAGGAATGTTGTTCTCAAGCGTCACCTTTGGGCCAGAGGTGGCTCCTTAGCTTGTGCTACTAGGAGCCTCCGACTTCTGCTGGAAGCACCGGTGGTTTGGAGGGGGCAAGGCCTCAACCTGTTGGGGGTTAGGGACCATGACGGCAGACATTTCCACCCCTTTTCCTGGAAAAACTGGAAGAATTCACAGCCGAAGAGAGAAAACAAGTGAATGTTCTTATCACTTGTATTGATGCATTCAGAGAATGAGCAATGAAATATTAAAACATCATATGGATCATCATACTTGAAAAATATCATTCCATACAAAAGGATCGGGATGCAAACCAAAAAGGCAACAATTATAGAAAAACGAATCCTGTGTGTATCATCTTGCATTGGCACCAAGACACTTGGTTTGGAATAGAGAGAAAGGTGAGAGACCTACCATGGAGACGGGTGCTAACTCACAGACGGGGAGATGCGGTTTACAGCGGTACATTCCAGACCTTCTGTGATACCACACACTGTCCCTTTGGGTTTGTCATTTCTTTGTTAATGCTCTAGTTTCAAAACCACTCTCTTGAAAGGCCCAATTGTTTGTATGCCCAACAAATTTCATAGCCTGCTGAACTGGACTGAGTGTGCCAGAGATGCCGGTTAATGACAAGAAGAGAGATTTCCTGAAAAAATGACAGATTGCTCTCTGGGTAGCGGAAGGCAAGTATGAAAACCGTAATTTAGAATTTTTAGAGCTAAGTTTCTTGAACCGTGTAGTTTGCTACACATGAAAGGCCAAGGATGGGAGGTTCAAAAACAGAAAAATATGAAACCATTTTCAACTGCTTCGTAGCTCTCAAATATATATTAAAAAGATTTATTATAAACACACACCATTCATGGTTTCTAAAAAGAAAGCACAATTAATTTTATAGAGAGGCTTTTTATTTTTGTAATGTCTCTATTGCAAAAGTCTATCAGATTTGATGCACTTTGAATATTGGGATGCTTTGCACAGAAGAATGTATGGGAACTACCCCAGACCATGTGAGCAGAAAGGAGATGCTTAGCGATTCACCAGAAATCACTCCAAACTTGGTGATGAGTTTAAGTCCAATAGCTGATCCCTTCGTGAGACACAAAGGTCGTGACCCACGTTGGAATTTGTGACTGTGCTCTTTAAGGCCTCCTGAGTTCCAGAAGGAGGAAGTGTTCAGGCTTCTGTCCCTTATGTCACCTTTAGCATGTGCCTGCGATGGGACCTCACCCTCCATCACTAGGCTTCTATCCAGGATTCACGTCAGTATTAGTAGCTACACCACATTAAGGCTTCTCTTTTTGTTTCTCTACCCAAAAAATAGGCTCAGTGGTTTTCAAGTTGAGAACAAGAGTGATTTTCCTAAGAAATTAGCTAAAGGGTGGGCCAGGGACACTGTAGGTTCATCACTATAAACTTGAGCTACAGGGGAGTTCAGCGCCCCGAGATCACTCTTTGTCCTAATAGCCTAGTTCACCTGGTTCCTCCCATTTTATGGCTCATCCAGGATTCAAGTCTCTCTCTTGGTTCTGCAAATTACCCTGCCGTGTAAGGGGGGATTGTTCTCCCCATTTAACAGGGAATACAGTCTCGGCGAGGTCAAGGGACTCTCATGCAGTGGCCAGTAGTAAGTAGCAGAACGGGCTCCAAGCACCAGCCCAGCACCCTCCCAGGGCAGCCAGTCCACGGTCGGCCGTCTGGGGTGAGCGAATGTGGGTGTGACTTTGCCCTTGGAGTTGGCGCTTATTGTTCGAGTCAAAGCCTCATCAATATTTAGTTGACCCCTAGGTTCCCCAGGTCATATCCTAATGTCTCTGTTTTTTCTTAAAAAAGACCAAAAACTATTTTTAGCTATGACAAGGCACAGGACACATGGCCCCTGGTGGTGTCACTGCTAGTTTTCAAGTCTCTGAATCCTTGTGTAGCTTTCAGAGAACACATCCTAATTGCCCTCCTCTTCCTCAGCAGAATCCATCTGAGATTATGATGTATACTGCAGTTAAAGACTGAAAAAATGTTTTTAATATGTAATGCACTCCTCTCGGCTCATTTTCTTTTGACTTTCATGTGCCAATGTAACTTCCTTAAAGGATCTATGCGTTTATTATATCTAGGAAACTATATGTACACTGTAGGTGAAAATTTCTCTTTTTTAACTAAATATTTTTCCATCACAAATTTAAAGAACTGCTCGATTAACTAGGCCTTCACTTTTAAATTATGCTTTCATCACTACGCAGGATTACTTCCTTTATTTTATTCCCAAAGCTAATTAGCATGGGATAATTACTCTGCTACAGAAATAGGCAATTAAAAAAGATAAATTTAGCTCTACTCATTGGAGACATAAAAGAAAAACGAACTATTGCTCTCAGATAGAAAATGTCTCTAGAAGCAGGAGCAGGTGGCTCCTGTCAATTTCTGGTTTGGAGTTTGCCCTTACCAGCCCGAGCGTGGTTAGGGTGGAAGGTGTCAGTGTCTTGAGAACCTGGCCCTGGAGGAAGGTCCTGGGTCAGCTGCAATGAGAGACGGGTGGTTAAGGGCACCGTGGGCAGGTCAGAGTCATCCCCTGCTGCCCCTGTCCTTCCTGTAACCCATAGTGTGCTGGTCTGCTGGCTCGTGTGCCTGTCCCCCCATCACCTGTGTGTCCACCTTGTGCACACACCTGGCTTTCCTTGTGAGTCTTCACCTGCTCATCACCCCTCACCTGTTAGGACTAGTTCTTGCTTTTGCCCCGTCAGTCCCCTGCCTTTACAGACCCAAGCAGCAGGTAAGGCACCAGCCTGTCCTGAACCAGGCTAAACCAGGTGGGCTGTATGTATCACCCAGGGCGGGCCGTCCTGCAGACCCCAGCCAAAGCCCGCTGCCCAGGGTCTGGGTTTCTTCCACCTGCTCTTCCCTATTGGGATTTGCAAGCCCAAGGGTGTCAGCAGCAGCCCACCACTCAGAACACGGGACTCCCCAGACAGACCAGGAATTCGGGAACGGGGTGGGTGATGTCCTTGCTGGACACCCATCTTTCTACCTCGCCTTTCTCCTTCCTGCATCCTGGGGCCCCTCCCTCTCCGTAAGATGGGGGTGGACCGAGGCGAGAGGGACCAGGAGAGGCTCCGTTCATTCCCCTGGGGAAGGCAAGAGCAAATCCCAGCGGCAGTGGCTGATACTACTGTCCGTGCCCTTCCCTCCTTCCCTAGGTGTGGAATGGGCTAGTGGGGCTCAAGGCACTGGAACGGGGTGAGGGGGGTCTTTTGCCACATTTTGGAATTTTCCCCAGAAGCAGAAACCTTTCTGCCCTGGCTGAATGGTTCCCCAGGGGAGGAGCTGGTCTCCTGTCCCCCATCCCCACCTTCCCTTCCCCTGGGGGCCGTGCTCCCCCCGGCTGGAATGGGTGACCATGCTGCCCATGTGATGGGCTCTCTGCAAATGCTTGTTGCTTGAATAAACTTGCCAGTCAAGGTGGACGTGCTCAGGTGATTGTACCCGTGGGCCATGCTTTAAATGTTCATGGCCTCTCTAATGCCCTCCGAACTTGATTTCCATGGGAGCTCCTGCCCTGGGGGCAGTTAGCAGATAGATGTATCCAGGGCACCTGAGGGGGTCCACCTCTTGGCAGCCTTGTTGCTACATCATGTCCATAGAAACGTCTAGAAATTTCTGAAAGTGTTCTCTGGGCAGCTCTTGGATGGCAGGAAGTCCATCACCCCCCACCCAGCCCTGGACCTAAAGCACTGCCCTTGATCGCCCTTTGTGTGGGTTCACCCACAGGGTGCCAGGTGCCCTCGCCAGGTGTGAGCAGTCACTGTGGCTTTTCTGAGCTCTGCAGTTCATCGCGTGAGCCCCTCAGCATGAAGCCTCCCCCAGGCCTTCTCAAAGCAGATAGAGGGGGCCCCTCCTATACTCTGGGCAAATCTTTCCCACTGTGTCAGTTATATGGGAACAAGGGCGAAGGGGTCTTTCCCTGGGCCTGGCCCACGAGGCAAAGAACACGAGGTTTGTTGCTCATGGTGAGCCTGGCCGCCAGCCAGCCTGGCTTGTGGGGGCCCCTTCACCTTGCTGCAGAGAACGCGTCCCCAAAGGGCGTACTCCTCAGGGAATGGGGTTTAAAGCGGCATTTGATTAGGTTATTGTATTTGCTTGTTAATAAAACTAAATTGGAACGCTAGTTTTGTGCTGAACTTCAGGCCACGTAGCTAACGGGAGGATGGCCGGCGTGCCAGGTGGCTGTGGGTCCCACTCGAGGAAATGGGTGCTCACATTTCAATTGGGGAAAAGAGGCGCTTTTCCTCCTGTTCTGCCTCCAGGGTGGAGCTGTCTTTTCAGGGAAGCCAGCTGGGTGGTATTAGAGCTTTGGCTATTTTATAGGGGTTTTAAAAATTCTAACTTTTCAATGACAAACGGCTCCCAGGTTCCATTCGTCTCTGCTAAATTCTCAGACACTTTGTACACAGGGTGCCAGGGGCACGTGTCGTCTTTTCCCTGTGAGTGTCCAAGGCCCTTCATCCCGTCTCACAGTGTCAGTGTCCAGTTGTCAAAGTTGTGTATGTTTCTCCCACTTCTTACCAGGGCTAACATCATGCTGTCTCCTAGTCTAGGGAAATAAATGTCTGCTGCCGGGATACCTGGGACAGTACTCAGGGGCCATAGGAGGTATCTCTGAGGGTTGGAAATACACACTGTGCCTATGTGAAAGTCAAGCCCTGGGCTCTGTGGCTTTTCCGTCTGTTACATTTACGGGTCTAGGGATCAGCTGCTCCTTGGTTAAAAGCCCAGTGAGAAATACCAGCATAATCCACAGCTATTCCCACTGTTGCCAGAATTCAAGCTGTTGCTTCTTACACAACATGTTGGTTGGGACTTGTCCATGGACCAGGCCAGTAAAACTCTTAATCCTGGGGAGACTAGGTATCCTCCTCACCCTGTCACTGTAGAACAAAATTTTTAAGCTGTCAAGAGATGAAACATGCAGCTTTTGGTTTCTAGATGCATAGTTTGGTATGATCAGCCCTTGTGCATAAAGGGAGGGTCCCAGACGACAGAGCCCACCTTGCTGCCACTCCAGAATTCCCAACACGGAAATTCCCGGCCCCATCCCGGAGGAACACGCAGTTCCCTTTCAGCGGAAGGCGCTGCTCCTGGAAATGACTGGGGCGTGAGCAAGGCAGCTCTGTTCTTCCAAATAAACTGTCCTAGGAGGGTTTTTTCTGGCCACCGGGTATCTCTGCCCCTCTGAGCTATAGACCTCGTGACCACACTGTCCAGGGGCATTTGAGGACCCAGTGGACAGAGCTGTGGCTGAGCCGCTGTGGCCAGCTCTTGAGGAGCCCCAGCGGGGGGCTGCTGGTCTGTGAGACTGGGTCTCCACACGCACCCTGGCAGGGGACCCTCTGCCTGTGTCTGCTGCCAGCTGGGAGTGGTTGCTGGGGTCTGAACACACAGAGAGCTGTCAGCCAGATGGGGCTGCCAAGGCCCAAGAGCAGGAGCTGCCAAGGAAACGGCTGAGCCAGGAGAGGCCTGACCCACGAGGCAGGCTGGGCATGGTTTCCACGGGGCGTTTGGATCTTCCTGGGGGGTCCCACTGTGACCTACCAAGTAGGGGACAGAGCATGCTTGTGTCCTGAAAGAACCTCCTTATAAACAACCAAAACCAAGAGCTTCTGGGGCTGTTCACACGTGGCTTGAGTCCCCCACGCGACATTTCTGGCATGCCGGGCTGAACACCGCCATCTTTGTTCATTCTCTAGAACAGGCAGAGCAGGAACATTGATTGAAAAGTTGTAAATAATATATTTATCCCGCTATTTATTTTTTCAACAACTGTGACCTCCTGCACTGTGAATGCTCTGTGACATGAGATTCTTAGTTTAATAAAACTGTCATTAAATTTGAATGAATTGATATTATTGGTTACTAAACACTGGCATGAGTTTATTTTTATTGTGAAGAAAAACTCTAGAGTAAATATAAACTAAACCTTTATGAGAAATCTAGCAGTCAGTATTGTAATGCAATATATCAAAATCTGTACACTGTTAATAAAATGAGCACAAATTGTCTTTCCCTATATAGAGCTTCCATTCATGTTTTAATAGACACATGCATATTTGTATTTTTTGAAAGAATTATATACACAGGAATAACAGCCATTTGGAACCATTTCTACTTGCACATTGAGAAAAAAATAAACTTCAAAAAGGATGAGGGGTTAGAGCTTTTTAATTATAATGGTTGATAATGGATAAAACAGCAGAACTCTCACAACTTGGCTAGCATGCGTGAATCCAGAAGGACCCAACCATACCTCACCAGCTTCGTGTGTGTGGGACCTGTACCGTCACACGTCAGAAGGGCCCAGCTTGGCTGTCACCATCTTAGAAATTCTTAATGGCTTTTTTTTTCCTAAAGGGTCCCCATGCCTTCATTTTTACACTGGGCTATGTAAATTACATAGCTGGCCCTGCTCACCTGGAAGAAGGTTCATGTCATCAGCTCTGGTGTCGAGGGAAATTGAGATTGGGGCAGAGGTTTTGGTTAATTCCTTCATTCTACAAAACTTTCCTGAGTCCCAGCTGCCGGGGGTGTCACCACAAACCAACGTGCACATGAATCTCGTGGGCATCTTGTTAAAAAGCAGATTCTGGTCCAGCAGGGATGGGGTGGGAGGGCCCAAGATGCTGGCATTCTGGCAAGTCCTGGGTAAGGCTGACGCAGCTGGTCCACCTTGAGCAGGGAGAGGCTAGATCAGTCCCACAGGGTGACCTGGGCGCCTGAGCTGGCTCACTGCTCGTTACCAATCTGCAGCAAGACGAGTACAGCAACCGAGAAAGCACATAAACACGGCAATTTGTTGAGTCATTTTGTCTGAATCTTTATTGTACTTTTCTAGTAATTTTACTGTGTTTTATAAAAATATCAGTCCACAATGAAAGCTTTTAAAAAATATATATTTTTTAATCTTACCCATAGATAGTTTGAGAAGTTCTACTTTAGATGGCAGTTGGTTAGAAACCCCTTTCATTGTAACACATTCATGTTCACGGAGTATGAAGGACTTTGCCTTGGTGATTTGAGTCCATAAGCTTTGTGGGCTCTGCAGCCCTTGTGCTCATGGTTGGAGCATCCCAGTGTCCCTCAGTCTGTCTAGCACTCCATGGCTTACAAAGCCAGTGACACACAGAGTGGGTGTTGTCCCCTCTTCACAGATGAGGAAAATGAGGCAGAGGATATGTGCTATTCCCCGGGGTCTCTTGGCTACAACTCTGGGAACCAGCCTTAGGAACCGCATCTCTTTCCATTGCCCGGGGCTGCCCCATCAGAGCAGAGAGTAGGAGTTTGGCTGAACCTGGAGTTTGGTTGAATCTGACCTGCCTGGGAGCTCATCTCCTCAGCTGAGATCACAGCTCCGTCTCTGTCAGCTGGTTTTAAGAGGTGGGGTCTCACTATGTTGCCCAGGCTAGACTCCAACTCCTGGGCTCAAGAGATCCTCCTGCCTCAGCCTCCCGAGTAGCTGGGACTACAGGAGCACACCACTGTGCCTGGCTCCGTCAGCTTGTTTTCAATGTTGCTGCAGGCAATCCCAAGCCCACGTGGGTCCTGGTGCAGGTGGTCTGCTGGTCCTCTGGTCGCAGGAACAGGCCTTCTCCCAGGCTTCTGTGGCCCATGTTTGCTCACTGGTGTCTACCAGGAAGAGCAAATTGTAAGGTTTTTGGATTGGCCAGCACCAGAGAAAGAAAGACAAGCAGAGTGGAAAGGGGCAAGCAACGAGGCTTTATTGGGGCACTCCTGGGCTAGATTCTCAGGTCCCGAGAAAGAGGGCCTGAGAAGTCACATCGCCCAGAAGTTTTGAGTGGGCTTATACATGTTTTTAGGGCTGGGGGTGGGGGTTTCTTTGGCGGGAAGATTTATGGTGGGGAAAGTAAGGAATTTTCCGTAGCAGTTTTAGGGTGGGTATTGATAAATAGGAGGGGCTGGTGGTATGTGTGGACTCCAGGAACCGTGACTCTTATCAGGGTAACCATCCAGGTGTGCTCATCCTTTAACTCAGCTGGGCCTTTCAGGCATTGTCCTTGGCAGGTCTCGTGGGCTGCTTCTTTTTCCATTAGGGAGGGGAGGGGTGCGCGCCACCAGCCTTACACAAATGCGGAGTCGGGAGGAGACTTGGAGGAGTGGGTTCAGATCTCTAGGCAGCTCTTCTGAGACTTGGTCTACACTCACTGCCACTAAGGCCTCTGCCCTAGATGTGTCATCAGACTGTGGTGACCCTGGGCTCCTGTTCTCAGCCGTTCTGAAGATTTTGATGCTGCAGACATTGTCTTCTGGGTCTCCCCCACTGTTTATTCCTCCATCTCCTCTCCTGGCTTCTCACCTGCTTCCCTGCATTCTGTCCTGGAGCCTCTTCTGCCCCATGGTTCTCAATCCCGGCTGTCCGTTGACTTGGAGTCCCAAGGTGATCACAGTGGCCTGGGCAGCAGGGCTGGCAAAAGCCCCTCAGGTGATGCCAAAGTAAAACCAAGGTTCCACACATCAATCCAGCTCATCCCCCCCTGTCTCAGAGCCCTCGTGGATGCAGCCAAGGCCAGCTCCTGCGCCCGGCCCCAAGGTCCTGAGTCCCTCCGGAGCCACCCACCCGCACTTCCAACCCCCTCCTGGACTCTCACATCAAATATTTTGTCATTAAAAAAGAGGCAATGAGTAACCAGGGAAAAATACTATATAGTCAAAGGTTTCCAGGTAGCTCAAACTGGAAAACTCGGGGGGCCTGTGCTGGCTGAATAATGGCTCCCCTTGATGTCCACGTCCTACTTCTCAGAACCGTGACTATGTTTTGTTACGTGGCAAAGAGGAATTGCAGATGAGATTAAGTGAAGGATCTTGAGAGGCAGAGATTATCTGGGTGGGCTTGATGTAGACACAGGGTCCTCACTGGGGTGTCCAGGAGGGCCGAGAGAGAGGTGGCGATGGAAGCAGAGGTCAGACTGATATAAGGCCACACCCTGCATTGTCAGCAGCTGCAGCTTCTGTCAACGAGACCCTTGGAAGGCAGGGACATCATGTCTTCCCGTCTGATCCTCAACATCATCACCTTATCCAAGGCTGCGTTAACTAGGGACAGCTGAATTCAACCCAAACTTCCCCAGACACACCTCTTGGCATCCCTGTCAGGGCAGGGCAGGGCACTGAAGAGCCCACAGAGCTGGACATCTGTTCTACTCTTATAAAAATCAATGAAGGAAAAAATAAAAAATAAATCAATAAAGGGAAACTGACATTTGTCATGAGCCAACTAAGCAAAAGACATTGTTGACCACTTTCCATGTAATCCTCATAAGCAGCTGTGTGGGGTAAGTACAAATCTGCCCATCTTCCAGAAAAGGAAACCTGGGCCCAGAGAAGTTAAGAAACTTGTCCAAGGTCACACAGCCAGCAAGAGTAGGGCTGAGGCAGGAACCTGGGCTGTGTGGTTCTGAAGCGGCCAGAGCTCCCATTCCCCCCCCCCCCCACCTAGCCACTCTCAGCAACTCTTTAAGGAAATGAGTGCCCTTTGGGAATATTCTTGCCTGAGGTCCTAGGAGCCTCCTACTGAGTGCACACCTGTCTGCAGGCTCTCACCTGGGATGACAGCAGAAGACCGGCTGAGACTGTGGTTGAGAAGCCCCCAGCGGGATCAGATTTCCCCTCAAACTGATCCGCTCGTTGCCCCTGGAGATTTCAAATGAACCATCCCGGTTTTTCTCGCATGACACATGGCTGGAGGACACTGCATTTGATTTTCAGAGGAAGTAAATATTCCCAAAAGGAAGAAGTGAGATAGAAACAAATCACCTCACGTACTTAGGAAACATCTCTTTTGCTAAGCATACTCTACAACGGAGTTTCAGATGCAGTCAAAAGGCAAGTGGGAAGCAGCAATTATTGGCAATCGCAGCACCTCTCAATGGCTGGCACTGAAGACAGCTTGGTCAGGACAGGCAAACCTTGCAGATATTGTTGTGGGTTCATTGCAGGTTCAGTGCCAGACCACTACAATAAAGTCAGTCACACACAATTTTTGGTTTCCCAGTGCAACTAAAAGTTATGTTTATATTACATGTGCAGTAGCTTTATGTCTAAAAAAACCAATGTATTGTTTTGTTTTGTTTTGTTTTGAGACAGAGTCTCACTCTGTTGCCCGGGCTAGAGTGCTGTGGCATCAGCCTAGCTCACAGCAACCTCAAACTCCTGGCCTCAAGCAATCCTCCTGCCTCAGCCTCCCTAGTAGCTGGGACTACAGGCAAGCGCCACCATGCCCAGCTAATTTTTTCTATATATTTTTAGATGTTCAGCTAATTTCTTTCTATTTTTTTAGTAGAGACAGAGTCTCGCTCTTGCTCAGGCTGGTCTCAAACTCCTGAGCTCAAACGATCTGCCCGCCTCGGCCTCCCAGAGTGCTAGGATTACAGGCATGAGCTACTGTGCCCGGCCTAAAACACCAATGTATATACATTAATTTCAAAATACTATCTCTCTAAAAAACGTTACTGATCATTTGAGCCTTCAGCCAGTTGTAATCTCTTTGCTGGTGGAGGGTCTTGCCTCGATGTTGATGGCTGCTGACTCATCAGGGTGGCGGGTGCTGCAGGCTGGGGCGGCTGTGGTCATTTCTTGAAATAAAACAACAATGGAGTTTGCTGTGATTGACTCTTCCTTTCGTGAAAGATTTCCGTGTAGTATGCGATGCTGTTTGATAGCATTTTACCCACAGTTGAACTTCTTTCAAAATTAGAGTTAATCCTCTCAAACTCTGCTGCTGCTTTATCAAATAAGTTTAGGTAATATTCATAATTCTTTATTGTCCTTTGGACAATGTTCACAGCATCTTCACCAGCGGTAGATTCCATCTCAAGAAAAACCACTGTCTTTGCTCACCCATAAGAAGCAATTCCTCATCCATTCAAGTTTTATCATGAGATGCAGCAATTCAGTCACAGCTTCACACTCCACTTTTAATTCTAGTTCTCTTGCTATTTGCAACACATCTGCAGTTACTTCCTCCACTGAAATCTTGAACTCCTCAAAATCATCCATCACTAAAGTAACACACATGGTACCCACCAAGCAACTGCCCTTCATCCACCCCCTCCCACCCCCACCCCTCTGAGTCGTCATCGTCCATCGTTCCACAAAGCTTTTGATTTAAAGTGACAGAGGTGAGACTCTTCCTTTCACTTGAACCATTGCAGAGTTATTAATTGGCCTAATTTCAATATTGTTGTGTCTCAGGGTATGGGGAGAGAGGGAGAAGAGTAATAGAGGAATGTCCAGTCAGTGTAACAGTCAGAACACACACACCACATTTATCGATTGAGTTCGCCATCTTAAATGGGTGCAGTTGTGGCACTCCACAACAATTACAATAGTGACATCAAAGATCACTGATCACAGCCAAGTGTGGTGGCATGCACCTGTGATCCCAGCTACTCGGGACACCAAGTGGGGGAGAGTGACTTAAGGCCAGTAGTTTGAGACCAGCCTGGATGATATAGTGAGACTCCATCTCAAAAAAGAAGAAAAAAAAGCACAGATCACTATAACAGATATAATAATAATGAAAAAGTTTGAAATATGAATATTACAAGAATTACCAAAATGTGACACAGAGACACAGAGCAAGCACATGCTGTTGGAAACATGGCACTGATAGACTTGATCAACACAATGTTGCCACAAACCTTCAATTTGTAAAATATGCAGTATCTGCAAAGCATAATAAAGCAAAGTTCAATAAAGTGAGGTGTGCCTGTAATTCAGTTTCCCCCATCACTATCTTGAGAGGTAAGTAAGGTCCTGCTTCTTAGGCCTTTCCTTATAACATCTCCTCCCATTCGGATGCCCTGCCTAATTTCTCCCTATTGAAATCCTACTCTAGGAAACCCTCAAATAACAGTGGCTTAAACAGGATAGGATTTTATTTCTCTCTCATGTAGAAGAAGATGAGGGTGCTTAGTCCAGGGCTGGTGTGGCACTCCACGGGGCCAGTGACCCAGCCTCCTTCTCTGTTGTTGCTCTGCCTTCCTCAGCATATAGCTTCTGCCTCATAGCCTAAAATGGCTGCCTAATTTCATCTTGACTGCAGCCTGATGAGAGATCCTGAGCCTGAACCAACCAGTTAAGCTGCTCCTGAATTCCTGACCCCCAGAAACTGATTTTTTTAAAGTTCATTGTTATTTAACCCTGTTAAATTAGAGGGTAATTTGTTATGCATCAATGAATAACTGATGCTGTGTGCCCAGACTCTTTCCCCATGTATTCATTATTCTGAGCCTCCAACCTAGGCATACATGAATGAATTGGTTAAAGATTGCCTTCCAGAACCCAAGTTCCTGAGGGAGGGGCAGAAATCATGTCTTATGTGTCCTTGTCCTTGGAGCCCTCCCCCAACCTTGGCGCACAGTAGGACTGCAGTGCCTGACATGCAGCAGGAGCTCTGCTTCCCGGAGGAAAGCCCCAGCCTCCTGGCTTGCCTTCTGGTAGATGAGCCAACTTAGAGATGATGAGCTGCTAATGATTAATCACCTGGCCTTTTGTCAAAAATGTGGCTTTGTTTCCCAGAGGTCACTGTTTCCGTCTTTCATTCCCTCACTTCAAGTGCTGCCAAGGAGGAGGATGTGATAGCCAGGAAAACCAGAGCCTTCCTGAGCCTGATGCCTTCCCCCTCCCTGTGGCCAGTGCTAAGGGCTGAGCCCTTCAAGGACCACTCAAGGGCTACCTCCTCCTTGTCCAGACCTTCCTTGATTTCCCTGATTGTCCTTCCCTGGATGGGAGGAAGCAAAGAAAAAGAGCTTGAAAAATGACTCCGGCATGCTGAAATTTTATAAACCATACTGTCAGAGCAACTTGAGTTATACCTATAACTCATGGCATTGTTTATTTAAATAATAACATATATAATACTCTTTACTATAAATTCCACATAGCCAGTTGATTTTCATAGGATGCTTTTACTGATTTTTGCCAAACTCTTGTATCTGTACCCAACCTACAGTTGCAATTGGTGAACAACATGAATGTTGTAAATGAGCACATTTTTGTACTAAATGGGTTCAACCAGAGCAAAACAACAAAGACATAAGTCAGAACTTCACTCATTCTTCAATGGCATGAATGAATTTTCTGCAGAATCAGAAAACTGGAAGAATATTTTCTTAGCTTTTTGTGCTCTTCACAACATAATAGTTAATGATATGACATGCTTTTAAAAACAGCTGTTTTGAAGCCCAACTGACATAATAATTGCACAAGTTTAAAGTATATAATCGGATGTCTTGATATGTGCACACACCCATGAAACCATCACTGCCACCCAGATAATGAACATACCTATCAACCCCAAAATTTCTTATATACATTGGCCTTGATTTTTTTTTTTTTTGGTCATTTCTATATGAATGTATTGGGCAACATTCTATTCTAGGGCCAATATCCATTGTCTCCTTCCTTCCCAACAGAATCTTAATTTTGATAAAGTTTCAACTTCTCCCCAGCCTGATCTAAGATTACCCCCAAGCCCAGGACCAACTGTAGATCCTATTAACCTAAGACAATCAGTGCATGACATTCTCCTGCTGACTAGGGCAGGCATGTGACCTAAGCTGGCCAATCACACTATATGGAATCCTAGTCCATGCTTAGGAGAGTGTCTTTTTCCCCTTTCCTGCAGATGGACTCAAATTTTAACATGACCCTAATTGTCATTGGAAGCTATCTTGGAACCATAGGAGAACCAGCCTTAGGATGAAGTTGACACTGAAGAAGTCAGAGTAGAGAGACCAAACCTGAGAGACTGATGGCAACGCTGAGTCCCTGACTGTTGCACGTGGAGGCTGCCTGTCCTAGGCAGTTCTCAGACAGCTACCAAAGATTCTGGTCTTCATGCCTTTGTTAAATCTCCTCCCGTGAGTGTGGGCAGCACCTGTAACTTGCTTCTAATCAAGGGTGATGGGATGTCACTTCTGTAATTAGGTTACATAAGACTGGGACTTGTGTCCTTGCAACACTCTCTATTGCCTGCTCAGCCTGCACATTTTGTTGAAGCAAGTGGCCATGCTGGAGATTTCCACATGGCAAGGCACTGAAGGAGGCCCTCCGACCACAGCCAGGAAGGAACTGAGGTGCTCAGTCCAGCAGCCCTCAAGGAACTGAGTCCTGCCAACAACCATGTGAGTCTGGAAGCAGACCCTTCCTCAGTTGTGCATTCAGATGAGACCTCAGCCCTGGCCAGCAACTTGACTGCAGCCCTGCGAGACACCCTGAAGCAAAGGCAGCCATCAGCGTGTGCCTAGACTCCAACTCACAGAGATGATGAGGCAATAAATGTGCGTTGGTTTAAGCCATTAAATTTGGGGATAATTTAGATAACTAAACACCACCCTATCTATAGGCTTCAAGTTAAATGAGGTACTTCATTTCCCTTGTACTCAATCCACTTAGAGTCAGGGTTTTCTGTCACACCCAAGAGCATCTTCTTGTGGCATGTCTCATCCCATTGGTGTCTCAGCTGCTCAAGAACAGGACTTCATGACCTCCTAATGCCTCACCAGTATCAGTAACTTTGTAGACTATGTGAACTAAGGACATTTTTGGCCCTACTCTTAGTTCATCTTCTGATAGCACAGTCTAGGGACAATCCTTGGAATGGCACAGAACTCGGGAATGGGGAAGACTTTGTTCTTGGTTACAAGTGTTTTCTATTTAGACAACAAGAGCTTAGTAAGTATCTGCTGTTTGCAGAGTCCATAACTGGATATTGAGGGGAAGGGTGGAGAAAATATTTAAAAGAAAGATGTATTCCCTTCTCCCAAGGAGCTTGCACCCAGGCTAAGGATAATTGAAGCAACGAGAACCTTACCGTGTCTGGAAATATGTAACAAGTGCAAGTTAATAGGGCACTTCAGTTGGGAGCAGACAGGCTTCAGGAATGGACCTTGGAGTCAGAGGAGCAAATGCACCTGGCTGTCTAGGCAGGAGACGGGTTTCCTGAGAAAGATCTCGGAAGCCTCCAGTTTCTGCCCCAGTGATGGGTGGGGCTGGCCAAGGGGGAGTGGGACACAGAGATTTCAGACAAGAAGCCACCCAATAATACAGGTTGGGGCTGCTTGCAAAGCTTTTGGGGGTATTTCCTCAGTTCCTTAGCACCCTGAGATTGCCCACCCTTCTCAGCCAAGATAGGCCAATCAGATTATCCCTCCTGAGAATCAGGAACTGGGACTGCAGGATGCTGGCCAGTCTCTACATAGCTGCGACTGAGTCATGCAAACCTGGGGGTTGCAGGATGTTCTGTCAGCAGAGAGGGAGGAAGGAAGGTTGGGAGCTGCAGAGTGGGTATGATGAGGCAGAGAATCGCAGAGATCTGTGCTGAAGAAAGCCTGCAGGGTCCTAGGAGAGAGACCCTGAGAGTGTCAGTCCAGGCCCCATCCCTTCCAGAACCGGGGGAATCCCTGACCACCCCTGGGTACCACAAGGCACACCTACACCTGTGCCAGACTCACCTTCCTGCCACCTGGAGTCTCAGAGAAGAAGGAGGTCAGGAGACCAGGGTCAGATGCCAAACCAGATGCCACAGGTGACCAGGACCTCCAGAGTACTTCTTCAGCCAGTATAATTGTTCAGAAATATGAACCTTTCCTTTTAGAAAATCCAGATTTCCAGCATTTGTTAAATTGTAAGGCCTTGTATGCCCAGGCCTCATGCCTGCTGGACAGCTGTCCGTGGGAACACAGAAGAGGCTGCCCCTTTTGCCAGAGCCTGGCTCCCAGTGCCCCCAACCCTGCCCAGCTGGTGCAGACATTTTTGTTCCCATCTGACCTTAAGGACACTAATTGATTTTGCAATAATAAAGTCTCCCTCTCCCTCTCTCTTTCAAGATTTCTCCAAAGTAACAGGGACTGGAGATGTGCGACCCTGCTGGAGGTCAGGTTCATCCATGAACCAATCAGTCACTGGCAAATGTAGGGCTCTGATTGGCCAGACTAGAATCATGTGGTCCTCTAAAATGGGGGTAAGGCGCTGTCATCTCCACCTGAACCCAATAGACCAATGTGGGAGAGGGGAGGGATGGTATCTTAAAGGGAAAAAGGGTGCTATTACTAAAGGAGGTGAGGGTAGAGGGGAGGAGCTTGCAGGCCCAAACAACAGCAGACATTTCCTTCCATCAGGTGTCCTGAGGTCCACGACGAGGGAGGAGAGTGGCGGGTATGAGGACTTGGGAGTGAAAAGGGGACCCAGGACGAGGGCTGAGGCAAGCTTGGCCAGGTGCACCAGAGGCCACCACTAAAAGGGGCTGCTCAGAATTCTGGAATCTTGGCCATCTCCTCTGTGGTCATTTACCAGCAACAGCGTCGTGCTGGGGCCTCATCTGGTGCCCACCTGAAGAATTCTGGCTTCTTAGAGCAGGTGAGCAGTGGGGGCTTGAGGGGGCCTCCGCGGGGATGTGTCGAGAGCCTTGGGGTAGGTACCATGGAACCCAGGCTTTGAGAGGCTTGTCCTGTATTTCTCAGCAGCTGCCCAGGAAGCCGAAGGAAACCTTGTTTCAGCAGGAAGGGGGCATGGGAGAGTGGGTCACTGACAGTGCAGATCAGCCTAGAAGGGCCTAAAGGGCATTTCTAGATGCAGGAGTTGCATGGACCTCTTCCTTGAGGAGGCCCGGGAGTGGCCTGCAGGCTCGTTTTAGAAAGAACTAAGGGATAACAATGGTGCCCCAAGGGCGTGTCTTCTCACCCGCCCACTCACTGGTGCTCATCACTTTCACAGATGAGCAAGGTGAGGCTCTGGGAAGAGCCTTGCCCAAGGCCACGCAGCTAGAAGGCCCTGGGGTTGGATTTGAACAGAGGGCTGTCCTCAAAGCCCGTGTTTTCAAACAGGGAGCTACAGGCAGGCGGCTGCGAGAAGATGACTCCCATCCAGGGAGGAGCTGTGTAGCCTCTGCAGGAGAGGAAATGTCAGTGGGGCATGGCTCTGCCCATGAGGGGAGCCCGTAGAAAACTGAACAGAGGGGGAAGTGGTGTGGCCTGGAGCAGTCACAGTGACCTCCTGGAGGCTGTACCTTTTTTTCCTTTTTTTTAAAAAAAAAAACAGTTTTATCGAGATATAATTCACATAGTATAC
Organism: Varecia variegata; assembly: GCA_028533085.1. NCBI lineage: Eukaryota > Metazoa > Chordata > Mammalia > Primates > Lemuridae > Varecia > Varecia variegata. The sequence goes on along the minus strand of CM052442.1, from coordinate 9,046,941 downwards.
AATTCACTGACTTAAAGCATGGAATTCAGTGGTTTTTAGTATAGCCACGAAATTGTGCAACCATCACCACAATCAATTTTAGATCATTTTCATCATCGCCCCCCAAAAAACCTCATAACCATTAGCAGTCATTCCTCATTCTCTTCTCTCCTCTCAGCCTCTGGCAACCACCAATTGACTGTCCCTATGGATTTGCCTATTCTGGACATTTCATGTCAATGGAATGTCGTCCTCTGTGACTGGCTTCTTTCACTTGGCACGATGTTTTTGAGGTTCATCCATCATGTAGCACACATCAGCATTTCATTCCTTTTTATGGACTAATAATATTCCATTGTATGGATATACCACATTGTGTGTATCCATTCAATTGACGGACACTGTCCTGTCTCCACCTTTTGGCTATTTTGAACAACACTGCTATGCACACTCACCTACAAGCTTTGGTGTGGACACGTTTTCATTTCCCGTGGGTACATACCTAGGAGTGGAATTGCTGGATGGTGTGACAACTCAATGTTTACCTGTCTGAGGCCCTGCCAGACTGTTTCCCAATGTGGCTGCACCATTGCGTGTTCCCACATGGAGGCAGTGCTTTGAATGCTCACTCGTGGATTCTTTTCTTTTTCTCTCTTTCTGACAGACGGATTTGGTGGCAATGCTGGGAAGAGGGTGTGGGGAGAGAGCAGCAGGGTAGAGAGCTGCAGGGCAGAGAGGGCTGGTCGTGCTTTCACAGAGCCCTGGGTGCAGCCCTGTCTGGCCTCCCCTTGCTGAGTATCCTCAGGCAAGTCACCTCCACTCTCTAGGCCTCAGTTTCCTTACCTATAAAATGAAGGTGTCAGACCTGGGTGATTTTGCCCCCTGAGGACGTGTAGCAATGTCTGGAGACATCTTTGGTTGTTACAAGGAGAGGGTGATGCTACTCGTGTCTAGTGGGTAGGTGCTGGTAAACACCCCACAACGCAGAAGACAGCCCCAATAACAAAGCATGATCTGGCCCCAAATGCCAATAGTGTCCAGGTAGAGAAACCCTGTATTAGACTGAGGTGCCCTCATAGGATCTGGTCCTGTTCAGTCACTCTGTGAAATGCTCTGGGGACAGACTGGGCTCAGGAGGCATTTTTGAGTGCCTGGGCACTTAGAAGAGAGGCCTCCCCATCGTACTTGGATTGCTGCGGATGTTGTATTTGTGTGAGCTGGCTGCTCTTCTCCCTTTGCCCCTCTCTAGGTGTGGTACCTAGCACAGGTGAGTTAGATACCAGGCTTGATGGATGAGCAGTTGGCCTTGTTCGGTAGTGAGCTCATCGTCAGAAGAGGCATCCAGGAGGAGGCACCCTGCCTCATCTCTGGAGCTGCCCTTGGACAGCTCCTTAGGACGCAAGGCTGTGGCTCGCTGACCCGAGAGCTCTGGACCGCCCCACCTGCCGGCCCGCGGTCGCCGCGGGAGGAGCGGAGAGCGCCTTCCTTCCCACCGAGCCCCACACCAAGTTGGAGACTTCTCTAAGTTTCCCCCGGGGGAGCCCCGCGGGCCGCCCGCGCCACAGCCCCGGCCTGCGGAGGCGGCACCCGAGGCTGGGCACCCGCGGGGCGCCTGGGTCCGGCACCGCCCGCCGCCTGGCCCGGCCCCGGGGGCGCGGCCGCCGGGCCTTCCGTGTGCCCCAGGGGGGCTCCGGGCCGCGAGCCGACGCCGAATGGCTTTTGACAAAAAAACCCTTGACCACCAAGGCCAGCCTCTTCCTGAAAGTCCCGCTCGCTCCGATACAGGAAGTAGAAGGGAGCGAGCGCCCCAGAGCGCGGCGGCGGCTTCCCCACTCGGCGCGGGGTGGCGGCGGCGCCCGCCCGGGCCCTTCCCGAGGGCCAGCGCCGGGGGCATGCGGGCGCCGGGGACCCCGCGTTCCGCGCGGGCCCGCGCCTGAGCCCCTCCCTCCACCGTCCCGGAGCTGCTGCGGCATGATCCGACCGGCCAGGGCGCCCGCGCGCGGGGACCCCGCGGGGTAAGTCGGGGCGGCCGCCCCCTCCCTCCCGGGGATCCTTCACGGCCCCCGCTCAGCCCGCGTCCAGCTCGCCCCACTGCACCTCCCCGGCCCGAGAGCCCTTGGAGCTCCGGGAGGGACCTCTGGCCCCGGGACCTCGCGGGTGTCGGCTGAAACGGACCCCCCCCCCAACCCCCACCGCCGCGGCCAAGGCCAGACCCGGCTTCCGCGGGGAAGGGGGCGGCCCTGGTGATTCTGCAGTACCCGACGACTTAGCTTAACTTTTAAGGCCAGACATTCCTCGCTGGAAAACCAGCGCACACTTTGGCGTCTGGGCGGGCGGGTTGCCAGGGAGTGCGTCTCTACCTGTCAGAGCCGGGGCTGCTCGCGTGGACGCGGCCGCCTCCCTCGGATCCTGCCCCGCCTGAACTTTGGATGCAAACGCACGCGGTCCTAGCCCCGCCAGCCTGCTACACCCGCCACTCTGCCCGAGTCCCCGCGCGCGCCCTCGGGCTCTGTGTCCCTCTGGGTGTGGGGTGGGAGACCCGGGTCCCCGCAACTTCTGGCGCCCGCGGCCCTGCAGCTGACCCGCCCGCTTGGACCAAGGGCCCATCAGGATCCCCTCCCCCGCCCCTCTGCCCTGGCCAGGGACTGTGACCTTCGGACTGGCCTTTGGCGAGCCTGGTTCTTGGAGAGGGTCCAGGGCACACAGGCTGCGCACAGACTGTGGGGTTCTAGGGGGAGAAGGTGCAGCTTGGAGCGCGTGAAGCCAAACGGTTTGGAAACCGGCTTCGGGAGAGGTCCCTCGGGTCTAGTTTCATATCCTTCCCTCCACCGTCCCGGCTCCCCGGTTCCCCGGTTGCCGAACCTCCTCGCCCCGCCCCACCCCTTGCGACAGCTCGGCTGGGCTCTTAGCCAAGCCTGAGGGTCAGGGAGAAGGTCCTCCCAGCCCCGAGGGCGTCCGGGAAGCTTCAGGTGTAGAGGAGGCGCCAGGGCGGAGGCGGATTCCTGGGAAAGCCTGTCAGAACCTCTCAGGGTGCCAGGGTTGATGAGCGCGTCTGGGGGAGCCACCCCAGCTTTTTGGTTTAAAAGTCCCGGGCCGGCTCCAGTGATGGACACCCCGCCGCTGCCTGGCCTAGTTGTGTGACCTCATCTCCCAGGCCCTCAGTTCTCTGCTCTGTAAAACAGGAGCGTTGGGCCGTCTTGCACAGTCCCGGACTGGGCCTTGGGGGCAGCTGGAGGGGCCTGGCTCCCACTCGGCTGGGAGGGGCTGGGAGGGGCCCTGAAGCTCACTGGGATCTGAATGTCACAGCCTTCTCCCACCACAGCCCGGAAAGTCTGGATGCTGGTTGCTTTTCCTTGAAAGTGACCTCTGCAGAGATAAACACCATCTGGGTGGGAATTCCTTTGGGGAACACCTCCCTCCAGTCCCCCCCCCAGGGACAAGTATCTGCCACACCCAAGAGTGCCCCTTGGAGCTGGCCGGGAGTTCCTAGGGGAGGAAGGGGAGGTGAGGGACCAGGGCCCTGACCTTACCTACTTCCCTTTTCCCCAAGGATGACCTAGCCTGACCCACTTCCTCCTGCCTTTCTTTGTTCATTACTGGACCAGTTATTTCACCTCTCTGTGCCTCAGTTTACTTATCCATAAAATGAGGATAAGTAATAGTAACTACCCCTTGTAGTTGTTTTGAGGATTAAATGCATAGAAAGAGTTTAGCAGGTTGGCCTACAGGGGAAACCTTTAATAGTTATTATTATTGTTATTGTCATCACTTGTTGGCTGTGATCCCTCCATTTGCTGACTATAACCTTGGGCAAGTGACCTGGCCTCTGTCTCATCTGTAAATTGAGGCCATGATGGCACTGACTTCATAGACTCATAGGAGGATTTGCCGAGTGCTTAGTTAAGCAGCTGCCCACAGGCAGCTTAGGGTTAACACACCAGCACAGGCCTGCTTAGAGCAGGGCCTGGTACATCCTAGTGCTAGATGAATATTGGTTTGTTGCTAAAACTATTGCTTTATTTTGGGGGACCTTTTGGGTTGGAAGGGTTCCCAAGGGTTGGAAGGATTTGCTGATTCATTGGAGGTGAGATGGAGAGAAAGAGTTGAGGATGACTCTGGTGAGGCCGTGACTACCAGGGGGCCAGCACTTCAGGGACAGACGCCGAGCTGTGCGGAGTCACCTGAGAATGGGTCCCCTCAGAATCCACTCAGGCCGGTCGCTTTCAGGGGTTGGGAGAGGCCTAGCAGGCAGCCCCTCACTGTCCCACCGTGGCAGACAGACCAGTGGCATTTTCGTGTGTTTGATATATTGAAGGCCTGCTGAAGGTTTCATTTGGAAAAGGATTCCACTGTTGGAAAGATGTGGCTGTCACTGACCTAATCCAATCCTCAATTTAACAGAGGAAACGGAGAGACACAGAAAGAGGAAGTGCCTTCCCCAATGTCCTGGGAGCTGGAGGTAGAACTCAAGTCTCCTGAGGCTTGGGCCTGTTATAATACAGGGGTCCTACTGAAGCCTTGAGAAGACTCCACCCACTCCAGGCTAAGACAGGGTCTCTTCCAGGGTGGAGCCCACCCAGAGCAGGGCCAGTGATGAACTCAGCATCCGAGCTTGCAGCTCTGGCTCTGCTCCCTAACCTGGGCTCCCTTGCTTTCAGGGGCTAACGCTCCCAGCTGGGAGACCCTTCCAGCCCCTCACAGAGGAGTGGCACTCAGGTGGGAGACCCTTCCAGCCCCTAATGGAAACTCTGGCCCATGGGTAGCAAAGGGTTATGCCCCCAGCTCAGGCCTGCACTCCTGGGTCCCCCTCTGAGCAGCTGGGAGTGCAAGGGGCTGGGGGTGCAGGATCTGCTTGGGGTGAGGGAGTCGCAGCACATTTACCCCTGAGGCCCTCCTTCTTATGTCCCCTGCCCCTTGGTGCCTCCCTACTCTGACCCTGGGTCTGGTTTAGTAATCTCCACCAAAGCAGCAAATGTGGAAAGCTTAACATGCCCCAGGGCACCTGCATTTTAACCCAGGAGATCCAGAAATCAAAAATGGAAACCCACCAGGAATTGGTCTCTGCTGGAAGCAGAGAGAGGTGTGATATTTGAGAGAGGACACCCCAGACCCTCACCTCCTCTCAGAGCTCCATTTTGCAGAGGAGAGTCTGAGGCAGCCCATAGTGCTTGCTCCTAACCCCAGGGCCAGAGCAGAGAGAAGGAAACGGGTGACTGATCACCACAAATTCTGTCCCTCTCGCCACCCTGGAAGATTCCACCTGTCATGGTGAAATCATGTCATCTAGGCAGTGACAGATGAGCAGAGGGGAGGGCAGGCTGGGAGGAGAGAAGTGCCCAAGCGAAGGCTTGGTGGTGGGAAGGTGTAGGGTAGGGCTGGGGAGGGAGACAGTGCGCCCTGCAGAACCGGGGAGTGCACACTGCATGCTGCTTTTCTGAATGAGTGTTACCAGATAACAGAGTTTGTGAGAACAGAAGGCAAATAGAACTATTACCCTGAACCTGCCATTTATTCTGAGAACCAGGCAGTGAAACTGCTCCTGCCCCCCAGGGGTGTTTGAAACATGGATGTTTCCCCCAAGATTGGGGCAAAAGATGAAAATCACAACTTTAATGACTTTCTAAGGTTGATCTCCCCGCCATCCCACCCTCCAATGAGCCCTTCTGGTGGCATGGTTCTTGCTAGAGGGCAGGGAAAGCAGCATGTCCCTCCACGGCCCCCTGATCACCCTCAGGTGCCATGTTCTCCTATTTAAAAGCCCCTCAAGGAAGCCCTGTCCTCCATGCCCCAGCCCAGCCCTGCTGTAAGCCAACACACAGCTTCACTTTTTCTGTGTCCCCAACATGCAGCACTTACTGCCCGTAGCCTCACACCTTTGCCCATGAGGTTCCTTCTGCCTGGGATGTTGCTTCTGCGCTGGTTCTGCACTTTGCAAAGGGTCCACCTCCTCCATGAAGCCTTCCATCCATGCCAGCTCCCAGGGATTCCTCCTTTTTGAATACTCATCCCCTTTTTCACTTGAACCACTTGTTTTCCTAGCAATTTTAGAGAAGCCAAAACCTCTTTAATATCATGTCTTCCTACTTAGATTATAAACTTGCAAACAAAGAGATCAGGTCTTTGAGTTCCATATCTTTGTGTCCTGCATACAGCTGGCACTCAGTAAATGCTTGAGGATGATAATATGCTGAATGGGATTCTAAAAATCACTGCACAGCTTTCTCTTTTGTGTCCCGGAGCACCCAAACTCCTGGAGGTATTTACAAGACAGCCCAGACCACAGGGTGAGGCCCAGGCGGGAGGCCCAGGACTGGAGTGAGGAGCCCAGCTCCACTCTGCAGCAGGTGGTGACCCCTTCCCAAGGCCACCACATCCCTCCCTAGTCTGGAAGGAGGACGGAATTGATAGGGACCCTGCTTAGCCCCACTCCCTTCATCTTATCTTCCCCAGAGGTGTTCTCAGTGCTTCTCGGGGACAGAGGGTGGGGAAGGAGAAGCCACTCTGTAGCATGAATGGGTGATGTGTCCCCAGCTGGAGGAGTGGAGATCAGCTGGCCGTGCAGGTTCTGGGGGAACCCTGGCTGCATCAGTGGGCCCCACATGCAAGTTGCTGGACCACTGAGAAACTAGGAAAATAAGGGTGGTGTTGTGCACGTGTGTGTGTTTGTGTGTCTGTGTCTGTGTGTGTTTATCAGCCAAGGTTGCCAAACTGTCTTTTCCTGGGCAGAGCTGTCCTTTGCTGATTTGGAATCAGTTTGGGGACCTGCATGTTGTAGGACATCAGTAGGGCTAGGGAATTTATATAGGGTCCTGTGCCCTCATGTTTTGGGATTTTATTCTAGGAATCAAGTCCCCTCTTGTCCCTGGACCTCAGTTTCTCCATCTGAGAAATGAGCTCAGTGATCTCTAAGGTCTCTGCTTGGTCTGACATTCAGTAATTCCCCAAATTACTGGCCAACGGGCAGCAGAAGCTCGCGTCCTAGAGTAATAGTGGAGTTTAGGGGATTGAAGTGCCCACTGGAGATGAGGCAGCCCTTCTTCCTTCTGATAGCTGGAAGAACAGCCGATGGAACAGTCTAGAACATGCAGGTATACATGCATAAGAAACAAAAACCCATAAAGGAGACTTCTGGGTCATTACCCTGACCAAGTGTCTGGAGGAAATGTTTTCTTCATTGCTCTGGGTTTATTTTGACAAAAAAAAAAAAAAAAACTTGAAGAGAGTACATTCGGTTTTAGGAACCCACTCTGGGGCAAGGCCTATGGCTTCCTGGTAGAATTTGCTAGCTGCACAGCGAGTTGGGACAGTGTCTCAACCTCTGGGTAGGTTGGAGTGGCCTCTCGAGTGTGGCTGGACGGGTGAGGTGGAACATGGGCAACTGTCTGGTGTGGGAGCTGTGCGGATGGCTAGGAGATTGCAGGCAGCTGGTCCCTGGCTCTAGAAGCTGTCAGGGAAGCCTGCCCGTCAGGGTGGGGGAGGGGGAGGTCTGAGGGGCAGCCCTGCTGAGGGAGGGGTGAGTCCGGTGCCCAGGCCGAGGGAAGGGGCTCCCTGCTTGGCCGTGGCCTCCCCGCCCAGGGCTGCCCTGGGGAGCCGGCTGGTCCCTGTGCAGGTGGGGGCGGCGGTGACACTGTGTCCTCCCTCCCCCAAACACAGTGTCATACAGTGAGGCCAGTCCTTCCTGCCTGCCAGTGTGGCCTTGAAGGAGAACAGAGGGCTGCGTAGACGTGAGGAGCCCTTCCTCAGCTCGGGTGCCCACATGGCAGCGGAAGGGCCTTGCTGACCGTCTGTGTGGTATCAGCCTCGGGCCTTTCTGGAAGAGTCTGGAAGCCGCCATTGTGTCCACCTTTCACTCTCCTGTGCAACCTCAGCAGGGCTCCTCCCCACAGGGGTAGGGGTGGAGGGGGCTGCCCCAACGCAGGAACAACGCTGGTGTCAGGAGCTTCGGAAGTGACCGCTGAGCCCCATCTTGCCATAATTCCTGGGGGTGCCCCCGCCCCACCCAGGACTTGTCTGATCGAATGAACCGGCCTGCTGTGAAACGTCGGTTCCCTTCAGAAGCAGCGGCCTGGGGAGTGGCTGCGGTCAAGGCCTGTCTTCTGTATGTGAAGTGGCGGTGCACACTCAGGCCACATCCTATGGCGCGATGGCGCCAGCCTCCAGGGCGAGGCCCCAGAGATTCCAGGAGAGGGCGTGGGGAGCGGGGCCATCAGCGAGGGGCTGCCCCAAAGGGCACTTCCCTGTGAAGGTGGCCCCCGTTTTGCCACTGACCCTGGGGTCTTTAACAAAGGCAAGAACTGACATTCAACACCAGGTGTCAGGGCTGGTGCAAGAGCCTGTTTCCTGAAAGACAAGCTGGAGGGAGGGAGGGCAGGACAGCCCAGAAGAAGCAGAGGGCACCGCAGTGGTGGCAGAGAAGCCTTCCCCTCCTCCATGCTTGCCAGGGCTAAATTGCCCGTGGGTCAGCAAGTGTGCTTCCTCACCCACCTGAAGGGCTTTGCATCAAAATCCACAGTCTGATGATCTCTGGTTAAAGGATCAAGCTGTCAAGAAAGAATTCACAGGGGACCTCTTCCCCTAACTTCCGTGTCCCCAGCTTCCTTAATCTCAGTCAGTGTCGAAGATTGATAATGTAAATTCCTCTAGGGATGTTGCAGTTCAGAGCAAGAACTTAGCTCTCTACAGATGGCACCCGGTGACAGCATTTATTATGCTTCTTTCTGTTCCTGACATTTTTGACAGAGCATCCATTTAAAGTATATTCAGGGATTCTTCTCCCAGTGAATGTCTTCCTCATTTATCTTTACCCATACCCCTAACCATCCATACACGCATCCACCTATCCATCTATCCACCATCCTTCTGTTTACTTACCCACCCATCTACCCATTCCCCCACCCGTCTACCTGTCCACCCATCCATCCACCCATCTACCCATCCATCCATCCATCCGTCCACCCATCTATTTACTGGACACTTGAACATCTAGGAGTTTCCAGTTTATCCAATAGGAAAAATAAGAGAAATATGCACATAATTAAAGTACAGGGCACTATATCACAAGGTGCTGAGGCTCTAGAACACTTGGATGTGGTGAGCAGAGGTGACTCCCTGGCAGAGGTGGCATTTGAATTGGGACTTGAAGGATAAGTGGGCTTTTGACCACGGCAATCAGGCATATGAAGAAAAGGGTATTCCAGATAGGAAAAACGCACCGGATGGGAAGGGGGAAAGGACGAGTGTGTGGGAGCCTTGCGGAGCCTGACGTGGGGGTGGGACAGGGTTCTGTGTGCAATGGGCCCGGAAAGAGGATTGGGATCCATTTGGTGTGGGTGGGAAAGTTTGACTTTTACCGTGGTGGTGAAGACCACAGGTGTGCTCTCCTGCCTAGTGGTTGGGTGACCTGGGGCAAGGCACTGAACCTGAACCTGCCAGAACCCTTCTTCCTCCTCCTCCTCCTCTATTATGTTGAGTGTCGATCTCTGCCTCCCAGGCTTGCTGTCAGGTTACCTGAGATGATGTTCTTATCTCTTTGGGTTGTGAGACCAGCTGGGGGGGAGGGAGGGTGGCTATTACCTGTACGTATGTGGTATGTGTGCGTGTGTGCACGCGTGTGCATGTGCTATTGATTTTCCAAAATAGTTTTTTATTACATACTTGAAACTTCACACACAGACACACAAAAATAGTGAAATTTAAAGCATCAAATGCTTTTATCTCTTTGAATCTGCACCTAGTCCGAGCACATGTTAATTTGTGTTTCTCTTTTTTCACTGTTACTTCTTGTACACATTTCTATGTGCTGTGTTGTGGACATATGTTACCTACCTACCATCTTCCATGGCCTTATCATATTACAATCATTTTAATGGTCAGAGCTGGCTTATTCATATGCCTACGTTGACTTCTTTCCAAGTCCCTTCCTTTTTTTTTTTTAAACAGGGTCTTGCTTTGTTACTTAGGTTGGAGTGCACTGGTATGATAATATCTCATTATAACCTTGAACTCCTGGCCTCAAGCAATCCTCCCGCCTCAGTCTCCCGAGTAGCTGGGACTACAGGCATGCACCACCATGGCCAGCTAATTTTTTAATTTTTTGTACAGATGGGGGTCTTGCTATGTTGCCCAGGCTGGTCTCAAACTCCTGGGCTCAAGCAATACTCTTGCCTTGGCCTCGCAAAGTGCTAGTTGGGATCACAGATGTGAGCCACTGTGCCAGACTCCTAAGTCCCCTGTGTTTTAAATTAAGTTCCTGAAAACTTCCATGGGTCTAGGGTTTGGGAACCATTTCCTTCATATCTATCACCATCCTGGAGTCTTTGAGTTCAAGAGTGAAGCAGAGCCTGTTGAATGGCCTCTGAATTTTATCTGGGTGTAAGTTTTAGCTGAACATTTTCCAATTTCCTTGCAGCTAGATGTGGCCATATGATTAAGTTCAGAACAATGAGATATAAGTGGAGAGTGCAATTTGCTTGGAGATACCTTTAAAGTGAAGGGGTATGTCATTCTCACTTTTCCCCTCTCCTGTTGCCTAGAATGCAGATGTGATGGCTACAGTTGAAGCAGCCATCTTGGACTCTGAGGTGAACTTCAAAATAGAAGCTACGCAGGGTGGAACAACAATATAAGGCTTCCAAACATCCTAGCTCTGGACTGCTTACCCAATATTTTATATGAGAGGAATACGTATCTATCTTGTTTAAATCTCTGTTATTTTAGATTTTCTTTCACTTACAGGCAAACTTAATTCTAACAAACACAAAGAGTTTTATGTCTCTTGTCACATAGCACCAGATTATAGGCCAGAAATACCAAGCTGCTTTGCAGGGCTACCTGTGAGTCCTCATTTCCTAGTGGAGGGAGGGAGGGAGGAGGAGGAGGAGAGAGGAGAGGCAGTTTCACACTGACTAAGGCCGTTGTCTCAAGGATTAGATTGCAAGCATTTTTTTCATATTAAGTGTGTAGGAGTTTTAGATTTCACCGACGCTTCAGACTGTTTATTCTGGTTTGTGTTTCTGACTCCCGAATCCTTGTGCTTTGACAAGGCTGGACACTGCTGATCAAGGCAGCCCGACTCTCCCCTCAGCCTCAGTTCTTGTCTGTGCTTCCGTTCCAGAACTCTCCTAGGGAACATCTCCCTGTGCCAATGTTCTGTGGCTTCTTCTGAGAGCTGGTCTCCCTCCTCACAAGCACGACAAAGGCCCGAGGCCAGTCTCAGCAGTGCCTGCCTCTTGCCAGCTGCTGCCACTCCCTCATTCATTCACTGCCTCTTTACGGAGCACTTGCTGGGCAACCAGGCTGGCTTTGTGCTGGCCACTGGCCACTGGGGGTCTTCGGTGGTCACCTTACCTCTTTGCCCAGCCCTGGGCAAGGTTTGTCCTGAGATGGCTGGGACTTGACTTCCTCCTTCCAGGGACAGCACGGGCTTATTTGAGCCTGTAAGAGCCTGCTTGGAGCTGCTCTAAGACAGCCCAGCGTCACACCCTGGACGTGGGGAGGCCCTCAGGGCTGTGTCTGAGAGGCCCCAAGTGTGGCCTGGGACTTAGCGATCTTGAGAAGCTGGGTAAGTGCCCCATGAAGTGGTTTGAAGGACAGTCAGGGGTCTGGTTGCCACTGGCCAAAGCAGCCCCCATCCCTGGCTCTCATATCTTCAGGCACTGGAGCTCGGTGTTGCTCTGGACACCCCTTCATCCAGCCGCGGCTTACAGATGAGTTTGTGGCTCGGAGAGGGGAAGTGGTTTCCCCGAGGTCTCACGGCAGGACCCAGGCTCTTTCCAAGGCTCTGTGCAGGCGCCCAGGCCGCTACTTTGCACACGGCCTGAGAGATGGGGAATGGGCACATTGGCCTTCACTGGTCACCTCCCTCTCTAGCCTTGGGAAGGTATTGAGCTGTTTCCTGCCCCTCCTCTATCTCTTGGAAGAAGCCTTCCCCGGGCCTCTGGGGCTGTTGTGTACCATTGTGCAGGTTGTTCACTGCTCAAGTGCACCTAGCTGAGAGAAGGGCAGGTGGGGGCTAAATTTCATTCTCTTGCCAAGCTTTGTGTCATGACAGGTGTTTGGGGAAGATGGGGTTGGGGATGGGGGGTGGCCTGCATCCATGGGGAGCAAGAAGCACCTTTTTATACTTTATACAGAGGCACCATCTGGGCTACCAGGGACCCCGGGCAGCAGAAGAGCCATCAACACACTCAAAGCCTGTAGCAGCTTATTCTCTGCCTGCGCCCCTATTAGACTGGAAGCTTCCGTCAGCAAGGATAATGACTCCTGGTGGGGTGTGGGAATGTCATTGCCAGATCATCACCTTGGGGACACAGAGAGCTCAGGTGAGAGAACACTCTTGCTGAGTGAGAGTTAGAAGGGCTGGGAAGGAGGATCTGGCACAGGGCTTGGTGAATGTTTGTGGAATGAATAGTTGGCAGGTCAGTGCCACGGAGAGGGATGGGGAGGAGTTGCCCAGGACAGAGGCCTCTGGGAGGAGGGAGGGGGCCTGCTGGGAGGCCTGCAGCGCGAGGAGGGGCCGTGAGCTGTGAAAGTCTGAGAAGTAGGGTGGGCAGCCGAGTGAGGGGTGACGGCCATCCGAGCAGAGAATGTGCCTGGAAAACCAGAGGTACCCCTGGCCCAGCCCTCCGGCCCCACCTCTGCAGGGCCAGGACAGAGCCAGTCACGGCGTGGGGGAGTTGCCAGGGCCCCCAGGTCCTCCCCGCCCCAACTCTCGGCCGCACGGTGTCCTGGAGCCCCACTGTGGCTTGTATGCTGCTGGTCCAGTGGTGACCCAGTGGCTTGTCCTTGTCCCCAGGACCCTCCGTCTTGCGGGGACACAGGAGTGATGTGCAGTGCTGTGGCTCCAGGATGCAGGATGGTCCCAGGAGTCCTGGCCGTCCACGGCTGGCTGAGGGCATCCTGCTCAGACTGGGGCAGTGGCTGGGAGAAATTTCCTGGGAGGCGAGGGCCAAGCCAAGGGGTGTCTAGGAGTTTCCCAGTAAACTGGGGTGCAGGGGTGCTGCAGGCTCTGTGTGCCTGACGTTTGCATTCTGCGTGGAAGGAAGGTGGGGTGTGCAGGAGCGGGACCCAGACTGCAGAGGCTCCTGGGCAGTATCCTGAAGGCAGTGGAGACTATGGGCAGGGATTCGCCCCCATTTAAAAAAATTGAGCTGTGTATCAGCTTCCTAGGGCTGCCATAACAAAGTGCCACAAACTGGGTGGCTTAAAACAACAGAAATCTTTCTCGTGCTTTTTTGGAAGCCAGAAGTCTGAAAGTAAGGTGTCGCAGGGCTATGCTGCCTCCAAAGGCCCTTGGGCAATGAGCTTTCCTCGCCCCTTCCTAGCCTCTGGTGGCCCCAGCAATCCTTGGGGTGTCTGGTCTCCATGGTTACATGGTCATCTTCTCCCTGCGTGTCTTATGTTTCTCCTCTTCTTGTGAGGACACCAGTCAAATGGCATAAGGCCCACCCTACTCCAGGATGACCTCGTCTTAGCTAATTATTCTACAACAGCCCTGTTTCCAAATAAGGTCGCATTCTGAGGTATTGCTCGTTAGGACTTCGTATTTTTGGGGGGACACAATTCAACCCATAACAAACTAAGTTACATGGAGTAAAATTCACTCTCGTTAGTGTACGTTTCTGCAGATCTTGACAAAGGTAGACAGTCATGCAACCACCACCACCATCTGGACAGAGCTGTCCATCACCCTCCGAAAGTCCCCTGTGCCCTTTGTCATCAGCCGTGCCCCACCCCAGACGCTGGCAGTCACTCATTTCTGCTCCATCCTCAAGTTCTGCCTTTTTGAGAGCGTCGCCAGAATGGAATCGTGCAGTGTGTCACCTTGTGTCTGGCTTCGTTCCCTTAGCTCAATGTGTTTGAAGTCTGTCTGTGTTGTCGCGTGACTCTTGTCTGTTCCTCTTTGTCACTGAGAATCTTTCATTGTGTGGATGCGCCAGTTTGTTTATCCACTCCCCCGCTGAGGCCATTTGGGTTGTTTCCAGTTTGGGGCGATTACAAATGAAAGCTTCACAAATGTGTGCATGTAGACTTTGTTCTCAGCGGAGTCACATGGGCGGGGAGAGGTGGGCTTGCTACCGAGCACTAAGGAGGCGAGGGGACAGAGCCTGCGGTGGGTGGGTGCAGCCGCCTGTATTTTCTCCCTCCCACCCGTTCTCTGCCCCCAGGAGGACAGCTGTTGTGGCTCAACATGGATGTCTGGACGTGTGGCCACCGAGAGGTGGGACAGGAGGATGTAGTGGCTGAGGGGTGTGGGCCCTGGAGGAAACAGTCAGAGTTTACCCTCCACTCTCTGCCTCACTTTCCTCACCCGTGAAATGAGGGCAATAATAGCTCCTAATGCAGAGTTGTCATTGTATCACGAGTTAATATACGTAAGGAGCACAAACAGTTGGGCACAAGTAGGTGTTCAATAAATGTCCACTCCACTCACCCCTTTGACAATGAGCCACTCTGTGGTGCCTCTTGTGGCCCTGTGAGGCCGTGGACAGCATCCTTATCTGGGAACTAGGGGAGCAGGTCCCCCGACCCAGTTCTGCCCTGACTTGCTGTGAAACTTTGGACTGGCTCCTTGCCTTCTCTGATCATTATTTCCTCTGTCCA
>CM052442.1:9012447-9031861 GCA_028533085.1 Varecia variegata | reverse complement strand
TATTTTTAGCTGTCCATATAATTTCTTTCTATTTTTTTTTAGTAGAGACGGGGTCTCGCTCTTGCTCAGGCTGGTCTCGAACTCCTGAGCTCAAACAATCCGCCCGCCTCGGCCTCCCAGAGTGCTAGGATTACAGGCGTGAGCCACCACGCCCGGCCGAGCTTGGTTTTTTTAATTAAATATTTCAAGCATAGAGAAGTCTAGAGAAAAACATAGCAATGCCCTGTGCACCCATAATTCAGCTTTGTTAATCCCTACCGTTTTGCCATATTTGCTTAAGATCTTTTTGTTTTTCAATGTTGTTTATTTTAGAGACAGGGTCTCTGTCACCCAGGCTGGAGTGTAGTGGTGCCATCATAGTGCACTGCAGCATCAGACCTCAGCCTCTCCAGTAATTTGGGATTACAGGAGTGTCACCATTCCCAGCTTTGTTTGTTTTAATCAATAAATCATTAAAGAGCTGGTGGAAGCCGCCTTCACACCCCTCCCCGATCCCCTTTTCTTCCACACCCCCAGGGGTAGTCTGTATCCTGAATTTGGGGTTTGTAGCCACAAACAAGACTTAGAACTGTTGTGTGTGCTTTGATACTTTATATAAATGTTTGCGTTCCCTCTGTAATTAGCTTATTTCACTCATTAGGGTTTTTTTGTCTGTTTGATTTTAAAACTTTTTCTTTTAACTTTATCTTTTGACATGATGTCAGACTTTCAGAAAAGTTACAGGAATAGCACGAGTCCGTGTGTGCGTGTGAGTGTGTGTGTGTGTGTGTGTGTGTACCCTCCTCCACCCAGATTCCCCAGTTATTAACGTTTTGTCACATTTGCTTGTTTGCAGTCTCTCTCTTTCTCTCTCACTGTTTTCTGAACCATTTGAGAATCCGTTACAGACATTGTATCTCTTTCCCCCACATACTTCGGTGGGTATTCCTCAAACAAGGACCAGGATCCAAATCAGGAAAGGAGCATTCATGCAATAAATAGGATTTTGAGATTTAACTGTGTAGCATTGGTTCCTGCCTTTTTTTGTTTAAATCAGTACATGATAGATGTACATATTTTGGGGGTACATGTAATATTTTTGATATATTCATATCATGTATAATAGATCAGGGTAATTGGATATCTATCACCTTAAACATTTACCTTTTCTTTATGCTGGGAACATTCAAATTATTCTGTAGTAGCAATTTTGAAATTTACAATAGATTATTTTTCACTGTGGTAAAAAAAAATAAAACAACTTCAGGCCATTTCTAGGGTTGCTATGGTAGCAAGTGATGAACAATGGGTGTGAACAGGGCCTATTTGGGGGAATGAGATGTGCCTTGGGGACTAAGTTGGCCAGTGTCCCCAAAGCAACAGGTGTTCCTGGGAGAAACAGGCATGACCACATACGTGGTTGCCCCAGCTGGAATAATGACCTATAGAGGTGTTATCGTGGGCCACGTATTACAGGTCCATTGTCCAAATGAGAAAGCTGTTTATTTAAGATGACTTTTAATCATGTAAGTAATGCATAATTATTATAAAAATGTGAAACAACCTCCTGCACTTCTCAGAAATAACTGACTTTAACGATGCCTTCTGGAGATTATTTCTATGTGTATTTATATATCTCTGTGTGTGTGTAAATATATATTCCCCAGTGAGATAAAAAAACATTATGGAACACCCTTTCTTTGCCAAACACTACAAGGTTACATAAACATGCAAAATTTAAAAAAAACTTTCAAGAGCTGGAATGGGATAGTGGTTGGAAGCACAGACTCTGGAGCCAGAATGCCCAGGTTTGAATCCCGGTTTTCCAAATAGGGTCATGTTCATAAGTACCAGGGGTTAGGATTCGGACATATCTTTTTGGGGAACACAATTCAATCTCCCAGGTTGCATTAGGTAGGTGTGAGGATGACTGAGTTACCAGGATGTGTGGGCCCACGGTGGGTGCTGTGTGGTGAGGACTCCTTATGAAACCAGCATGTGGCTGCCCTGGTTGGCGTCACCAGGGCGCTCCCCGACCCTGGTCCCTCCACTTCCTCTGTGTACTCAAACTGCCTTGTCCAGAGCCATCGGGCCATCCTGTCACATTTACCACTGGAGCCACGCCTGGCCCCTACTGGCCTGAGAGCCCTCTAAGGCCAGGGACCAGCCTCTCCATCCCGATAGACCCCTTTCTTGTTGATGCCAGGAGGCCACCTGCCTAAGGTTGGGATCATGGACAATGCAGTGATGGCCTTTTCTGGGTCCTCCCCTGCCATCACACACTCCCTCCGAGTTCTGGCCACGGCTGTGCAAGGGCGCCTTGGTTCTCACAGTGAGGCTGCGTTGGTCTCTGAGCTGCTTTCCCGGGGCTGACACGGGCAGCCTAAAGCCTCGTTGGCTGGGAAAGTTCTGTGCCTTTCTTCCAATAGGCAGCTTCCAGCCAGAGCCTCACGCTGGGGGGCTGCCACACTCACTGCTCTGCCCCCATACTCGTTCAGCCCGTGGGCCACCTCTCCACCCCTGAGTGGAGCTTCCCTCCTCACCCAGGTTGAACAGGCCTGTAATGGGGACACAGGCACCAGGCCTGGGAGCTGTGGACATGCTAGGACAGTTCCTGCCCTTCTTTGGGGAGCTGGTGAGAAAATCCCCATATAAGCGGAGGTGCCGAGTCCTGCAGCCCGAGGGCTAGGTTTTCCGAGTGTCTGATCATACTGCAGCTGGCAGGCAGCCTGGCCTTGTCCAGGGGCCGCTGTGGGATTGGAAGCCCGTGAGCCCGCTGGTCGGAGCTCACTGCTGCATGCCTCACAAGCAGGAGGAAAACTGGTCGTGGAATGGTTTCTTTTCCTGGTGGAGCTGCTCTAAAACTTCCGAGGCTCATTATTTTGCACTAACAGTGCTGTTAATTGTCCAAGGTCCCTGTTGCTGCCTTTGTAGGGCCCTTGGCAGAGCTGGAGCAGGGCTGGTGAGAGGGAGGGCGTGGGTGTTGGAGTGGCCGGCTCTGCCAACAGATGGCAGATCCCATGCTGTGTGGGCTCAGTGACAGTCCCTGGCAGTTGGAGCTGACGTGGCCAGGCTGGTGGATAAGAGTCGGCACAGCAGTGCGACAAAGCCTGACGTGGTGCTGGCTCTGGGGCTTCCACCTTTGCCGTCTACCCTGAGCGCCCTCCTCGGAGAGACGTTTTACAGTCAGAGAGCTCAAGTGACCTCCAGCAGCTGCCTGGCTCTGTCACCCTTCTTTGGCTGGTCAGAGCAGGTGCCATGTCGCTTCGTCCCTTAAGGGCTCTGTCACTGCTGCAACCTAGGACAAGGTCCAAATCCCCTCGGCCTCAGCTGCTCCTTCTCTAACTTCTATACATTGCTCGAAGGCAGGGGGCTGCAGCCTGTGACCTCGTACAGATTCCTCTTGACTGTGAGATCCTTGTGTCTGCCAGCCCAGCCAGGGGCCCTGAGCAGGCCTCTGTGGAGGGCCTCCTTTTTCCACATGCACTGGCCCACCCAGAGAGAAAGGAGGACATTGACAGGGTTGGGCAATTCCTGGAAAGCAGCGTCTTTGGAGCCCTTGGCCTGCCCAGTGCTGGAGTCCAAACAGTCGAGGTCTGCCCCTTCGTCACTCATCACCCCAAGGAGTCTGGGAAGAGCCCAGGTCTTGTTTGTCTTTTCGTAGGGTGTGAAACGGATCCTCCCAGTGGTTTGTTTCTCTTCCAAGAGAACTATGTTTTCTTGGCAATTGTGTCTGTGTTCATGTGAAGCCACACAGTTCCCAGGCACTTGAACTTGTGGGTTACCGCTGGGGCCAAATGTTGGGCGAGAGATGAGCAACACACAGATGTGTGCCCCCATCATGCCAATCAAATGTGCCAAGTCCTAAGACCAAGGCTACAGAGTGGGAGAATTGTAGCAGGAAGAGGAAGAAAGTCCAACTAGAGGACTGGAGGGATAGAAAAACAGTCACTAAGATTTACTGAATTCTGTGCAGGCGCTGTGCTAAGTACCTGGCAGATATCTCACCAAATTTTCACAGTAACCCTCTTAAATAAAGACAGTTATTGTTTGTTTACGGGTGATTAAACTGAAGCCCAGAGAGGTAAAGTAACTGGCCAGAGGTCACACAGCCTGAATTTAAACTTAGGGCTTCATCTGAAGGGGCCTTAAAGGATGGGGAGAACTTTATTTCCAGCAGTTTACTATAAAAAATTTTAAACATACACCAGAGTTGAAAGAATTTTGCAGTAAACACCCACATACCCACCAATGACCCTAAATATTTCTCTATATTTGCTTTTTACATAGTTTTATCCATCCATGAGTGCACCTTATTTTTTTATGCATTTCAAAGACAGTTGCAGAACCCCCTGGCTATGTTGGCATGCATATCATTAACTAGAGTTCAGTATTTAGTTATGGTTCTTTTTTATTGCTGGAATGTAAAAGTTACACGTGATAGAAGTAAACACACATATCTGAATGTACCATTTGAACTTCATTTAGATGGATTCACACGTCATGTACTCTTCTGCATCGGGCTTCTTTGGCTCAGCATAATGATGCTGAGATTCATCCATGAGGCTGTGCACATCAGTAGTTCCTTTTCATTGCTTACTGCCCTTCCGTTGTATGGACATACCATGGTCTGTCTTTCCATTCTCCCAGCGGTGGACACCAGGACCACGTGCTGTTGAGCGATGATAAGTAAGGCTGCCATGACCTTTCATGTGCAGGTCTTTTTGGGGACATACACTTTCATTTCTCTCGGGTATATATACCTCGGAGTGGAATGGCTGGGTCATAGCATAGGTGTATGTTTAGGTTTATTATAAAAAGTTCCATATCTTTTTCCAAAGCAGTCATACTGATTTATTTTCTCACCAAGAATATATGAGAGTTCTGATTACTCACCAACATGTGATGTTGTCAGTCTTTTTAATTTTAGCCATTCTAGTGGTTGTGCCGTGGTATCACATTGCGGTTTTAATTTGCATTTCCATAATGACTAATATTTTGAGCACTTTTTCACCTTGTTGGGCATTTGTATATCTTCTTCTTTGAAGTATCTGCTCAAAATCTTTTGCCCATTTTAAAAATTGATTTGCTTGTTCTCTGTTAGAGATGTGTTTTGCAAATGTTTTCCCCCAGCCTGATGGGCAGACGTTTTAAATTTTGGTGCAGTCTGAGTTATCTGTTTTTTTCCTTTATGGTAATTGCTTTCTGTGCCTGGTCCAACACTTTTGCCTACCAGTTGGAGACTCTTGGGAGGAAGAAATAGAGACCCTGAAGGAACCATGGGTGGCTGGAGCAGCCTGAGCAAGTGCAGGTTTCGTTGGGGTGATGGAGACCAGCCCTTCGTAGGGAGCGTCTGTGGGGGAGGAGGCCCGGAAAGGGAATGCTGTAAATATTTGTGGGAAGATCCATTGCAGGTTGCAGAGCAGGGAAGGGCTGTGATCACAAGAGAGTGAGATGGCACAGTCGCGTGATGCTGGTGCCTGGGGCAGAGTTTCCACTTGGTCACCTTGCGAGAAGCAGCCTCGTGCCTCGAGATGCAGGTGGCACTGCCGGGTGGAGAAGCGTGTTTATCTCTGTGGATCTTCAAAGACTTTCCATGGGCCCAGAGGCCCACCCAGGTCCCACCAGGTCTTCAAGGGCCCATTTCTTCTTGGCTAGGAAGGCAGAGGGCTGGTCCAGGCAAGCAGCTAGCAGAAGCCCTGGGGAATTGCTTATATACTCGGATTTAAAGCCAGCTCCCCAGTGGCTCCAGCATGCTCCTGGGACCCTCACCCGGCTGCCCTCTGACCTCGCCTCCTCCCACTCTCACCCTCGTCACCCTCCCACCTCCCCACTTTCCCCCAGAAGCAGGAACTCAAGGCTTTGGAGTTTGCTCTTCCTTCTGCCTGGAAATCTCTTCTCCAGACACCTGCATCCAGGTGTTTACTCCACGGCCACTTTTTCGGGGGGGCTTCCCTGGCCGCCCATTTCAAAACTGCACGCCCCGCCCCTCCCCACATGGCCCTTTCCTCTTCCTCTTGCTGGTGCCACCATCTAACATACTCAGTCACCCATTCACCCTGCTTATCACCTGTCTCCTGCTCCAGAATGTAAACACCATGAAGGTGTCGGGGTTTTTTCCTTCTTTTTTCCCTCTTTTGTTCGCTGCTCTAACCGTGGCTGCAGCAGCACGTGGCGCTGGCAGCCCTGCAGAAGCGATTCGCAGCGCGTGATGAGAGGCAAACTCCCCCGTGCCTCCCGGAGCCTGTCTGTGCGACTGCAGCTTTGGTTCTGCCGGAGAAAGGGGGCCTGAGCCCAGGGCCCACCTGGGGCCTACCCTCCCCCAGCCCACATTGTATAGATGAGGAAACTGAGACCCTGAGACGGAAAGGACCCGGCCAAGGTCTAAGCCATGGCTCCTGGCAGGGAGGAAATGAGAGGCTGTTGCTCTCACTCCCAGCTGCTGTTACGAATCCTAATTGGCCCCTGGGGGAGGCCCCAGGCCAAGCGAGGATGTTTAAGGATGATCATAAAGTCTTTTGGTGCCAGAAGGCATTTTTGTGCTTCCAAGTGGACTTGGAGGAACCTGTGGCCCCGGAGTGCTGCTTTTCTGGGCGGTTCGAGCCTCCACCACTTTCACTTCCTTCCCGGAGGAGATGCCGGGCCGCGCTCAGGGCCTGGGAAGTGGTTACATCAGCGTCGGTGGTGCAACCCGGGTCTTGAGCTCCACATGAGACTGGTCAGCCTCAGTTCTGCAGCCTGTGGACGCCACGGGGCCACCCCACCCCTCCACCCCAGCCTCGCTATTCCTGCCATTTCCTGGGGGACTCGTGTTCTCCTGGTGACCTGGCGCTTTCCTCTGTATGGGCTGCAGGCGCCATCCACATCTCCCTGGCTTTGTAAGCCCCCTGCTCTGTCTGATAAGGGTTTTCACCCCTGCAGATACCGAGAGAGACTCAGTCCCTCAGGTAGAATGCAAACAGACAGACCCCACAGCCCACCTGACTCAGGATTTGAGGCACCAAGATGTCCTTCCTCCTTTCTGGAATCAAAACTAGCCTGCCAATGTGTGTGTGTTGGGCTGGGGCCGGGGAACGTGAGGGTCTTGGGGAGAGTCTGGAATCTCAAACCGGACAGAAATATGAACAGTGGGCAGTGCCCGTTCCCCAGAGAACCCTCTAGTTTGGTTTTGCTGTTTCTTGGGTCTGTGATCCTCCTGCCCCCACCCCCATGGGTTAGCTCATCCTCCTCCTGGGGGCTTGGGGAATGGTGACTGGGAGAGGACACAAAGGAACCTGGAAATGTTCTATGTCAGCTCTGCCCAATAGAAATATAATGCAAGCCACGTATGCTATTTTAAATTTTCTAGTAGCCACATTAAAACAGTAAAGAGAAACAGGTGAAGTTAAATTTAATGTTTTCTTTTATGCAACATATCTAAAGTATTATTTCAACATGTACTCGACACAAAATATTATTAATGAGCTATTTTACGTTTTTTTCATAGTAAATCTTAGAAATCCTATGTGTATTTTACGCTTACAGTGCATCTCAGTCTAGACAAGCCACTTTTAAGAGCTCAGTAACCGCTTGTGGCTAAGGCACTGGACAGCCCAGGTCTCTATCTCCATTTGAGTAGCAGTAATGGGTACATGGATGTAGACATATGTAAACATGTGGCTAACTCTGTCTTAAGGATTTGTGCATTTCACTGTATGTAAGTTACTCTTCAATTAGAAGTTGTAAAAAATACTATTAAAGGCTCTGCTCAAAGGCCACCTGTGTTTTCCTGAACCCACCCTGGGTTGAAATGATTGATTATTAATTAATTATTAATAGCTACCTTGGTTATACTGTGCTCCCGTTGTATTCAGTCCCTCCTCGTACTGTAGCTGGTTGTTTCTGGGTCTCCCCTGCTTTATTATAAGTGCCCAGGTGAAGACCATGGTTTGTTCCTTTTTTAATTCCCCAAAGGGCCGCTGGCTGCATAGATGGGAAATAAGCAAGCGTGGCTGAGTCTAATCCCCGTTCGTTGTAAGCCCTCTCTGGGCGGGCTGCAGATGGGCTGATCATTCCATTCTGTTTCTCAGTCCTATTCCGGATGTCGGCAAAGGAGACGGAGAGGAAGAGGAGGAGGAAGATGGCATGGGGCTTTGTCTGCCAGCCACCCCAAAGAACTGCCTTCCTCGCCGGGGCATCAGCGTCCTGGAGAAGCTCATCAAAACGTGCCCGGTGTGGCTGCAGCTGGGTCTGGGCTACGCGGAGGCGGCCAGGATCCTGCACCGGGAGCCGGCCGGGGTGAGTCGGGGTCCCTCCACCGCACACCTGGGGGCTGGCGCAGCTGTGTTGTGCTCCACGCGTGCCTCGGCTCCCACATGGGAGCAGCTGCCACCCAGACGGCTTCCCGTTGCTTTCCTTTCAAAACGGAGGTTGATCAGCTTTTCGACCCCAGTGTTTTCCAGATCTCAGGAGTGGGAGCTGGTGGGAGGCCTGGTTTCTGCTCTGCGGGGAGCAGGGAGTGGGTGGCTGGCGTGGGCTCTCTGGGCATTGGGGCGCCTGAGAGGCAGGCCTGAGGGGTCAGGCGTGCCACGCTGGCCTGCTGTGACCTCGAGAGCTCAGCCAGGCATCCCGGGACTAGAGAGTATCAGGACCACAGTAAAAATGGCTTTACCCTCCATTGCACGTAGGAAAATAAAGGGGCCGTGTGGTGGAGTCCAAAGATGTTCAGGAGTCAGGCTCTGTGAGTTGGGCAAACGGCTTAGACTTGCTAAGCCTCGCTTTTGTCACTTTGAAAAGGGGACATGAACCCCTCCAGGGCTGTGTTCCTGTCACGTGGGAGGATCGAGATGGTAGATGGATGCATGGATGGACAGATGGACAGATGACAGGTGACGAAATGTGAGTCAGAGCCCAACATTTGCTGTTTCGCCTCCCACACACATTTCTCTTACATGCTGCTTACTTTAAAAAAAAATTTTAATTTTTTTAATTATAAAAGTGATACACATATGTGTTCATTATTTAACAAAAACCAAGCTGGACAGAAGTGAATAAAGTAAAAAGCAAAATGCCTCATAAAGATCTTTTCCACCTACTCTAACCAGCTCTCTCCCCAGAAAGCTTTTTTTTAATTGAGGTGAAATTCATATAATATAAAATGAGCCACTTTAAAGTGTACAATACAGTGACATTTAGTACATTCACGATATTGTGCAATTCACCACCTCTACCTAGTTCCAAAACATTTTCATCACCCCAAAATAAAGCCCCAAACTCATTAAGATGTTACTCCCATCCCCTATCCCAGCCACCAGTAACCACCACTCTGCTCCCAGGAGTCATTTTCCCCGCGGGTTCCCAGCCCTCTGATGGCAGGGGTTCGCTCGCTAAGTCCTCACCGTGTTCCAAGTTCTCCACGTGAGTTTGCCCACTGATCCTGACAGTAGCCCCGAGAGGCAGGTGTTGCTACTCCGCCCATTTTACGGATGAGGTAACTGCAATACGAAGACACTGAGTGCCCTCCCCTCGGGGACGCAGGGAGGGGGGCAGAGCTGGGATTTGAACCCAGGCAGTCTGGGTGCCCCGTGCTGTGTTGCACACGCGAGTTTTATTGGCACAGATGGGCTCGTGTCTCCCAGCCGCCGGGGACTTTTGCCGGTCTCACCTTTGGCTTGTAGGGCTCACCTGCCTCCCAGGAATAGCCCAAACGTACAAATACCTGTGGCTCAGTTGGCGCGTGGACTCATTCACCCCAGACTGGGTAAAATCCATCAAGCCGGCAGTTGTACGTGAAAATTGGAAATGCTAGAACTCAGGGGGCCTCCTGCAGAGCCCCAAACTTGCCTTGCCACAGAGGTCCCTGGCACAGGGAGTGGGGACTGTGGAGGCCTGAAGGTGAGCAGGGTCCCCTCAAGGCCAGGGAAACCCTCCCCAGGGAGAGTGACCCAGGTGCCCCGGGCCGGCAGCCCCCTGAGTGCCCAGGTCAGCCTGGAGTCTGCAGATGCCGGTTTTCCTGGAGGGATGAGCACGGAGGGGCGTGGAGGGGAGGAGGCAGGGAGAGTATAGTGCCCGAGGAACAGCGTCTGTTGTTTTATTCCTCCCCACCGAAAGGTTTTCAGCTTTGACGTGACAGAGGGCTTCAGATGATGAAACTGGGTAGAAGATAAACTCAGATCTCGTGCCAGCAGGTGGTCCAGCATCCATGCGCAGGCCGAAGCCCCCACCAGACATCCACCCCCCAGTAGGTTCTAAGGGCATTAGGGTCCCACCCTTGCTGGGAGGGTGCAGCTCAAAGCTAGCCCAAGGGGCAAGTTTTTGATGGCTGAGGGATGGCCATTGTCTGGATTTTTCTTGGTCAGGAGGAGGGGTGTGTGTCGGTGGGGATGGACCAGACAGTGAGGGGCAGTCCCAGGAGAAGGCAGGTGAGTCTCCAGGCCAGCAGGCTGGGCGGGACAGAGGTCATGACCACTTTGTCAAAAGATTCAGTCCTGTCTTGAGAAAGTTTGAAAAAAACACAACTAAAAATGACAGTAGTGGTTCTCTCTGGAGGATGCTTGTTAATGCCAAGCCCCGTACTTTACGGGTAGCATCTTGCAGTACTCCTCCAAGGTGGACTCCGCTATTACACCAGCTTACAGATAAGGAGACTGAGGCTACGAGGAGTGCTTTAGTTTGGGTTTCCCCAGAAGCAGACCCTGAGACAAGGGTTTGAGCGCTAGTGGCTTACTTGGGAGGTGATCCCAGGAAGCACCAGCAGGGGAACTAAGTCAGGGGAGGGGAAAGTAGCCGATAAAAGGGACTTCATCATGCAAGTTCCCCCTGGGGCAACTGAGCTGGCTGCTGCTGGGGAGCTCTGGGAGGTGGGGTCTCTCACACTTCCCAGGGTTACCCCACCCTGGGGGCGAGGGAGCTGAGTATCCTTCACAACTCCTGATTGTCCCGGGTTAAAGCCTGTGGGGTCTGAGGATTCATTTTCCAGCCCCTTCTCTCTGCCTTGAGTGTGAGATCTGGCTCTTGCCAGAAACAGCCCTGCGTGGAGAGGTGCCGAGCTGGCTGTGGGTCGTAGGGCTGGAGTCCACTAAAAACACAAGGCCCGGGGATGGGTGGGCACCTGCAGCACCGGCCCCTAGAGTGAGGCAACTTGCCCAGGGAGTTACAGGGCTGAGGTGTGAAACTACCTAGACCAAGCACACCCTGCCACAAGTGAGTAGCAGGAGAGAAACAGACATACGAGTAATTTTCTAAGGTCAACCAATACCACATGGGTTTGGATATAAGCCGTATTTATAAAGATGGGTAAGATATGATCTTACCACTGTCCTCTTAGCAGGTCTGGTAAGGGCTCCACGCACAAATGTGAACCATAAAGGCATGAGGAAGGGGTATCTAAGTGTTCTGTGAAAGGCAGGGCAGCGAGTTACCTGGAGGAGGGAGAGAGCACATCCAGATGGGGTGATCTGGGCAGGCTTCCTGGAGGAGGCAGGCACTGAGCTGGGCCATGCAGGATGGATGGGCAGGATGAGACAGGGGAGCTGAGAGGGTCTTTTGGGGAGTGGATGGGTGATATAAGCTGAGGCCCCGAGATGGGCACAAGCCTAGCTGGGCACTCGGGGATGGAAGGCAGCATGGCTAGAGGGATTGGAGCTGGCCTGAGCCCCTGGAGAGCGGGACTACGTCACATTCATCTACCTTGTGACTCCATGTCTGACTCCAGCCTGGGTGCAGAATGGGCCTGGCTCTGATTGTTCCCTGGAACAAATGAATGAAGGACGGCAGGGCGGATGGGTCTGGGCTTCCCTTCACTCCAGGCAGGGGGAGGTACCCAGGCAGCCAAGGCCCCGAGAACTCTTCTCCAGCCCAGGGGCTGAGTACGGAAGAGCTGAGACCACAGGTGATTGCACTACAGGAGGTCAGCCATTCCTGCCCACTGGCTGCCCCCTTCGGAGGCGCAGGGCTATGTCAGCCCTGAGGACGACAGGATGGAGGGGATGTGCCTTCTGTTGCCTTCCCTGCCCTCTGCCCTGGTGCCCCACTCCTGCCCGTGCACGTCTGTATTTTCAAGCAGAAGCAAAGTCCTGAGGCCATGCCCTGGTACAAAGATTGGCCAACTTTTACCCGGGTTGCTATATGCATGACCTTCTTTGACCTTAACAGTGATTTCTGTCAGGTAGGCGTTATTAGTGTCCTGTTTCCAGATGAGGAAACGGAGGCACAGGGCAGTTGACTCACTTGCTTGAGGTCACACAGCTAGTAGAAGCAGAGTCTTCCTGGTATGATCTTCAGGGATACTGACAAGGCCGTTTTTCACACAATAGTGCTCTCACCAAACTCTCTGAAATTCCACCAGCGCAATGACGTCATCTTTTTTTTTTTTTAAGCTACAGACACCATGGGTGGTCCCCAGACTGAGGGAGCTCGAAAGGTCTACAGAGACCACCTGGGCCCACCCCTGCTGGCACCAATGAGGGGCAGCACTTCATCATGTCTGGGGCCAGTGGTCAGGAGGCTGGGGATCCAGCCCCTTTGTCCCAAATATCTGTATGACCTTGACCACATCCCACCCCCATCCCCCTACCCGCCTCCCCTCCCAGCAGCCTGCTTCTCTGATAAGGTGTTGGGAACATACTGGCCCATTTTTCGATTTGTATGTATCCAGAAACAAGACAATCAAAAGCCTCCTTTCTTTATTCTGCACTCCAACTGGTTTTTGCATTTTAAAATAGTTTTAGATTTACAGAACAGTCGCAAGGATGGTACAGATAGTTCCCACATACCCCACGCTCAGTTTCTCCTACCGTTAACATTTCACATTAGCGTGGTGCGTTTGCCGCAATCGATGAACCAACCTTGACACCTTAGTATGAACTAAAACCCGTACTTTATCCACTTTTCCTTAGCTTTTACCTCTTGTTCCGGGATCCCGTCCAGGTCATACCACATTACATTTAGTCATCCTGTCTCCTTAGGTTCCTCTTGGCTGTGGCATTTTCTCAGACGTCCTTTGTTTTTGATGACCTTGACAGTTTTGAGGATTACTGGTCAGCTTTTTTGCAGACCGTCCCTCCACTGGCATTTGTCTGATGGCCAGACTGGGGTCACGGGTTTTGGGAGGAAGACCGCAGAGGTAAAGTGCCCTTCTCATCTCATCATATCGAGTGTCCATACTGTCAACATGACTTACCACTGGTGATGCTGACCTTGATCACCTGGTGAGTGGTGTTTGTAGAGTTTCTCCACTGTAAGATTGATTACTCCTCCCCTCTCCTTCCATGCTATGCTTTTTGGAAGGAAGTCACCATGCTCAGCCCTCGCTTAAGGAGCGGGGAGTTATGCTGTCCATCCTTGATTAAATATCTAATAAAGTATTTGGAATTCTTCTGCATGAGAGATTTGTCTCTTCTGCCCCATCTATTTATTATTTGGTCATTTTCTTATATCAATACGGAAGCATGGATACTTATGTTATACTTTGGGTTACAATCCAATACTACTTTAATTATTTTGTTGCTCAAATTGTTCCAACTTTGGCCATTGGGAGTTTTTCAGTTGGGTCCTGTATCTTTGACATAGCCCCATCATTGTGTGTGTGTGTGTGTGTTGTTTGTTTGTCAGAGCACTTCCTTACTTTTTGGCAACATAAGATGCTCCAGCCTCATCTTGTGTATTTCCTGCCGCAGTCCTAGAGCCCTGGTTCCTTTTACTGGAGAATGATGTTGGGAACCAAGATCTGGGTGTTGTGTGTGTGTTCCTGGCTACTGGAATGTCATTGCTTCTAGGCCAGGGTAGTTTCTAGTGAAGGGAAACGTCGTATAAAGAAAGTTGCTGCTGGGAGTGGGGGCTTCGCTGAAGAGTTGCGGTAACCTGAGTTGTGATAGGGACCAGCCACATAGGTCGTGCAAGGCACCCTCCCAGGTGTGAGCCCGAGGAATACCAACTCCGTTCAGTATTAGAGAGAACAGCATTCAGTGAAGCCCTTCTCTCGCCCCTTCCTAGTGCAGAGGCCAGGGGGAAGGGCACAGTCACCAGTTCCTCAGGATTGCTTTGTGTCACGCACCCACTCATCTTTCTAACCGCCCTGCCGAACAGGGGTGTGAGCTCTGTGCTGTCAGTGGGAAACTCGGCTCTGAGACTCTGAGACGGTAGGAGCCTGCCCGAGGAATGTGGCTGCTAAGTGGTGGGACTGGACTCGCATGGACACTGACTGCCTCAGAAGACTTTAAAAAAATAGAGTGTCTTGGCTTCACCCCCAGAAATGCTTCTTTCTTTGGTTTGGAGTGAGCCTCGGCCCTGAGCATGTTCTAAAAGCTCCCTAGGTAGCTCTGATATGCAGCCAGGGTTGAGAAATACTGCTCTGTGCCGTGCTACAACCACGCCACAAGGAATGGGAAAGGTGGGCCTCGGTTTCCCCATATGTCAAATAAAGGTATTGGGCAATGTGTCCCTTTCTTCTGTTTCCGGTCCTCAGCGGTTCTGAGGATTTGTGACTTGGCTGTCTTACAGCCCTTT
Source organism: Varecia variegata (assembly GCA_028533085.1). Classification (NCBI taxonomy): domain Eukaryota; kingdom Metazoa; phylum Chordata; class Mammalia; order Primates; family Lemuridae; genus Varecia; species Varecia variegata. The sequence goes on along the minus strand of CM052442.1, from coordinate 9,017,398 downwards.
GCGCACACACACACTCCCGGGCTCTGTCAGAGTCAGGACTGGGGATGTGAGGACGTTTGCCACGGGCTTGCCCACTCACTCCCACGTGTCCAGGGTGGGCTCCCGCCGCTGGACTGCCGACCTCCATAGGCACCTGCAGCTGTGGCCTCTCGGAAGAACCAGCCACTTCTGTTCCTGCCCTGACAGGCATGATTGGAAATTTTCCCCCAGCAACTAGAAAATAGTCCTAAAATAACAAAAGTGGAAAAGCAGACAGCTCTGGGTTGTCCAGGCCAGAATTGGATAGTAAAAACCAAACCATTTATAGTGTATTTAGCTTTGGGTTTTTACGTATGTATCTGGAGAGGGCGAGGGGAGTGCGGTGGTTGCATAATTCTCTCCCCAGTCATATTCTGTCCCAGCTACTGGTGAAACCAGCTGGTCTTTCCCAAACCCACACTGGCTGGGGAGGCAGGAGAGGGTCCCGTGGCTGGCTGCACCCCCTCCTGGATTGCATGCAAGCCTCGGGGAGATGGGAACACCCCAGGGGCACTGACGCTGGAAGAGTATCTTCTGGAAGGAAGTAGTCCTGGGATCCTTCAGCCTCTCCCTCACTACAGACTAGAAAAAGCCAGCTCAGAGAGGGGAGGTGACTTGCTCCAGGACGCAGAGCAAACCGGCATCAGAGCTAGGAAGGACACAAGTGTCCCGACTCTCAGCCCAGTGTTCTTACCGCTGCTGCCCACCTATTGTTTTGGGTTTTTTTGGGGGGAGGGGAGTGTTGGGATGGAGAATCCTAGCTCTTCAAAGAAAATTGGCCCCTCAGAGGGGGTGTGCCACCTAGCAGTTTGTACAATTGGGGGAAGAGGTTTCTTCTGCTTTCTGAGAATTCCTGATCTGGTACACTGGGGGAGCTGGCAAAAGGAGAGAGAAAAAAAGAAGGAACAGAAGGCACAGCTGACTCAGCCAGACAGCAGACATGGCTGGTTCCCAGAGTGGAGAGAGGTTGCGTAAGGACACTGGGCACAGCAGGTTCCTTGGTGGCCTGGTTAACCCGGGAGGCTTTCAGGAGCAGCGGCCGATGGAGGGTCCCACTGTGGGCATGGCTGTGACCGCTCCATTTGTGGAACCCCGGCAGCCCTCAGGTGAGTGTCCTGGAGGTGAGCAAAGGTGGCCCCGGCACCTGCACTTGTCTCCCCATGTTCCCTCACTGCTCGCCTGGCTCTTCCTCCCGCTGCTGAGGCCAGAATTCTGGAGCTGCTAATCAGGACATCTTTCCTCGTCAGGACACCTCCTGCCCACCCTGCTGCCTTTCTGATTGTTGGAGCCATCGGTGAACAGTCAGGACAGGAGTGCTAGGGGCCCTGTGCCATCTGTCCTCAGGGCTGGGATGCAGGCAGCAGGGCCTGGGGAAGGAAGCACCATGTACTGAGACTTGTTATGTAGCAAACACTCTGCTGAAGTCACCTGTGCAGCCTTTTCAATGGCTGGCTTTCGGACTTCCCATTGAGCTCTGTGCACTCCTCAGGAGCACCACGTAGAAGGGAGAGAGGAGGGGGATACCCAGCGGCTGAGGTCCCATGTCCGTATACTCCTTGAGGCTGGGTCAGCGGGGGATGCTTTCAGCTTCAAGTAACAACAAACCTGGCTGATGGTGGCTTCAGCCATAAGGCCACCATTGTTTACCTAATGAGAAGTCTGGAGGTTAGGATCAGGGCTGGTTTAATAGCTTAGTGATGCATTCAGTTCCCAGATTCTTCCCACTTGTCTGTTCTTCCATGGTCAAAGTGTTGGCCTTTGGTCCTCAGGTTTGATCCTCATGGTTGCAAAATGGCAGCTACAGCTCCAGCCATCTCACCCATTCAGAGGCAAATGGCTTTCTTCTCCTAGGCTCAGTCCTTTTTTTAGGGAACAAATGTTGTTTCACATGCTTTATTGGCCACCCCTAATTGTGAGGAAGGCTGGGAAAGGGCAGCAGCGTAGTCATGACTGGCCTTGACCAAACATGATGCATCTCCTGAGTCAGGGGACATTGCCTGAGTCAGAGGACATTGCCACCCAGGTCACAATCAGGGTCTATTAGCAAGGAAGGGGAGAGGGGACTGGTTCTTGGGGAGCTGACTCGTAGTGACTATCACAGGCAGGAACTGTCATCCCATTTTGCAGAGGAAGAAGCAGCCCAGAGAGTTCACACAGCTCCGAGTGGCCAACTAAGGACTAAACTTGGAGAGTCTGGCTCCAGGGCCTGCGGGCTAAAGTCTTACATGAAAGGGCCCCAAGGCCCAGCACTCTGGGCTTTTCCCTTGAAAGCCCATCCCCTTTCCCTGTCTCTTTACCAACCTGCACCCCCACACCGTTGTCTCATCTATACAGTGGGTATAATATTCCAAGCCTCAGGGAGGGAGCTGTTGCAAGGCAGCTAAAACCCCTTGAGTGGTCACATTGGCAACACATATACTAAAATTGGATTGAAACAGAAAAGATTAGCATAGTCCCTGTGCCAGGGTGGCATACAAATTCATGAAATTCTCTATATTTAAAAAATTAAAAATAAATAAATAAATAAAAACCCCAGCATGGTGCTTCGCAAAGAGTATGTGCTCATTTAACACTGGTGGGTTGGTTGGTTTGGAGCTTATATATTATAGTGGTCACAACTTTGGCCTGAAGGTCATTGGTCTTGCATTCTTGTCCTGGCCCTGCCATTAACAAGTGAAATGACCTCAGGAGGTCTTTTTACTTCTCTGGGTCTTGGTTTCTTTGTCTGTAGAGTGAGGGGCTAGGCCACATCACTGGCTTTCAAACTTTCCACATGGGTACTACTTAGGAGCACCTCATAGAAGGAAGAGAGGAGGAGGATACCCAGAGACTGAGGCCCCATGTCCATCTACCCTGTGGCTGTATCATTGCCTGCTATTGCATAGCAACCCACCCCAACATTCAGTGGCTTAAAACAGTCACCATGTTTGCTCACAGTTCTGTGGGTCAGCAATTTGGGCTGGGTTCAGCTGAGTGGTTCTTCTGCTGGTCTCTTCTGGGTTTGATTATGCAGCTGCGATCATCTGGCAGCTTAACTGGGCTGGATGGTCTAAGATGGCCTCACTATGTGACCTGTGGTAGGTGCTAGCTGTTGGCTGAGCCACGTGACTCCAACAGGCTAGCTCAGACTTCTTCACGTGACAGCAATGGTCCAAAAGGGTGAGCGTGGAGGCTGACGTACCTCTTGAGGCCTAGGCTCAGAACTCCACAGCGTCTCTTCTGCTGTGTTCTTTTGATCAGTGCCAGTCCCAAGGCACTGTTTCTACCAAGAGGTGAAAGTAGACTCCACCTCTTGATTGGTCCTTGGTGAGTATCCTGTTGGGTGCTCTCCTATGCAATATCTCCATTACCTCTTCCAACACTGACAGGCAGGACTTTGGGTTCTTTTTTTTCTATTTGTTTTTAAATTCTCCATATACTAGTAAAGTTTTATTTTTTGTTTGTGCTGGGTGATGACAGGTGTTACTACTCCCATTTACAGATCAGAACACTGAGGCTCAGGGAAGCCACGTAATTACCTAGGGTCAAGAAGCTGGTAACTGGCTGCTCAGGGCCCTCTGGGAGCCCAGGAAGAAGCACAGATTGGACCCTGCCCCCAGTTGGAGGAGTTCCTGTTGGGGGGCTCCTGTCTTCTTTCTTTCTCTCTTGGAATGTAAGGGTGGAGAACAGGGTCCATGTCTGAGCAAAGTGAAAACACCTATAAATGGTTATGTGCTAGGTGTGAAAGAGCTGGTTAGGTTGCAGGGCGGCATCGAAGGAGGTCCCAGTTGAGGCTGGCAACTGTGGTCTGTTGTGCCAGTCACCCCGGGGAGATCAGTGGGGGCGGGGGTGTCAGAATAGTAAGGGAAAGTAGCCATCAGTATGTTGTATTGTGACCCTGGCCCATGTAGACCCCACCACTAACAAAAAGTCTGCCCTTATTGCAGGCAAGGGTCTTCTATTTATTCTCTTCTGTTTTATTTTGAAAAAAGAAATTGTTTTTAGGTTGGAAAAGGAAATTGTTGGTGGCATTCTCACTAAAGGGACATGACGTGCAGTTTGAAGAACACTGCCCTTCCTTCCTTCCTGTGCCGTCCCTGACACGGGGGAGGGGCGTGGGCAGCTCTGCTATGTGCATGTGCTTCTAACCCCTGACCTGGGCATGTGTCCTCTCACATGGGCACCACACGTGCAAAGGGAGCCCTTTCCCCCTGAAGAAAACCACTTTGTGGGGACAATAATCGCATACCCCTGTAGGTTTAGTAAGAGAATAAAGTGAGATCACGGAATCTAATGCACTGGTGTTTGGGCTTGCGGCAGACGAGGGAGGCAATGTGTGTTAGCTGCTATTAATCAGTAATAGCAATTTTATTACAGTGTTTTATTAACAACTGGAATAATACTATTATATTAATGATTCTGATTATATAATGATATAATAATAGTATGACAACCCAAAATAAGTGACTGAGGCAAAGATCTCAATCAATAGAGGTTTATTAAGCCAAAGTTTGAGGACGTGCCTGGGAAAAGCACAACCACAGACAAATCTGTGACTGTTTGTCGGCAGGGGGATTTGGGAGCTGCATTATCTTAGGGGGACAGGACATACAGAAAGGAAAACAAAGGGCGGGGAGGGGGGGGGCGGACAGTGAGGCAAAATGGCTACATTCTTGCCAGGCCCAGAAAATTGACATTTTATATAAGATAAAGAAGAGAAAAAGGGAGTGAAGGAAGCATCAATTATGTAGATGTCCCTGGATAGGTAGAAGAATGTTTGATCTTGTCTTGTGGCTGTTCTGCACCTGGGAAGATAAACTTGTGATTCATTATTAGCGTGGAATTGAACAAACTTTAATTTTAGGCGCTAGACTTAGCCTGTAGACCCAAAGGTACAATTTGCATGTCCTTGTTTATATAGGAAGCCAGCAAGGAATTTCCTTATGAATGATCT
>CM052442.1:8940326-9011947 GCA_028533085.1 Varecia variegata | reverse complement strand
GGGTCAGGGAGAGGGGCTCTCCTTGTGTGGGTCTCTGCCGCCTCCCCTGCAAGGACTCCAAAGCCCTTGGAAGGCCCCAGCCTTTCCGGATTCAGAGCCCCCTTGGGGAGGGACTGAGCACCTCACAGGGGTTACCTGGGGACCCGGAGGAGGGCCATGGCTGGCTGCTGCCCGAGAGGCAGGCCAGGAAGCCAGCCACGCCGTGCCTGTGTGTGAATTAGGAAAAGGCGCTACGTTAGCTTGCTGGAGCTGCTGAAACGCAATACCACAAGCTGGGCGGCTTAAGCCACTGAAATATTGCTCAAATTGTCGCACAGTTCTGGCAGCTAGAAGTTCAAGATCAAAGTGTGGGCAGGGCCACGCTCCCTCTGAAGGCATGAGAGGAGGGTTTTTCCCAGGCCTGCCTCCGAGCTTCTGGTAGTTTCTTGGCTGTGGCAGCAGAACCCTGATCTTCACATGGCCTTTTCCCTGCCTGTCCGTGTCCTCATTCCCTCTTTTTGCAAGGACACTAGTCATGTTGGATTAGTGGCCCACCCCACTCCAGTACAACCTCATCTTCGCTAACTACATCCGCAATAACCCTGTTTCCAAATAAGATCATGTTCTTATTGCTGAGGGCTAGAACCTCAACATACACATTTTGAGGGGACACAGTTCACGCCATCACAGGTGCCTCAAACAGTCAGCATTGATCGAGATGCACAAGTCCACAGGGCCTGGGCAGCCATCTGATCCAGGCTGGGCATCCTCGAACTTGGCCAGGCTCGCTCGTGGGTCTGTGGTCAGAGGTGGGTGGGTTGGCGTACCCACACAGAGCTGGGTTCAAACTCCTGGTCTATCACTCACTACCTGTGCGACCTTGAATGGTTTACTCTGGGCTGAAAAAGGGCAATTCCATCCTCAGTGAGTCCTGGTTTCCCCAGAAACCTCCGGCTTCCTGGAATTCTTGTTAAAACCCCATCACTTGGCAGTGACGTTCAAACACCATGATTTTTCGTTGTATACATTTAGCATATACAACATGATGTTTTGAAGTATATACGCATTGAGGAATGACTAAATCTAGCTAACTAACACACGCATTACCTTACATGGCTATCATTTTTGTGGTGAGAATCAAACACCATGATTTTTGCTATAACAATGAATTTGTTTCCTAGACACTTGCCAGAGGCAGGGACTGGGGGAGGAATGGCTAATTTTGAGGAGGGAGGGAGGGGAGAGAGAGGCAGTTGCTAGTGGGGGTGCCAGGGTGCGGCAGGTGGAAGAACAGGGAAGAACCGGGGCATTTATAGCTTCCTCATTGTCCATGGGGAGAGGGAGGGAGGCTGGAGTTTCTCTGCTGATCCAGAAGCCGGGCCCAGGCAGGGAGACTCTGAGCCATCAAGGTCAAGCCAAGGTCAGGGCTCCGTGTGAAGATTCCCCTTCAGAAACTAATGGGATTCTCATCAGGGAAGAGACAGTGTGTTCCCTTCCCACCACTGAATGAGCACTGAACTGGGAGTCCAGCGACTCCCAGTTCGACTCCCAATTTCATCTCTGCCCCTAACAGGCCAGGGCTGCCCCCCGGGAGCCCCAACATCTTCACCTGGGAGGAAGCAGGTTCTGTCCAGTGGACTTGGGATGTGCCAACCCCAAATCCAAAGAGCAGAGGTTTGTCACTGTGCAGCAGTCCCAGGTTTGAACCCTGGCATTGATTGGTGCTGTAGCCTTGGACCTCTGCAAGTGTGTAAATGGGGGTGGGACAGCACCTGGACAGTCGGGGTGCTCGGGAGCTCCTTCCGGAGCCTCAGTTTCCCACCCCCGCAATGGCAGGGCTGCTGCGAGGATCAAAGTGTGTGTGCTGAGTGTTCAGGTGTGTGGGTGCAGGAATGGCTGCCTCCCCGCCACGCTCCCCAAAACTAAGCGGGCTGAGTCCACTTGTGGTTCCCAAGATGGGTTCCACAAGGCACCCCAGGGGCCACCAAAGGGACACAAGGCAGGCTGGGTCTCAAGCCAGCTTCACCCCAGACAACCCTGCTTGCATCTGTTTTACACACAGGGGATCCCACGTGGGATTTTGTTTGAAAGGAAGAGTTCTCCTGCTATTTTTTTTAATGTTTCATTTGGGAATAATTTCAAACTTGGAAAACTCTAAGAATAGAAATAGTGCGTGGAAGTAGGAACACCTGCATACCCTTTGTGACTTGTTAACATTTCCCCTGGTTTGCTCTGCAGCTCTCTCTCTTTCTGCACACATAATTGCTTTTTCTGACTCATATAAGAGTAAGCTACACACATCTGGGCCCTTTACCCCCAAATACTTTCGTAAGTACTTTATGGAATGTGTGTAAGTAGGTAAGGTTACGTAACTCTTCTGTAACCGCAGTGGAGTCGTCCATTTCATACATTCACACTAATTCCGTGTTTTTATCTAACCTACCATCTAACCTTCCAGGTTGTCACTTGACCTAATAGGGTCGTTTTTAGCTTCTCCCCTCCAGTTCAGGATCCAGTGAAGGGTCAGATGCTGCACTTAGTTGTCACGTGTCTTTAACCTCCTTTAATTTGGAGTCCATCCTACCATGCGTCACTTAGCGACAGGTATGAGAGCTGCATCGTTGGGTGATTTCATAGTATGAGCACCGTCCAGTGGACCTACGCAGACCGAGGTGGGACAGCCTGTTGCTCCGGGGCCACGGCCTGTCGCTGTGCTGAGACTGTCGGCAGCTGGAACACAGTGCTAAGGATTTGTGTAGCTCAACATAGAAAAAGTACAGTAAAAATAAGATATTACAATCCTGTGGAACCACCATCGTACACATGGTCTGTTTCTGACCGTTAAACAGTGCATGACTGTATTTCCACAGCCTTTCTTTGTCTTTTATGACATTGATATTTTTGAGGGATGCCGGTTTCCCTCCCCACCCCCACCTATTTTAAAAAATGAAAGTTCCTCATTTTGTGTTTGTCAGACGTTTCCTCATGATTAGATTGAGGTTATGCGTTCGCAGCCAGACCCCACTGACTCTTAAATTCCGACTTTGACGTGTAGCAGTTTTAGGACTAAAAGCTCCAGGCATCGGGCTCACACCTCCCTCCTGGCAGACGCCCCCGGTGGCTCTAGCATAGTCGTCAGTGGCCTTGCTACTCAAAGTGTGGTCCGCACACCAGCAGCCCTGCATCGAGCCCTGGGAGCTGTTGGTGACTCCAGGGAGAGGCAGAACTCCAGCCTGAGTCCTGCCTACCTCCACCACTGACCTACTTCCTCCACCACTGGCCACTTTTTGCAGAAAACAGCCCTTCCCTTGCCACTACCCCATCCCCTCCCTGCCCCAGCCCTGCTTCTAGACTTCCCGGCCCCTTCATTTCCGGGGTAAGATGCCCCCCTGCCTGCCTCTCCCATTGCAATGATGCTGGTAACAGAAGCCCAACGCACTGCCTGCATGGCCCACTCAGGACAAGAATAAAATAGGGCCCCGCTGTGGGCGAGACCTGTTGGAACAGCGCGAAAAGGGGTGAATGAGGAGACACAAGATCTGAGTCCACTGGCCGAGCCATCTTCTCCAGAAAGATAGTTGCTATTATGCCCAGAAAATGGGCCAGGATTCAAACCCAGAACTATCTCACTCCAAAGCCTGTGCTCCTGTCACTAGACCAAGCAACCAGCCTGGACATGGACCCCAGGTTTCAGAATCTCGACTGAGTGCACTTTCTACCATCTCAAGTTTAGGGTCCTTGGTCAGGCAGACTGGGGAGCCACAGAGGCAAATGGCTTTGGATGAACCTGTCCCTCCATCCTGTAGCTGGGAGCTGACCGGGTTCCTCATGGACTTCAGAGGACTGGTCAGAGCAGCTAGGACTTCTAGAGTCACCTCTCCTATTGCTTCGACAAACAAGTCATTCCCACCTCTTCAATGTCCAAGACCAGGCAGTGAGAGCCAGTCCCGCCTGACTCCACGATAGTCAAGCCCAAGAAATCCCCCTGCGAAGGGAGGGAGTGGGGAGGAGGCTGCGGGGTGTGAACCTTCTCCCAGTGTAGGTAAAGGGCAGGAGACGTCCGAGAGGGCGTTGAGGGCCACGCTGCCTTCTCAGTTCCTTCAACACCCTGAAGCCACAGGAGCTTCTGGAATGAAGCCTGGCTCCTAGCCCTGGGGACAGAGTGCACAACCACAATGCCAGGCGGTTGGATGTAGGGCCACGGGGTGGTGACAGAATCCCAGGTCCCTCGCCGTCCACCTCCCTGGGAGAGACCACAAAGTCAAGAATCCGCAGCTAGTTCAGGCAGAAGCAGTGGCTGGGGAATTGGATGGGGGGAGGGCTCTAGAAGGGGACCCCAGAGGCATGGAATAATGGGCCTTGTGACATTGATGGGGGGTGGAGAGGACAGGGAGGGAGGACAGGCTGTGGGTTTTTAAAAATCTACGCTGGAACCATTCACAGGGGTGTGTGCCTATAGTCCCAGCTACCTGGGAGAATCTCTTGAGCCCAGGAGTTAGAGTCCAGTTTGGGCAACACAGGGAGATCCTGTCTCTAAAAAGCAAAAATTAAAATATAAAAATCTGTGTTAAAAAAATCTAAACTGATTTTTCTGATGATAAAAGTCACTAGTGTTTATTGTTGAAAATTGATCAGTAGTATTTTGGTGAATTTCTAGTCTTTCTGAGATAGCTATAGATAGATAATTAGTTCAGGAAAGACTCGCTGCTGTAACAGATAACCCCTACCATCTCTAACGCAATAGAAGTTTGTTTCTTACTCATATAAGTCCAGCTGAAGGGAGGAGGGTTGGGGTGGGTGGCCAGGATCCATGTAGTCATTCGGGGATCTATGCTGAGGGAGGCTTTTAGGTTCCCCTGGACTTTGACATCCAGATAACAGAGAGAGAAAGGGGTGGGGTGGGCACAGGCCTAGAAGTGACTCACAACTTTGCTTTTCCACGCACAACAGAAGTGGAGTTCAGGCACTCTAAGATATCATGTTCTAAGGTTTATAGAACATGTTACCCTCCTGTCTTTCACAATAATCACGTCTAACATTTACCATACTCCGTGCTAAGCACTGTCCATCTGTCTTAACATGTCATCCTCACAACTACCCCGTGGGATGTGGACACTATTATTATCCCTATTTTATAGCCAAGGAAACTGAGGCTCAGCGAGGTTAAGTAGTGCACTCAGAGTCACACAGGAGCAAGGGAGTGGTTGACCCTGAATCCCAGGACTTGAAACACTGCACCCTCCTGCCTGCCCAGCCTCCCTCCCCCAGGGCCTCCTGGGGTCAGAGAGGACCTCAGAAAAGACAGACCCAAGCCATGGGCTGAGTTTTGCAGTGCCTGCAGCCTCATGCCTTTTGGAGCCACCCCAGCCTGGGACTTTGTGGCTTCAGGCCCTGGAGCCCACAGCCTGCGTAGCTGCCTGGCTTGTGGGCTGAGCTCTCAGAAGAGGAAGCCAGGGAACTGCAGTGATTTCCCCAGGGATGCGGTGTTGCTCAGAGCAGAACTGAGACTTAACCCGCATCTGTGCAAAGTGCAGACAACCAAACAAGGGAGCTCAGTGGGAGGGAAGGGGCTGGATTCTAATTTCATGTTAGCCGCAGACTGTACAGGTGACGTCCAACTGACCATTTCTCCTCCCAGCCTCCAGTTCTTTCATCTGTGCAGCTGAGAGTTCAGACAAGGCCAGTCGTTTCCAAACTAGTCCCAAGGAACTCTGTAGGGCCATAGACTTAGCTGGAAGCCACGTTGGGGCGGGGGAGGGGGCAGTTGAGAGGAAATGAGCAAGTCAGCCCTGCTGCCCCCACCCTGAGTCAGCAGGAGAAGCGGAATGGTGCAGAAGATGCCCCTTAACCGAAAGGCTTCCACTGCAAAAGTAAATTTAAAATCCACTGTTCTAGATGGTCTCTACTTCCTGCTCTCTTATGTTTTTATCAAATAAATCCATTCATTCAACAGTCCAACAAACATTTTTTGACGATACAGATGCTAACAGCAAAACCCAGAAAGACCCAGTCCCTGTTTTTAGGATGTTCACAATTCAAGTGAAAAACAGAGCATTAAACAAGCAACAACCACGCAGTGCAATAAATGATATTCCTTCATTGATTCACTCAACTCACTTAGCAAATACGTTTATTAAGCACCTACTATAGCCAGGCACTGTTGAGGCGTTGGATATAAACAGTGAGAGCAAGATAAAGTCCCTGCCTGAGTAAAGCTCACATTCTAGCTGGGGGAGACAGGCAATAGAGTAAACAGAAATAGGAACTGCGTTCCTAGACACAGAAACCCGCCATGAGGGTGAGTAAGGTGGTGTGGGGGCTTGGGGAATGTCGGAGAAGTCTGCTCTTCTGAGTTAGGCGGTCAGGGAAGGCCTCTCTGAGTTACATATGATACTTATTTTTCCATTCTGCAATGACAGCACCGGGGAAACTCATTGCAAGAGCATCACGCCTACTTGGTGTGGGGGTCTTCAGGGAAGACTTCTAGGAGGAAGCAAGTACCTTTAAGTGGGTGTCGTGGGCGAGGTAAGGGCCAAAGCAGAGCAGGGTCATGAGCCTCATGCTGCCCGGGGTTGTTGCATCAGAACCCTGCTCTCAGTAAGAGCCTGGTCAACAACTGGGGGGTGGAGGGTATTATAATAAGATGATAAATCCTTTCCTTTAGATCAGGGGTTTGCAAACTGTAGGGCCCCCGGCCAACTCTGGCCCACCACCTGATTTTTACAAATAAAGTTTTATTGAAACACAGTCACATCCATTCATTTGCACAGCATCTAGGGCTGCTTATGTTACAAGGGCTGAGTTGAATGGTTGGGACAGAGACTATGTGGCTCGTGAAACTGAAAATATTTACTATGCCTGTAATCCTAGCACTCTTGGGAAGATGAGGTGGGAGGATCTCTTGAGGTCAGGAGTTTGAGCCCAGCCTGAGCTAGAGTGAGACCCTATCTCTACAAAAAATAGAAAAATTAACCAGGTGTGGTGGTATGCATCTGTAGTCCCAGCTACTCGGGAGGCTGAGGCAGGAGGATGACTTGAGCCCAGGAGTTTGAGGTTGCAGTGAGCTATGATGATGATGCCACTGCACTCTAGCTGGGGTGACAAAGTGAGACTCTGTTACAAAAAAAGTTAAAAAATAAAAGTAAAAATATTTAGTATCTGGCCCCTTGCAGAAAAAAAATCACTAACCCCTCTTTTAGACAATGCTTCCTAAATGACAAAACCTCATCTCAGCCACTCATTTGGTGCTCACAACCACTCTATGTAACAGACTGCCTGAGTTTTATTATTATTCCCCAGTTTTCAGATGGGAAAACTGAGGCTCAGAGTGGCTTAGTGAGCAGCCCCCAGTCACATAGTTACCTCCATGGCAGAGTTAGGGGCCTCCTAATCTGTCCTCACTTCCTGTGTAACCCAGGTGAGCACCCTTCAGTTCATTTCTGCCTGAAAGAGAACTTTCCTTCTCCAAAATCTCCCAGCCTATGGAACATGCGTAAGGCTCCAGCCAGCTCTTTGAAATGCCCCCATTCCTACTGGTGGCAAACAGATGTGGCTTGGCCAAAACGCAAGCAGAAATCACCAGGAAGTACAGGCTACAGCCAGCAGGGCTCTCAGATGCACAGCCAGGTGGATGTGATCTCCGATCCACCCAAGACAGGTGTTCAGATCACAGAAGTATTTTGCAATCAGCATCCCAGTGGCGCTGCCTGAGGCTCCACTGAGCCTGGGATCCAGGCTTTGCGGGAAGGAGAATGGAGGATACATCCCTAACTGTCCCCAAAAGGATGGGATTGGAGCCCATGTGTTTAAGTGATGCTTAGTTTGTGTTGGTCCACGAGTAGCTATCAGGTCAGTGTGTCTGTGTGGACATTTCTTGCCATTGTCAGGGGCAAGAGACCCAGGTTCTAGTCCGAGCTCTGCTACTGACCAGCTGTGGGCCTTTGAGCTAATTTCTCCCATCTCTGAGCCTTGATTTCCTTACAATGAGGTCGGACTTGATGAAGCTACGGAGTGCTAGAGTCAGCTCCTGCCAGCTCACGGGAGCTGACAGTGCATCTCTTCCCAACTTCATGTTCATGTAGGTAGTTTGAAATTGGCCATTGTGGAAATATTTATATCATGGATGTTGGCAAATGCTGCAAATGAGGGCTTTTATTGTCCTTTGGAGAGCCGGTTGTTAAGCCTTGCCCAGCACACATCTGCCTAAGGCCCACAGTAGATCCCAGCATCTGTGACCTAATGCTGGGCAGGACAGAGTGATGCCCAGTGAGAACACATGGTGCTCGGTGCAGCCCACTGTCCGCAGCCTACGGCCCAAGCCTGGGCTAGGGGCTGGAAAGGCAGCCATGGGGCAGAGGCTCAGAGAAGTTTATTGACTCGCCCTGGGTCACACAGCCCCAGGGAGCTCACAGGGTGAGGAAAAGGGCAGGCTCTGAAACAGGCGAGGCATGTGGGAGCTGGAGCAGGAGCCATCCAGTTGTGCTGAGCATGCGGGTGAGGACGGGGAGAAATTGGCAATGGGCAAGGAGGGAGGGTGTTCCATGCCGAGGGAACTGTGTGTGCAGAGGCCTGGAGGAGTGAACGAGTTGAGGGGATGGGCCGTGATGCAGCCCAGGGAGATGTTCTGTGGGAGGCCCATAGAGCAGAACGTCACCCTGAGTTGGAAGATGTAAAGTAGAAGAAGCACCAGTGACTGGGGGGCAGGCCAGGAGGGCTTCATGGAGGAGGAGAATCTTGAAGGAAGAGTGTCAAATTAGTAGGAAGGTGGGATTGTGGGTGAGAAAAAAAGCTGGATTCAAGTCCTGGTTCACCACATTCCAGCCACATGACCTTAGTCAAGTAGCTTAAATTCTCTGAGACTCATTTCTGTCATCTGTCAAGTGGCACAATGAACCTAACCCACCTCACGGTGTTGTTTTTAGGAAGTCCTCGATATAATGTTTGTAAAGTATGCTTTGCCTTTTAAAGCATCCCACAGATGTCCATGCTGTAAGGGAGACATAGAAGGCAAGGGGAGGGGCCTGTCACATGGGTGAGTGTGGCCAGAGCCCAGGGGCAGCAGGCAGGTGACCTATCCTGAGGTCATTGACTAGAATCTAGGCACTAGATAGTCTGGCTGGAGGATAGTAGAATAAATCTTCTTGGAGAAGTGTCCGTGGGCCCAGACAGGAAGGCCTGGAACACCAGGGTACAAAACCTGAACTTGACTCTCTAGGCCACGGGGAGCCCACCCACTGCCCCACCAACTAGCAGCTCCAGAGCCGCCAAATATCCCCTGGGGGACAAAATCACCCTGGGTGAGAGCCACTGCTTTAAAGGAAAGTAACTTGCCTGATTATTCTTGGTGAGTTATTAATACAACGCTGAGAAAAAATTACATCTTCAAGGCAGAGTAAAAAATCAGTCGGCTCCAAACCAGTGCGTGAGTTACGGGTGGGCTGCAGAAGGCGCAGGACTGTGTTTCACGGCCGTGCCAGTGGGCACGCCTTGTTCTCTAACTCATAAATCAAAAAAGAAAAAAATCTCCATGTGCCAGGATCCCAATAATTAAATTATCCACATGAAAAACAGCTCAATGTGCAAAATAATCTTTCCCCGGGAACTCTTTAGTCCTGTCTCAGGTGACGGGACGCTTCCCAAAGCTGCCTCATCTTGCACAGGGCGGGCACAGAAACCTTGAGACGATCCGAGGCGCCCAGAGCGGAGCAGGCGTGAGAAGCACGGCTGTTCTTCAGCGGGCGTTTCCGTGGGAGCGTGGCAGGGCGCTCCGTGGAAATCAGTTCACAGAATTCTCACCAAAACCCCGCAGGACAGTCGTGTTGTCTGTGTCAGCTCACACACGACTAGAAACGCAGGCTCAGAGAGGTCAAGCAGTTTGGCCAAGGCCGCACAGCTGGTGAGTCGTGCCCTGGGATGGATATTCTGGGTTTTTCTGACTCTGCTTTTCAGGGCTGTGTGTTACCGTACCCTTCAGCCCACCCATTTTACAGGTGGGAAAACTGAGGCCACCTGAGGAAGCAGAACACAGATGTCAGTAATAATTCACTTTTCCTTAGCACTTTACAGGTTCTGAGGCACTTACATATCAAGGAGTCTAACAGTCTATCAGGGCTGGTGTTGCTGGCCCCATCGTGCAGACGTAGAAACGGAGTGTGGCCAGAAAGGAAGGGCACAAGGCACAGTGTCCTCTGGGCAACCAAGCGTGGGTGAGTTATGAGCAGAACTCACATTCGCTGGGCAAACGTTATCAGAGGCCTCCACAGTGCCAGTGCCGCTCCTCTGGAGCCAGAACTTAGACACGTGGCTGCACCTAGCTGCAAGAGAAGCTGGGAAATGTGGTCTCCGTTTGGGGTGGCCACGTCCCAGCTAAAGTCAGGAGTTCTGTTACTTTGGAAATAAAGAGGAAACTGGACAATGAGGGAAGAGGGGAAGCGGCGGGCAGTCTTGGGCACTCTTACCAGGCTAGAACAGGACTGAGCCGGCAAGAAACACAAGGTCCCCCATGGCTGGTTGTACATGACCCCAGAATCACAGTCCCCAGCAGAGCCATTGGCCTTAGGCTGGGAAGGTCCTGTGGTAGGGACCCGCTGTGACTCACTTGGTGTGTCTCCTGCCATCAACCAAGTGCTTGTTTTGTGCCAGCCACTGCCCCGAGCACCACCTGCAGGGCTAGGATTTGGGGGAGGTGAGTGACACACTTGCCTTAGGTGCCAAATGTAAGGGGAGAGCCAGAAAAACTCAGGAATTGAGATAAATTTTATAGAGATATATATGTGTGTGTGCGCATATACATATATTTTTAAAAAACAATTCAGTGGTTTTTTGGTATATTCTCAAGGTTGTGTGACTAAAACTACTCCAATTCCAAAACATTTTTATCACCCCAAAAAGAAGTTCTGGACCCCAGAATTCTGTAGCAGTCACTCCCGATTGTCCGCCTCCCGGCTCCTGGCAACCACTACTCTACTTTCTTTTGCTATGTATATGCTTATTCTGCACGTATCATATAAATGGAGTTAGTAATATATAATATGCCCAATATGTAGTCTTCTAGGACTGGCTTCTTTCACTTAGGATAATGTTTTCTGGTTTTTTTTTTTTTAAGAGACATGGTCTCACTCTCACCCAGGCTGGAGTGCAGTGGCATAATCATAGCTCACTGCAGCCTCATAATCTGGGGCTCAAGCGATCCTCCCATCTCAGCCTCCCAAGTAGCTGGGACAAAGGCGTGTGCCACCATATCTGGCTAAATTTTTTTTTAACTTTTTGTAGAGACAGGGTCTTTCTATGTTGCCCAGGCTGGTCTCCAATGCCTGGCTTCAAGCGATCCTCCCACCTTTGCCTCCCAAGGTGCTGGGATGATAGGCTTCTAGGCGTGAACCACCTCGCCCAGCCTAGGATAATGGTTTCAAGGGTCATCTACATCATGGAGTGTATTAGCAGTTTGTTCCTTTTTATTACCAAATAGTATTCCATTGTATGGGTGTACCACATTTTGTCTATCCATTCACCAGTCGATGAACATTTGGGGCTGTTTCTGCTTTTCGGCTATTATGAACAATATCGCTATGAACATTTGTGTGCAAGGCTTTGTGTGGAAATATGTTTTTGTTTCCCTCTGGTATATCACTAGGAGTAGAACTTTTGGGTCATATGGCAAGATAAGTAATATTTTAATGCAATATTTTAAGAAATAAAGGTTAGTGCAAAAAAGCCATGAAGAACAAAGTATCAACATTTTAAATAAAGACACACTGTTGAATGTTTTATGACCCTGCATTATTTTGCAACAGGAAAGTGATTTGCAATGGGCCCGTGGGTTCCAGGCCCGAGTGAGTTTCACCAGGGCTGACAATGGTGTGCAAACAGATTGGCAACAGGATTTTATACACAGTCGTGTTTTGTGAGTGTAGAGCATTCATGAACTTTTTCCACTTGGTTCACAATATGAGAAGATATTTTGATAAATATGTATAAGAACACACATTTTTCCTTTTGACTCCGGCCTCAGTATGGCTCTGACCACCCACGTCATTTCATTTAATCCTCAAACATCCTCGGGCACCTCGTTCTCCATCCTCGTTGCCAAGGTTAGAGGAGGGAAAGAAGTTCCCACGGTCCACAGCTAGTGAGTGGCAGAGGTGGGATTTGAACCCCAGTCTGAGTGGGGAGGCCCCGTCTTCACTCTGTACCTCTCAGGAATTCAGAGTGGGAGTGGCCAAGGGAGAGGCACTTAAGCTCTCTGAAGTCTTTTCTTCAGTAAGGTGAGCAATCCCATGGTTAGGAGGAACAGATGAGAATGTTCATCGTCAGCTAGGAAATTTGCTTTCCTCCCCTGGAAGTGCTGGCTCTGAGCCGCATCTCGAGGCTGGGATGAAAATCGCCGAGTGAAACATCCCCACGTGTGCTGTAGGCACTTGCCAACCATGTCTCTTCACGTCCCCCAAATGAAGCCACACGTGAAAAATTTATTTTAGAGCCAAGGATTAGAAAAATAATTTGGTTCCCCGCAAGAAACAGGTATATTTTCTTCTTATGGACAACGAGAAGAATATAAGTGGTTGCATTTTCCTCTCCACGTTGGCCACCAGGAAACTCACAGCCAAATTCGTCGCTGTAAAGGAGCGGTTGTGTAGGTTCATGCTTATTCCTATTTTTCTTTTTCCTATAGTACAATTCCTCTTGTAATTTATAAGAGGAACTGGTGTTTTCCAAATTTTTATTTAGATTTTACTGTTTTATCGGGTGTATTTCCCGATAGTCACCTAAGTCCTTTGTAAACAGGTCAAGTAGAAATATACTTTTTGAAAGAACTGTAAATTGCCTGGCATGTGTTTGGGCTGATTATTAATCTCACCCAAAACACAAAGGGCAGCAGCTCTGAATTAGGGCCACACCCAGGCCTGGTACCCCGCAGCTGAGTGTGAGGCCCAGCAAGCACCTCCTGGTGCCTGAGCCCTGGACTCGCTCTGGTTAGAGGAAGTGAGAAGGTGGGTTTGGGGACCTGGAATGGCTCTCCCCACAGTGCAGAGCTGCCTGGCCAAGCTTCCTTTCTCCAGGGGCCTCTGTCCCCCCCGGGCTTCTCCCCCTACAGGTCCAGCCGTCAGCTTTGTGCGGCCATAGGGGCAGTCCTCAGAGTTGGGCCAGACTAAAGTAGGGAGGCATCCTGGGGGCCGCCTCCCTCTCCCCCGCCTGCGCTGTTCCTCTGCAGGGTGCCCTGCTGTTGCTGTCAAGATGCTCTGAGCCCTGGGAACACCTCCCTGAGAGGCAGTAGTGATGAATTGTTCCTTCCAGGGGTCTTTCTGTCTTAAAAGAAGCCCTTAGGAAAAGGCACTGCTTAACCCAAAAGAGGGCAGACTGAATGGTGGCATTTCGGGCCCTGTAGTATCTGAGGGAGATGGTTTGTGTTTTGCAGGTGGGGAGGGAGACGTGTGGTTAACAGGAACGTGGAACCTTCCCAGAAAACAGGGATTTGGGGCAGACTGCTGCTTCTGGGTGGGTCCGTGAATAAGTGTGATGTGAACTTGCCTGTCAAACAAGCAGCAAGGGGCAGTCAGGGTGGGGAGGACGAGAAAACGGGAGGGGGTCGGGGTCTTGCTCACTCTCTCAGTTCCTTCTTCCTAAACCTGGACTGTGTCTCAGGCCTCCGAGGAGGCTGATCCCAGGGTCCTCCCTCCTTTAGAGTCATGAGAGATCGGAACGTTCCTCTTCCAGGGGAACCATGCCCCTCCCCTCGCCTGGGCAGGGAACAACTCACCAGGAGAGCCTTGCACTCACCGCCTTCTGCCTCCTTCGCCCAGGGAAGCCCTATGGGGCCGACGACTTCCTGCCCGTGCTCATGTACGTCCTGGCGCGCAGCAACCTCACGGAGCTGCTCCTCAACGTGGAGTACATGATGGAGCTCATGGACCCCGCCCTGCAGCTGGGGGAGGGTGAGTCACCACCCCGGGCCATCTCCAGTCCACTCAGGCCCATTACACACGCCCAACTCAGCCACGCCAGGGGCACTCCGGGTGGCCCAACAAGCACCTCCTGGGTCCTGGTCGCCGCCGAGCTCTGGGTCCATGAATGCGGATGTGAATCCTACACAGGCCCTGACCTCGGGAAGCGCCCAGACTAGGAGGAGAGATAAGCCAGTAAAGAGACTGTGTCACCACTAAGTGACAAGTGCAAGAATGGCAGGAAACCCAGAGAGTATGGGAGCATGTTACCCAGACTGTGCAGTTAGGGAGGGCTTCCTGGAGGAGGTGACACCTGAGCTAAGCATTGAAGGATGAATAGGAGCCAGCCAATGAAGAAGGGGAAAAGGCAGTCTCCACAGAGAGAACAAGCAGGAGATGGTTGTGTAAAATATGAAGCTGACGCGGGGGCCAGTGCCCACAGTTCTTAGACAGGGGTGGCCCCCTGGAACTCTTGGCCCCTTGTCCATCCAGCCTTGGGTCAGGACCTCTGTCAGAGGGACAAGGTTAATGACATGGGTAAGAGGCCCTGTGCTCCCCAGTAGGATGAAGGCAGAGGTGTGGTTTGTTCCACCCCACGCTCAGTTTCCCTTCCTCTTTCCTCCTTCCCACCACATCCTCCCACCCACTTAGCCTGAGCCACCCTTCCACCAAGAATTTCTTGAGGGGCCACCAGCCCAGATAACAGCTCTGAGGGAGCTCTGACTTGTCCTCCGAGACATCAGCCTCAAAGGATGGAGTGAGAACCCCAGGCCCTCAGTGTCCCTCTTGGGCTTTGTGGTTCCTGAGATGAGCTGACCTTTTTTGCATGTGTTTGCATTCTTTGCATGTTCCATTCCCTGGGGTGATGGCTTGATGTCAGAGTTCTGTGATTTCTTGACTGCTCAGGGGAGCATGTTAAAACCATAAAGTTTGCTGTCATATATAACTTTGGCTTGTGGCTCTGGGGATTCTGGAGTTTCTGTTTTTGTTTTTTTCCTCTTTACAGTTAAAAATTTCCTGTAGTTGGAACAACTTTTCTTCCCAGAGGTCCAGGAATTCTGGAGAGCTTTCTTCAGAAATGATTATCTGCTGCCCAGTGCATCCATCCATCCACCCACCCATCCATCCACTCATCCAGCTATCCACCCATCTATATATCCATCCACTTGTGCATCCATCCATCCACCCATCCACCCATCCATCCACTCATCCAGCTATCCACCCATCTATATATCCATCCACCTTTGCATCCATCCTTCCACCCATCCACCCATCCATCCACTCATCCAGCTATCCACCCATCTATATATCCATCCACCTTTGCATCCATCCATCCACCCATCCACCCATCCATCCACTCATCCAGCTATCCACCCATCTATATATCCATCCACCTGTGCATCCATCCATCCACCCATCCACCCATCCATCCACTCATCCAGCTATCCACCCATCTATATATCCATCCACCTGTGTGCATCCATCTATCCATTCGTCCATCCATCCACCCATCCATATAGCCATCCATCCAACCACCCATCCATATATCCATCCATCCAACCACCCATCCACTCATCCACCTATCCACCCATCCATATATCCATCCATCTGTGCATCCATCCATCCATTCATCCACTCACAATCCAACCATCCATCCACCCACCCACCCATCCATGCCAGAAACTTGGACTACAGTGGAAGTCAAGAGTGGTGAGGCTCAGAGCCTCCGGCAAATGAATGAATGCCTCACTCTGCACCCCACATTTTGGGATGTTCACCTCCTCAGGCCTTCATGGGCCTTCTTCCTTGGTTTCCCCAAGGAAGGGAAGCTCTGAGCAGGCACACAGAAGCCACACAAGGCTGAAGAGGTGGGCAGAGGCATCCAGGCCACACCGACCTGTCTCTCACCGGCTCCACCAGCCTGAGGGGAAAGAACAGCAGGGAGTGGGAGGCAGCAGGGGTCGGGGGCTATGAGCAGAATCGGCCTCATGCCCCAAACCCTGAGCACTCTGTTTCCTGGCACTCACTCCACAGAGGGACACTCAGCAGGAATCTTCACTGTGGTCTGTCGCTGCCATACCTGTCACCTCTAAAGGTTTGACTTTTATGTGTCAAAAATTACCAGAAGTTTAGAAAAGAAAAAGAAAAAAATTACCATAAGTAGGATAAGATATTAACAATAAACCAAGGGCAAGTGTTCTCACAAATCAGCACCCCTAGAATTAGCAGCCTTAATATATAAAAGGCTCTTCTTACACATCAACAAGAAAAGCACTCAGACCCCTAGTAGGCACCCGGGCCAAGGACATTTGCCCGCTAGTTCAGCAGACGTTACTGAGCTGCTACTGTGTGCCAGGTGGCAGCATATCCCTTTTCTCGTGGAGTTGCATTCCGGGGTGGGAGGGGGAGAATCAGACCTTAAACAGCTTAAATAAATAAGCAAACAAGATAATTTCCCATCGCATGACATCGGATGAATGTTGAGAAGAAATGGAGTAGGCTGGTGGGTTGGAGGGATTGGGCAGGGGGGAACTCAGGTGACAGGAAAGTCCTGAACACAGAGCAGTATCACCTTCTCTTTACTTTTTTTTTGTTTTCCTTATTTTCCACAGTGGGCATGTGCTGCTCATATAGCCGGGGAGAAATCATTTAAAAATCCTGCTAAAGGAATGACACCAACCCCACCAGGTTGTGAAGCCTAAGGGACAATGTCCGTGAAAGCCCTTTGGTGGGTGGAAGGCTGGAGCAAGACCGTGGAGCTCTGTGCAGATGGTCTGGGCACTGGCTCGCTCTCTGGCGATGGGCAGCCCACACCCTAGCCACAGTCCCCCCACCCTGTCCTCAGCCTGAATCCTTGCAGCCATGCAGGGCTCCAGGCCAGGCACAGTGGCTGAACAGGGACAGGGCAGGGACATCCTTGGGCCAGCAGCCTCCTCCTGTGGACCTGCATCCCCCACCCCAATCCTGCCGTGGCCTCCTGGGATCCTTCTTGCTATTCCCAGAAGCTTGCGGGGGGTGGGGTGGGAAAGGGGAGGTCCTTTAGGCAGGAGAGATGGTCTATTCTGGGCTACTTTAAGTATTTTGGGGACAAGCCAAAGTACAAATAAATACACAAAGGTCTTAAACAGTTCACGATTCTGACCAAGGCTGCCTGAATGCGCTGCCGCCAGCGCTTTTCCAGACTTGAGTAGTCGCAGCCGCCCGGCAGCCCCGTCTGCCCACAAGATGTCAGGCCCTGCCTGTGGCAACCCCGAGGGCCAGAGGACAGACTCACGCCATGCTTCTCATGCCAGGAGGTGGGGTGGGCGGCACCTGTGCTGCCCTGCACCTCTCTGCCCCACTCCAGTGGCCAGCCAGGGTGCGGAAGGTCACAGGTGTTTGCCTCTGGCACCAAGATGACTTGGGACTCTCCAGCTTGGGTGGGGGCTTCTGCCTTTTAACAGCCTTGAACTTCCACCGAGATGCGTCTGGACCCAAGGGCAGGGGGTAGAGCGTGAGGTGGGAGGTGTTTCTGCGTTTCCCCCAGCTTAGCCCTCCTGGCTTGGCTGGGGGGAAGGAGAGGGATACAGGTGCTCTGTCACCTCGGCCCCTGAGGTGCAGGTGAGACGAGGGGTCCTACCTGAAGGCGAGAGGAGAGGAGGCAGACCAAGCCCTGTGGAGCTCAGAGACGCTTGGGATGGGGGCCCCTGCCAGAGTCCCCAGACTCTTCAGAACTTAATTTGGTTGAACCTCAGAGAATTAACACAGGTGGAGTAAAAAGAGCCGTTTGGAGGCTGGATTTGGGGCCCACTTCTGCCTCTGCCTGGCTGGAGACCTTGGGCGAGGCACCTAACCTTTCTGGCTTGGGAAAGTGAAGACGTTGGGCCAGATTGGGGGTTCTCAAACAGTCTGGGTGCTCTAGCATTCTGCAGAGGTAGCAGGACGTTAAGTCTGTTTGGGATGCTATAACAAAATACTGGATAACTTTCGAACTGCAGAAATTTACTCCTCACAGTTCTGGAGGGTGGGGAGTCCAAGATCAAGGCGCTGGCAGATTCAGTGTCTGGTGAGGAACCCCACTTTCTGGCGCCTTCTCGCTGTGTCCTCACATGGTGGGAGGGGCAAGGAGCTCTCTGGGCCCTCCTTTAAAATGGCATTGATGCCATTCATGAGGGCTCCACCCCCATGACCTAATCACCTTTCAAAAGCCCTTGGCTCCTGATACCATCCCCTTGGAGGTTAGGATTTCAACATCTGAATTTGGAGGGTGTGGGGAAACACAAACATTCCTACCATAGCACTCGGGGCAGAATGAGAGATGGAGTTGGGCCCTGCCTTCATGTGTTTCGTAGCTCCCTTGAGCAAACCGTTCTGTGGTCAGCAGAAAGCCTGCAAGTCAGATTCTTTGGGACCTTCGTGTTCGCTGAGCCTGTTCCACGTGCTGTAGCTTAGCAAAGGTTTAGCCACTGGGTCCCACTTTCTTTGCAGCAGGCATATGGGGCAGGAGAGATCAGGGACTTCCTGCAAGCAGTGGGGAGGGCCCGAGTTCTGCATTGACGGGACCCCAGCCCCCTTTCCAGCCTCTCTCCCCTGCTCCCACCACTCTGGGAAATCATGGGGCAGACAGGGCACCTGGGAGCCAGCTCAAAATCCAAACCTTTCCCAGAAATGCCCTCGTGGACTCCTTTGCCCACATCCCCTCCTCAAGCTGGCTGGCAGCTGGCCATGCTGGGCTAATTAGGGGCAGTGGGTTTTTCCAATCAATGAACAACACACCTGCCCCAGAGAGAACTGGCTCCAAAACTCACGGTGGGGTCGCCTGCCACCTAGTGGTCCTGGCAAGCACTGCACAGCCCCAAGGCAAAGGGAAGTCGGCCACGCTGGCTGCAAAGAGGCAGGGCTTGAGCACCAGCAGGGCCTGGAGTTCCTCCCGCTTCACTCACCAAGATGAGAAGCCTCAGAGCACCTCCTGGAGGTCATGTAGCCACCATGCGTTACTCACACATTCCTTAGCCCTGCTCTTGACATCCACTCATCTCATTTACTTTTCACAACCACTCGATGGGCTTTGCAGAGGAGGAAACTGAGGCATAGAGAGGACAGTAACTCACCTGAGATCCCAGGCTGGCTGCCACAGGGCAGAGACTTAGAGCTCTCTGACTCCAAAACTGGCGGTTTACAGTCGCACGCTGCACTCACCTCCTCTGTTACCAGCCAGGGAGACAAGCTCACAGACAGGAAGCAGTCGAGGCAGGCCAAGCGGGGCACAAGGGCACTCGGGGCACCAAGGGCTGGGGGCAGCTCCCTAGCCCACTCAGGCTTTGAGCTCAACTGAATTTTTGAGCCATGTGAATGTATAACTTATTCTAAAACATAATCTTACAAAAGTGTAGAGGAAATTTTCATTGTAGTTATACAGTTACATGCAATTTTAAAGATTTTAAATAAAAAATTTGAATTGTTCATTTCTTCCTACCTTAATTCACACATATTCTTAATACCTAATGTTTCCTAAATTGATTTAAGCTTTGACACATTTCAGATTGCAAAATTTACATGAAGTTTTAAGATTAAAAAAATATTTGACATGGATGCTTACAAGTTCATTCTTCTTAGCTTGTCAGAGCTTGGGCTAAAAGGTTTGAGAAGTACAACCTTTGCTGAGCCCCCTCACTTTAGAGAGAGGAAACTGAGTCCCAGAGAGGGAGGGTGAGCTACGCAGGTGATCCTGTGGCCATAGATCCCTTTATCTTACTCCTCACCCACCCCGACAAGGGTGGGAACTTTTCCCATACTGGTTGTAGAATCTGTGGGGATATGTAGGCAGCTTCATCCAGTGTAACAGTTAGGAACACTTTGGGCTGAAGATAACTTACAATGTAACTAATAATGGTGTAAATCAGAGCAAGGGACTGGTTTGTCTCTTGCATCAAGAAGTCTAAGATAAGCAACTGATAAGGATGGCAGTTTGCAGCCATGCCATCAGGGAGTCACAGACACAGCTCTGTCTGTCTTTCCTTAGTATGTGGGCCTTTGTCTTTGTACCTGTCACCTCTTATCACAAGACAGCTGCTATTCCTCTGGGCTCACCTCTGTGTTCCAGGCAGGAGGAAGGGGCACAATCAAAAACCCAGAGGGATACATCAACTGAGTCTGTCCCCGCCAAAGGCGTTCCTGGAAGCCCCACCCAGAGTCTTACGCTTATATCTAAGGAGCCAAAACAGAGTCTCCTGCCTCTCCCCCGCCAGCTGCAAGGGAGCCTGGGAACTGCGTATTTTCAGTAGAGTGTTACCTCCCCAAATAAAAGTAGAGTTCAGTTTGTATTAATAGAAGAAGCAGATGGGATTTGACTGGGTCACTAGCAGATCTGTCTCGTGTCAAAATCATCACCCTGGCACGGGAAGGCTGGGCAGAAAGACCTGGCCAGTGGTAGGGAAGCCCAGAGAAGTGCCATGGAAGTGGGTGACGCCAGAGACCAGAGGAGAGCAGGGGTTCTCCTCTGGACCCTGGTCATTGTGCAACCTTGGCCAAGTCACCCTCCGTCTCTGGGACTCAGTTTCCTCTCTCTAAACTAAGTGGGCTCAACAAAGTTAGTACTTCTCAAACCTTTTAGCCAAGGCCTCTAACAAGCTAAGGAAAATGAACTTGTAAAATATTGTTTTTTTCAATCTTAAAACTTCATGTAAGTTTTACAATCTGAAGTACATCAAAGCTTAAATTAATTTAGGAAACATTAGATAATAAGAATATGTGTGAATTAAGTAAGGTCAGAAGAAATGGTGAAATGAACAATTCAAATATTTTGCTTATTTTAAATCTTTAAAAATTACATGGAATTATGTAATTAAAATTTCCTCTACATCTTCTTAAAGTTTTTTTAGATTAATTTCTACATGCATATGGCTTAAAACTTTAAAGCATATACAGATGCTCCTTGACTTACGCTGGGGTCATATCCAGATACGCCCATCATAAGTTGAAAATATCTTAAGTAGAAAATGCATTCAATACACCTAACCTACCAAACATCATAGCTTAGCCCAGCCTACCTTAAACGTGCTCAGAACACTTAAATTAGTCCACGGTTGGGCAAAATATCTAACACAAAGCCTATTTTATAATAGAGTGTTGAATATCTCATGTAATTTATTGAATACTGTGAACGTGAAAAACCATGGTTGTGTGGGTACTTGAAGTCCCGTTTCTACTCAGCGCAAATCGCGTCTGCGGCATCCTAAAGTTGAAAAATCCTAAGTGGAACCGTCACCAGTCAGGATGGCTGTACCTGATGCACAGTGAGCAGTCCCCTGCCCACTCGGTCTCCCAGCCACCCTTTCCCTACCCTGAAGGCATCCATAGCTCTCAGCTCCTGGTGTATCCTTAATTTTAAAGCACGTTAAAAGTCATTTTTAAATTAAAAACTCATTTTAAAATATCACTTAAAAAATAGGCAAGACTTTCGTCCTGAAGGGGAGCCAATGTAAAGTTCTGAGCAGGGCCGAGAGGGCCGGGGGCTGCACTCTGGGAAGCTAGCTGTGGGTGGTGGGCTGGAGTTGGCCCAGCACGTTGCTGTGACTCAGGTGAGCCCCATGCAGTGACGGTGGGTGGAGCCTGGAGCAGGTGGGCGGGGTAAGGTGGGCGGGGCAGGCCATGCCTGGACCAAGCCCTTCCCTTTGCCAGTGGGCCGGTGGGCCGGGGGGCGGGGTCCTAGCTCAACCTGCACACCCTGTCCCCGCAGGTTCCTACTATCTGACCACCACCTACGGGGCCCTGGAGCACATCAAGAACTACGACAAGATCACGGTGACCCGGCAGCTGAGCGTGGAGGTGCAGGACTCCATCCACCGCTGGGAGCGCAGGCGCACGCTCAACAAGGCCCGGGCCTCCCGCTCCTCCGTGCAGGTGACGCCCGGGACGAGAGTGGGAGGGGCCGGCGGGACCCTGCCGCAGACGCCATCCGCGCCGGATGTCGTCTTCTGGCTGCACTGGCGGCTAGCCCTGCCCTCAAGGGAACCGTGAGATTCCCACGCCGGAGGAAAGGTTCCCAGCCCCTGCCTGCTACTGCGTGTCTAGCTCTGTGCCCGGGACGTGGGCGGGCCTAGAAACGTATCACTAGGCATTGGTGTCCTAGTTGGGCAGAAAAGATGGGTACAGGAGGAATGAGGTATTTATTCAACATTCCTTAGCACCCACCATGTCATAGCTCCTGCTAGGGCTGGAGATATGGACCTGTCATCCCAGTCCAGCTTTTGGGGAACCCACGAGCCGATGTACATCCTTGCCCCTCGGTCCCTGGACAAATGCAGCAGCTGCCCAGGTCCCCACTCCCCCAGCCTGCTCTCCACCAATCCAGCCGCCCACCCCTCCCCGCCTCTCTCTACACAGACTCAGTATGCAAACCATTCCTGGCCAGACACCCACCCCTCCTCCACTCCCATCACCCCACACAACCTGAGGCTGCACCAAATCCAGTTGCCCCCATTCCCCCAACATGCTGAGCCCAATTCACTGGCCACTCAGCCTCTGCCCACGCTGGCCTGTCTCCCCTTCCTTACTAGCTATCACTGCCGATCCTTTAAGACAAGACAGCCCCCCTCCCCTGAGAAGTCTTCCCGGATTACCCCATCCTCCTACCCCATTCCCCACAGGCTGGGTTAGATGCGTGCTCAGTACTTCCTGCTGCTGTCCACCCCCCAACAGTGCTGTAACACTCTGCATATGAAGCTGTACCTCTGGGAGGGCAGGGCCCATGGTTCACAGGTGTCAGGAGCCCCAGGCCAGGGTCTGGGACAGAGCAGGACCAAGTGGAGGGAGTCAGGCCACCAAGCCGGACAGCAATCCAGAGCTGTTAGCAGCTGTGCAGACTCACTGCCCTGACAGCCAGAGCACACCTGTCCTGAACCCCACTCCTGGCTTTCAAGATGGCCCATCTATAGTAGGCAGAGCCCAGGCCTGGGAGGCAGGAGGCTCGAGTTCTGGACCCAGCTCTGTACTAGCTTGTTGAGTGAGCCTGAGCAATCCTTGCCCCTCTCCCGGACTCAGTTTTTCTATCTACACAGGCCCAGTGACTGTGGCTAATCAATAGCATCTTGATAAATATTTAATAACTGGCTCTCTGGGGGTACAAAAAAAAAAAAAGCTCTGATTTTAGCTTCTGTCAATTTCCATGGTGTAAATACTCCCACCATGGCCAATTTCAACTTGGCATCACTGAACTTGGAGTTGGAAAGAGATGTATGCAGTTGGCTCTCCCAAGCTGATATGAGCCAGCATGAGCCCTCTCCAGCACACCACTGTGCCCCACCCACTTCTGGCACACCTGTCCCCCCTGCTAACTCTGGGGATGTGGACACTCCTGGTCCAGGCCTGCCCCAGGCATCCCTTCTTGCTTCCACCCTGTGGGTTCCTGATGCTGCGCCAGGCAGAGCATCAGTGGGACGGACCACCCAGCACTGGGATGAAGGAAGCTTGGGGCGGGGATGAGGAGCCCCTCAGCACCACATCTGGGATCTGGGGAGGGGGATCTCTGACTCCTCCCAGTGGCGCCTTAAATCCCTTCCCTGGGGAGTGAAAGTGCAGAGCCAGTCACCAGTACGTGTAAGGGCCCTTGGGAACCTAATTAATGCAGGACAAGGAGCCCTAAGGCAGCCACTAAGAGGCTGAAAGAGTAGGCTGGGCTTTCGTCCTCCCAGAAGAAATGGATGGTCCCAGTGAAGCTCTGGACAGGGAGCCTGGCGCGCCTCATAAGCGCTCACTACCTGTAGCCGCAGTTGTCACCTCTGTGCTGTGGTCCTTGCGTTCTTCCTGGGGGAGGCTGCGGGCACACTCTGTCCACAGGGGGGCGCCCCACACGCACCGTTGCCACCTGCTGGGAGCCTGGGGACAGCGAGGGGCAGTTCCAGGTTCGCAGCCAGCTGTGTGCTTCCTCACACCTCACGTAAGGCTGGCGTTGCCCAGTTTTCAGTCGAGAACCCGGGGCTCAAAACAGTCGAGGTCAAACAGTAAGCGGGAGCAGATTCAAAGCCAGGCAGGTCATGGGACTGGCGGCCACATGGGCCAGGCCACCCAAGGTCCCTCCCAGGCCGCGGAGGACGGCGTGAGCGTGCCGTGAGCATTTCGAGGGCCTCTGGGGCGTCGCCTCGCTTTGCTCGTGCCGTGTCCCTCCCCTCCCGCCCGCCCCCGGGGCTGGACCGCGCCGCCTGCCCGGACTGTGTGGTGCTGGGGCGGGCGCTGCGCCTCCCGTTTTGATGTATGTCGCCCGCCGTGCCCAGCTTTGTGCCTGGAGTGCGGGGCACTCGGTGAGGGAGGGGGGTAGGGAATGAATGAATGAATGAATGATGGGACGCCTGTGGACCGGCCACCAGAGGGCGCGCTCGCTCCTCATTGCCAGGACCCAAACCGACTCGAAATCGCCCACAACGGTGAGCGCAGCTGAGAGGTGAGGCTCGGGGCGCAGGTCGCCCAGCAGGCTGAGTCGCGGACTGAGGCTGGGGACGCAGGCGCGCGACTCCCAGCTGCGCGGCCGCGCAGCTCCCCGCTGGCCCGAGCTCTCGGCGTTGGGGTGGGGGCGACAGGCGCCCGCTTGGCCCCGCCGGTGACCGCAAGCCCTCCGTCTCGCCCCGCAGGACTTCATCTGCGTGTCGTACCTGGAGCCCGAGCAGCAGTCGCGGACGCTGGCGTCGCGGGCCGACACGCCGGCCCAGGCGCTGTGCGCCCAGTGCGCGGAGAAGTTCGAGGTGGCGCAGCCCCAGGACCACCGGCTTTTCGTGCTGGTGGACGGGCGCTGCTTCCAGCTGGCGGACGACGCGCTGCCGCACCGCATCAAGGGCTACCTGCTGCGGAGCGAGCCCAAGCGCGACTTCCACTTCGTGTACCGGCCCCCGGACGGCGGCGGCGGGAGCCCGCCCTGCCTGGTGGTGCGGGAGCCCAACTTCCTGTGAGGCCCTCGTGGCAGTACTTGCCGAGACTGGCGGGGACAGAGGAGGGGACTGGGCGCGATCACACGCCACACTCACTCAGCACGTGCCCCCGCATCTGATGGCCACACGGCGCGCAAGCGTGCCTCCCACTGGGCGCGTGCAGGGTAATTGTGAAAATAACCAGAAGGCGTGCCCAAGGGCCTTTCCTGAGGGAGAGCCATGGCACCGAGAGGCCACGTTCTTCATTAGACAGAAAGGGAAACTGAGGCTCCGAAGGGAAGAGGCTCTCCAGCCAGCTGCAGCGAACAAGCCCAGCCCCTGTTCACACACGGCCCCTCAGGCCAGTCCCTCTGCCTCTCCACGCCCACCGCATCCTTGGTCTTTCCAGGGAAGGGCCTGAGCTCGGTTTCCCCAGGACTGGACAGGGTAAGGGTGCTGGCCACAGCTGCGCCCTGCGCCCCTCAGGGTGGATCTGGGCTGTTTTGGACCCGCCCAGCATCTCAGGAGCATCTCAGGGTGTGTGTTGAAGAGATAGGCCCCCAACTCCTGCACCGGAGCCCGCCCTCAGCTGGCAGCGCCCGGGTCCTCTGCAGCTAGCGCCACGCCCTGCCAGAAGCGGCCAGATGCACGCTGGGACAGCCAAGCAAGGCCAGCTCCGCGGACACATGGACAAGCCCCGCCTCTACCACAGGGAAAACTGACAGGGCCCTTTCCCTGGCGGACGCACCCCGGGGGCTGTGGCAGTTGCTGCAGGAGGCACCGTGTGAGGAGTCTAATAAAAGCCCTTTTGAAAATGGCATCTCCTTCTCTGAAGGGTCTGGAGCTCTGCTCAGCTAGCCCAGACCCCCATTCACAGCCTACCCTCCTTCCCAGGTGGGTTCAAACACCCCCCACCCCTTGCCACTGAGGAGCCTGTCATCTCTCACCTCTCTCAGGAATACCATTCCCTGTAGTCTTTCCCTGGTCAACTCCTACACATCCTTCAAAGCCCATCTCCAGGAAGCCTTCCTTAAGCCCCCCGGGTTGGGCCAAACCGTCCTTATCCACGTTCCCATAGCCCCCCAGGGCTTGTCTCCTTCACAAGAGAGGTCCCGTCAAGTCGTAGTTGCCTGCTGATACTTCTGCTTTCTCCACCAGATTTGGACCGTTCGTGTCTGTGTCCTCAGCATTGAATAAAAATAGGTATTTGTGAGTGCCTGCTCTTCCAGGCCCTGGAAAACAGCAGAGAACAAAACCCAAGGCTCGTGTGGAGGGAGCCCCAGTGTAAATGGCCGTGAGCAGGGTATCCAGGGAATGGCAACTGGACTGGGCTGACTTAAACTCCTCGGCACCAACTAGCTCACTCAGCCAGTCAACAAACACCTGTTAGACCCTGGCTCCAGGCCAGCTCCGTGTGAGATGCAGGGGAGGCTCCAGGATGCTGCCTCGCCCCAGAGGTCACACATGCAAGAAAACAGGCAAATACCCAGAAGCTGAGGGAAGCCGGCCATGATCCCAGAGTGCCTGTCCCCACCCAGTGCAGACACTGCCATTGGCCTTGGCTGGGCTACACAGCCTCGTGCCAAGCTCCAAGGCCCGGTACATACCGCCTCCCACTAGGCCTAAGCCTGGTGGGGAAGGTTGGGGGTCCCCATTTACCCAAACACCCTCTTGCCCAGGTGGGCCCCAGGCTTGGGGTGGGTTCAGAGGGTAAGTTAGGCCCCAGCCCTGCTCTGGGGAGCTTATGGCTGGCTTCCAGGAGGGACAGAGCTGGCCAGTGGGCTGGACTGAGGGAAGCACTGTAAGAACATGTATGTACATGTGCATGTGTGTGCAGGACCCCACCCTGAGGCCAGTGCTGGGGTCTACCCATCCGGAGAAGCCAGGAAGCCTTCGTGAGGCCTCAAAGAGCAGGAGAGGAGTTACCCGAAGCTCTTGTCATCTGGACGCCTCTCCCCCAGATGTGACTGGGCAAACGGGGGACCCTATCGAGGGCCAGGAGATGGCGTCACTGGAGCTGAGTTAACGATTCCCCTGCATTATTTTGTTTAATCCACACAACAGCCTCTTGAGGGAGGCATTTGTCCCCTCTCTCCTTGGTGGGCTGCCCGCCCCCCCCCAGCCTTTACTGGCCCGGCAGCCTGCGGCTGGAGCTGGGCCAGTGGTGTTAGAAGCCCCCTAGGGTTTCCGCAGAGAGACTGGGCATGCCTGGCCCTGCAGCCTCTCTGTCACCATAGCCAGCCATGATGGCTGGGTGCAAAGTCCTGGCCATAATGAAAGGTTCTAAACTGATCCTGAAGTGGCCTGGCCTGGGGTCTCCCCACGACACCCTAATGGGTGGACCAAGTTTGCCATAGTTGTGAGCAAGTTTCTGCTGAGGAGGGTCAGGCCTGCAGGCGAGGTGGGTAGAGAGAAGCAGAGCCCCTGGTTGAGGGGGGAGTGAGAGGAAGGGCATCTTCCCGGGTGTGACACCCCCCTCCCGGCACCCCACACTCACAGATGAGCCTGGCCTCCCCACTCGGCAGGCCCGAGGCCACGTCTGCAAAGCCTGGCACACATCTGCCGTGTACACACCCGGTTGGCGGGAATCCAGGACTGGGGTGTCTCCCGCCAGGCAGGGTCACCAGGGTGAGGGACGGGGGCAGCTGTGGCCAGCAGCAAGCCCTTCCTTTGAGGGAAGGTCACATGGAGCAGGACTTTGGGGAGGAAAGTGCCAACTCACAGTGGTGGCTTTCCCTCTTCCCCAGTTTGCTGGGAATCGTGGGCGTCCAGGAGCGCTTTTAGGAACTGCCTCTTTGCGGCCCACGAAGCCCGAAGCCAACAGGGGCCTCTGAAATCTGCTTGGCCTCGGGGTCAGAAAACTTACTCAGCAGTGTGGTGGGGAGAACTGACTAGGATCCAGGAGACCTGGGCCCCAGGCCAGCAGCAAGCCCTGAGCAAGGCCCTAACAGCTTTGTGCCTCAGTCTCCCCATTCTTAAAATGAGAATGCTCACTGGACCCTGACTTCCCAGGTCTGTTGCAGGGATCACCCAAGTTCCTGGGTGGGGGCAGGCAGGGGAAGTCTCAGATCTTCTCAAAAAGGTAGATAAATTCAAAGCTAGCACATATGGTCATGGAGGTTGTTCACTGACACAGTTGCATGGCTGCGGGGACAAGTGGGACTGAGACCCATCTGTGGGCTACTTGTCAGGGCCTGCGTCCTGCTGTGGGACTCTGTCCACCCAGAGCAAAGGGCGTCTTTCCCAATCTGTAAGAAGGAATGTGATGGTCTATGGTGAGTACAGGGGGACTCAGGTCTGCTGGGCTGTGGGGACATTCCCAGGTCAATGTGACCAGGGTGGTGACAACAGAAGGCACAGAATGTCAAGGGCGCCTGACAGAATGGAGGATATGTAATCCGCCTGGCACAGGAAAGAGGGCTTCCTGGAGACCGGGATGCGGAGCTGGGGCTTGAAGGGTAAGGACGCAGCCAGGTGCAGACAGGAACAAGAGCCCCTGCGAGGCTATTGGGAGACAGCTATCCACGGGTCTCGCATTTCCGCATGTCTGGTGAGGACTCATTGACAGCGTTTGTCTTTTTTTTTTTTTTGAGGTGGAGTCTCACTCTGTTGCCCAGGCTACAGTGCCATGGAGTCAGCCTAGCTCACTGCAACCTCAAACTCCTGGGCTCAAGCAATCCTCCTGCCTCAGCCTCTCGAGTAGCTGGGACTACAGGCATGCGCCACCATTCCCGGCTAATTTTTTCTATATATATTTTTAGCTGTCCACATAATTTCTTTCTATTTTTAGTAGAGACAAGGTCTCGCTCTTGCTCAGGCTGGTCTCGAACTCCTGAGCTCAAACAATCCGCCTGCCTCGGCCTCCCGGAGTGCTAGGATTACAGGCATGAGCCACCGCGCTCGGCCTGCATTTGTCTTTTTAAGAGTACTTCAGTAGCCTTGGAAGGTCCAGATTGTTTCTCCCTCCTGGGAAGAGGACAGATTGTTTTTCCTGACTGGGATAATAAAGTGTCTCTCACCTTGGAAAATAACGTGCTCCTCCAGGGCGGAATTTGGGCAGGTTTGCTAGCGCCGTCTTTGAATGATTGAGTTTCTTACGCTTGAGGTTTTTAAGCCACTGTGTGCGCAGCATTCACCTGGGCCCACGTCTGCATCACTCAGGAGACGCAGGTGAGAGGAGTCACAGCAAACATGAAGCTCATGCGACCTGCTGTGCCTCGAGTCATGCCGTCCTGTGTCTCTGACATGGGAGTCTCGTGTCTGCAGCACCTGCACTGAGACAGGCTAACTTGCCAGCCTGCATGTGGGTAAACCTCAGATTCTTGGCGGTTCTGGACAAGAAAGAGGAAAGACAGTGAAAAATCACAGGAAAAGTTACAAGACTGTGCTGTACGCATGGGGAA
Organism: Varecia variegata; assembly: GCA_028533085.1. Taxonomy (NCBI): domain Eukaryota; kingdom Metazoa; phylum Chordata; class Mammalia; order Primates; family Lemuridae; genus Varecia; species Varecia variegata. The sequence continues at coordinate 8,982,748 of CM052442.1, read as the reverse complement.
CTGGCCATTTCAAGATGGCTTGAACATAAAGTCAGAGGCAAAAAGAAGTGGGAGGTGACACTGAGTTAGCTGATTAGGCCAGGCCCGAAATGGTCTTGGAATCCTCCACCCACACACTGGACCGGAGGGGCCAGACTGGAGGCAGGGGAGGCTCCCCTGAACCCTGCTGCAGCAATCTGGGGTGAGGGGAGGTCTGAACAGGGGAGGTGTGGGGCGGGAGGTGGAGTTAAGCCTGAGAATGCTGAGGCTGTAAACTCAGCAGAACGTGGTGGGCGATTGGAAGGTGCGGATGGAGAGGGAGGATCCTGGAAAGACTTGTAGATTTCTGGCTTGGACGCTGTGCTGTGGGTTGTGCCACCAGCTAGGTAGAGGGGAACGCAGGCTTGAGACAGAACAGAGGACATCAGCTTTGAGTGTGAGGAGTATGAGGGGCATGCAGGACACCAAATAGGGGCGGAGCACAGATTTGGGAGTCAGGAAAGGCCTCAGTCCCTGGTAAGGGTCAAATATTCTGAAAGGGTAGGGCCCAATGACTGTGGGGGGCAGAGAGGTCCCGCCTCTGGGAAGTCCTTGTCTATCTCGTGGCAAGCACTTAGCCCCACTTTCAGTCCTCCTGGCCAGCCTGGTGCCCACCTCCCACGAAAGGCTGCAGCCACCTCAGCTGACTTAGTTACTTCTCATAAAGGAAATGGAGTGACTAGTTTTCCTGGGGACAATGAAAACATACTACTAGAAAGATGTGGCCCTGAGTCGAGTGCAATGTCTCACGCCTGTAGTCCCAGCTACTTGGGAGGCCAAGGCAGGAGGATGGCTTGTACCCAGGAATTTGAGGCTGCAGTGAGCTATGATTGTGCCACTACACTCTAGCCTGGGCGACAGGCATGACCCCGTCTCTAAACAAAAAAAGCAAAGACGTCACCCAAACAGCTAAAAAATGCAATCTACCATGTGTGTCAGAAAGAGCTAAGAAACTGATACAACATGAAAAAAACAGCCTGAATTAGAAAAACTCAGAAATGAGATAATAGAACTGAGGAAAAAATTAGGAAGAAAAGAATTGTTTTAGACATGAAGAAAAAGAATTGTTTCAGACATGAAGACTTAACTAGAAAGGACACAAGACCATATAAACACAACTGAAAATGCATTACTAGGAAAAGGAGATGGAAAAGGGAAAATATTTTTAAATAAAAAAGAAATGAATAACAAAAGTATGGTCCATGTAAGAAAAAATTGATCAGTAGGACTTTATTAAAACTAACTTCTGCTTTGCAAAAGACACTGTTTATAGCAAGACCCCCTCTCTACAAAAAAATTTTAAAAATTAGCCAGGCATGGTGGCACACCCCTGTAGTCCCAGCTACTCAGGAGGCTGAGGTGGGAGGATCACTTGAGCCCAGGAGTTGGAGGCTGCAGTGAGCTGTGATCGTGCCAATGTACTTCGTCCTGGGCTACAGCGTAAGACCCGGTCTCAAAAAAAAAAAAAAAGACTGTTAAAAAAAATGAATAGACAAGCAACAAACTGAGAGAACATATTTGCAAAACACATATCTGATAAAGAACTTGTATCCAAAATATACAAAGAACTCTTAAACCTCAACAGTAAGAAAATAAACAGCCCAATTAAAAAAATGAGTGAAAGGTCTGAACAGACACCTCACCAGAGAAGATACGCAGATGGTGAGCAAGCGTGTGAAAAGATGCTCCCATGATTTGTCATCAAGGAATTGCAGATTAGAACAAGATACGACCACACACCTATTAGAATGGCTGAAATCCCCAAACTGACGGACGTCAGTGAGGAGGCGGGGAAGCGGAACTCTCATTCGTTGCAGGTGGGAATGCGGAGTGAGTGCTGTAGCCACCTCGGAAGACACTTTGGCAATTTCTCACAAGCTGAACAGTCTTACCCTGTGATCCCATAATCAATCTCCTTGGCATTTACACAACCAAATTGAAAACTTAAGTCTACACAAAGGTCGAATTAGTTGAAAGACGGGATTTTTAGGACAGTGAAACTGTGAAAACGTAATGGTGGCTATTGGATATTGTGCATTTGTCAAAATAGATAAAATTTATAACACAAAGAGTGAGCTTTAATGTATGACAATTTTCAAATATCACTTAGGAAGTTAAGGGACCCCAAGATGGAATGCAGATTGCTACAGAAGAATCTAGCTATATTCTAAATGTTTGAAGCAAGCTCACTGAAGGGGGCAGGGGAAAAGCTGCCCTAAGCAATTTGGGAAATGAGTCTGTGAGCGTAAAGGCAGACAGAACCGTGTAGAAACATTGTATTCGGGTTGATAAGGTTGTTCCCAGTAGGAACAATTCTGATACTGCTATACATGTATACTGGAATCAAACAATTAATGAAATGGATGGCAGGTGGTGGGTGCCACGTTGTTCCCTGATGGAGTGGGAGTTTACAGGTAAGAAAGGGCAGAGGCCCAGAATGATCCATGTGGTGATGGATTAGAGTCAGAGAAAGCAGTATGGACTAAGCTTATTAAGCTAAACTCAGGTTTAGCTTAATATAGATACATATGTTTACATATAAAAATATTTATAGGTGTGTGTATACATACAACACCCCAGGAGCAACAAGCACATCTAGCACCCAGATCTTGGTTTCTAAAACAAATTTGCCAATAAAAGGAACCAGGGCTCCTTGGAGAAACAGCTGATTCTAGGACTGGGGTGGGAAATCCAGAAGTTAAGCCTGGAGCATCTTGTAGTGACAGGCAGTAAGGAAGTCCTCAAAAACACCTGTATTGATGGGGGGTGGGGGGGAATGTCAAATACACACAGGAGCCAACTGAAAGAGCTCCCTGTGGCCAAAGCTGGGATAATTTGAGCAACAAAATAAAGTATTGGATCGTTACCCAAGTATAAAATAAATATCCACGAGTCTATACACACAGGTGCCTTGATTTTGGACTTCCCACTCCCCAGAACTGTGAGAACTAAATCTCTGTTGTTTATAAGCCACCTGGTCTAAGGTATTCTGTTATAGCAGCCCAAGCTGCTATAGACAGAAATCTAATAGAAAATGGCTTAATACAATGATGGAGAGCCCATTCCTACTGGGGACCTATGAACCATATGAAGGGGGAAAAGGCCAAGACATTGTGACTTATGAAATTGTCATTTATTAGAGAAATGAAACATAGCTGCTTTTAACCTTTAGAGCCATGAACATTCAAGTTTCTTTATTTATTAAATAGTTAAATAACTTTTGTTCTACAGATGGACAAATAAAGACAGAGAAGCAGGGTCATAATTGTACCATATTAATAGTTAACAGTTCTAGAAAACAGAGGAACAGATTTCTTACCACCTGTATCTTAAGGCCTTTTAAGAATCTCCCCTTAAACATCCTGCTTTTCAGTATTTGCCCTCGGGGTTCCCTAGTGTGAGGCATTAGCAACAACTAATGCAGTTGCTTCTCATACTTGTTCTCTAAAACCTCAGAGCCCCCCAAATTCTGTAGGACATTAAAGCTCTTTATCCTAAAGTCCTTTGATTAGCCATATGAGGACCTCACTGGGAAAGGATAATCTGTGCTGATGAAAAATAGGCCCATTAGAAACAAAAGTGTCACCCCTGAATTGGTCACAGACGTGACTCTATTTGCCAGTTTCTCAACTTCTATTCCATACTCCAAACGTTAAGAGTCAACCATTGCTAAGCAGGATAGGAAACCCTAAAGACAGGTGGTCGGAAGTGCCAGGGCTTAGTTAACGTTACTTTTTGTGTGTGTGCTTTCTCCCTATCTATCTAAAGAGTCATCTTGCTGTGTGGCTTATTTTTTTAGCAGCTTTATACCACATAATTCCCCCATTTAAAGTGTACAATTTGATAATTTTTAGTATATTCAGATGGCATAACCATCACCACAATAACATTTTCATCACCCCAAAGAGAAACCTCACACCCGTTAGCAGTCACTTCTCAGTGCTTCCGCCCCAGTCCCGGAACCACCAACCTACTTTCTGTCTTTACGGATTTGCCTATTGTGGACATTTCATAAAACTGGAATCATATAGTATGTGGTCTTTTGGCTTCTTTCAGTTGGCTGAATTCCTTTAATAAAAAGCAATAAGCCGCACAGCAATCCATTGCGTGGATATGCAGTAGTCCTCTCTTATCCATGGTTTTGCTTTCTGAGGCTTCAGTTGCCTGGGGTCACCATAGTCTGAAAATATTAAATGGAAAATTCCATAAATAGACAATTCCTAAGTTTTCAATTGCATGCTGTTCCGAGTATTGTGATGACATCTCCCACTGTCCTGCTCCGTTCTGTCTGGGCTGTGAATCACCCCTTCGTCTCGGGTATCCACGCTGCCCATGCTGCCCACCTGTTAGTCACTTAGAGTATCGGTCTCGGTGATCAGACCCACCGTTGCAGTGGCGCAGTGCTTGTGTTCCAGTCACCCTTATTTTACTTAATAACAGCCCCAAAGGGCCAGAGTAGCGATGCTGGCAATTCAGATTACCGAAGAGAAACCGTAGAGCGCTTCATTTGAGTGAAAAAGTTGTATGCCGACGTTGCTAAGATCTGTGGTAAGAATGAATCTTCTATCTGTGAAATTATGAAGAAGAGATTCATGCACGGTCTGTATGGGGTTTGGCACTATCCAGGGTTTCTTGGAGCGTATCCCTATGGGTAAGGGGGACTCCTGTAGACGGTGTGAGTACCTCCCTGGGTGATGCAGGGCCCAGGGAAGTGCAGGCCAGGCAGCCTCTGTCCTTGAGGAGCCCCCGGGGAAATCCGGTGAGATTTCCCCTCCCTGTCCCTGTCCCTGCACCTGGTGGAAGAGCAGACCCTGACATTTGCTGTTAGAGATGCAACAAAAATGCAGATGGACAGAGGAGATAGTACTTTTGTAGTGAAATCTTATCATTTCACGTTGCCCTGGCGCCTACTTTGAATATCCAGTAAGTGGAGTTTCCCAGACCAGAAGCAAGTTCAGTTACCCTTGGCAGTTTCCGGTTCTCCCTTCTACCAAGTTCCTCAATGTGGTTGATCTCTGCTATATAAAACTTCCTCTTGGTGAACAGGAGGACACCTCCCTAGGGGACATCTGACCAGCCCCGCTGACCCTCACATCCCGCATGGACTGTGCAGACACGCTACAGTGACCACTTCTCAGTCACAGCGTGACCTCCTAGAACTCATGCCTGCTTGCTCTAAACCCACCAATTAAAACTCCCCACGGGAAACCTGTTTGGATAATGCCCTGGACCCAGTAAAGGCCCTGGCCCCGGGTCCTTCCCTCTCTCTCTGTCCACACGCTCCCTGACCTCTGTGCGTGGCCACCAGGTGTGCCGTGTATGCCCCAGGACCTGTAAGTAACAAACTCATTATTTCCATCTTGCGTCTCCCCCAATCATTGAAGGGGTATTCTCCACCTTAAAGATCCTAAATTAAAACAACTTTGGATGAGTGGGGAGAAGTTGAGGAAGGTTCGGGGAAAACGGGGCACGTTAAGGTACACCTGAGGGTCCGTGGAGATGAAGGGAAAGGCAGAAGCGCAAACAAGTCCGAGGACGCGAGGCTGGAAAAGACGGACTGGGGGCGCTAGGAGGGGCCAGGAGCATAAACCACGCAGTCAGGTGCCCAAGTTAATACTCAGGGTCAGTTACAAATCTTTATTTTTTTAAAGACTTGAACACAATTGCAGAATAAAATACAAAAGCAATCAAAAATCATATTTTCTAAAAATAGTTTTCCATTTCAGGCTTATAGCCCTCTTCAATAAAATCATTCTGAAGACTTAAAGAGGTTTCAGCTTCAAATTTCTCCCAACAAAGACTCTTTCTAAGAGGGGCTACAGAAGCCTCCACGAACTTCTTGCTCTTTGAAACTAATGGGCCAAAAAACCTCCTTAAAAAGCAAATATTACTGTTCCCAACACAGCTTTACCCACCCCTACTTGTAGTTTTTTCAGAGCAGACTGGGGAAGTGGGCAAAGGCAAACAAGTCACCCAGCAAAAGAAAGGCCCGGAGTGAGCCCGAGCGGCAGGCGGCCTTGCCCAGGCCGGAGCAGTGGGGGCTTCCCTCTCGCACCACCTCTTCGCTCTCAGATTAGCACACATTCGAGGGATGGTGTTCACACTTGGAAAAGCACCCAGAAGGCAGCTCTTCAGTAGTGACCAAGGCACACGTTGTCCATGGACGATTTTATCCTGTAGGAGACAAGAATTATTTGGTGAACTATGTCAACTCTAAAGAAATTAAGACAGACATAATCCCACCTGGAGCAGGCGGTCATCTAGGACAGACCCACCCAACGACTGTCACTGAGAATGCAGCTGTTCTGGATTCCCCTAGCAAATGCTTCCAGAACAAAGCTGGAGGTGGTGGCTGGCAGAAGCAAAACTGCCCAGCTGCAGGATGGCAGTGCCGCCCCCTTCTGCTTTCCGAATGACAAGGACCTTCAAGTGCCATGTGCTGATTTACCTGTGCAGTGGATACAGCTTTTCACAAAGGTTGACCAGCACGTACAAATGTCTCAGAGCATACTCATACTGGAAAGAAACAAGACAGAATCAAACATCATTTCATCATACGGTCGACTCTTAACTTGGGAATACTAAGTTTTTGCAATTACAGAGGTAAAGCACCTTGGCCAGTGGTTTTTGACCTTTTTGGGTCATGGATCCCTTCTCCACCTTTGATAATCTGGTGATATTTATGGACTATCGCCCAAGAAAAATGCACACATGCAAGGGTTTGCACACAGCCCTGGGGGCGTGGCAGGCTCCCAAAGCGCTCTCAGTCCCACGTGAGGATCCTGATGGAGAGCTCCTGGTGGCTCTGCTCCCTGCTAGTACCTGGGACCTCCCTTGGGAGTCTGCCTTTTGGTTCTGGGAACTTCGCCCTGGGAGGGGCACACTGATGAGGATCGGGGGGTGCGTGAACACCAAACTGGATCACGCCAGGTAAGGCTGAAATACCAGGAATCTTTATCTTAAAAAAAAACTTCAGAGAACCTGAGAACTCTCATGAAGATGAAGGAAGAGATTCACTTTATGGGATTCTAAAGAGCAAAAAAGCAAGACTCGGGGGTGAATGGTTCTCTCAACTGTTCAGCTCCGCCCCAGGGTGAAAACAGCCGCGGACAATGGGTAGCCAAGTAGGGTGTTACTGTGTTCCAATAAATGTTTCTTTATGAAACAGGCCATGGGGGGGACTAGGCTGTGGACAGGATTTGGTCTGCAGGCCAGTCTGCCACCGTTCCTCTAGAAAGATCTAAGCACCACATAGTGCTGACCAGAAGGCTATTTAGGTACCTTCCAACCCTGGCATTCTGCAACCTGCAGAAACTCGGTACTTTCTTCTACTCCACAGACCAGGCCTGACTTCAACGGTGAAGCTTGGGGAGGGGTCAGCATAGACTCTGAAGGGAGAAACAAGGGGCTGATGTGGGAGGGAGGAGTGAGGATGAGGTTTGCAGGGACAGCAAAAGTGTGAAGAGAACTACCCTTCAAAACAGAAATGAGAGTTGTCATTTATGACTCTGGTAAATTTTCCCACCCACTGGGACAATAAGAGGGTTCTGGGGCCAAATATATGGTCCGTGAACTTGGACAACCTTCGTTCTCTCTGATATGAGCCCACTGTCCCCTCAGCCTGGATGGAACCTTCCACAGGGCAGTGCATCTGGTGTGATTTCCGAGGGACAGCATGAGTTTAGCCTTCGGGTTCCTGAGGCACAGCCCGGCACGCTCACCGTGGCGGAGTGCCAGTTGAAGCAGTGCGTGCGGAAGTGCCGCAGGGCCTCCGGGTAGCAGCCGTGCCCCGTGAGCGGGGCTCTCAGGGACAGGAGCCTCTCCACCTCAGCCTCGGACGTTGCCAGCAAGGAGACGATCTTGCGCACCGACTTCCGAATGAGCTGCCTAACCTGGGGACAAACGCATCCCGTCAGAATGTGCCTCCCTGTGCCGCCTCTCCTGGACCCACGATGGTGAGAAGCACGTTTAAAGACTTCTCTCCACACAGCCCTCACCCGGTTAGAACAGATGCCAGTAAATGTCTTCTGAGGAAGGCAAAAGATGTGTGTGTGCACGGCTTCCGTGACAGCTGGAAGGACCTTGCCTTTCGAGGATCTGCTGGCGCGATGGAAGCGTTTACAACCAAACACCTGAAGGGCAGGCGTGGACTGCTCTGAGGAAAGGAACGTGTGCCCCACAGCGGACTGTCCCAGGAAGGCTGCTGTGTGTCCAGGGCACCTTTGCCCATTCAGGAAACCATCGAACGGTCAGGCGGTGGGACACAGAGGGAGGCATTGCTTTCCTCCCACACTATCGACAACAGCATTGTAAGAGGAAGAGCTTCCACGTCAGCCTAACCTGACACGGGACCTCTCTGTCCCAGCCCTCCCCGGCCGGGGTTTGCTTCCTTCACGTCTGAACCCACAGACTCACTGCCCACTGCCTGCTACACCAGCAATTCTCAACGTGTGGGTCCACAGCCACGGGGTCCCCAAGAGCTCTCATGGGCTCCGTGACATCTTCCCTTTCTTAACCACAAGGATCTGTGCAAGAATGCATTTTCTTCACCATTTCGGCCAACACAGCCGAGCGCAACAGAGTGAACGTGGACGCAGGTCCAAGGACCTCGCTGTCTCCATCACGCTGCACGTAAAGAGATTTGCAAAAATGTAAAGCAGTGTCACTCTTCTCACCAAAATGGTTTTTGTTTTGGAAAATGGTTATTTTTCATAAAATATACATTAACACAAAAAGGGTTTGCTACTGTTTCTAAATAAGTTAAATATATTTTTAAATCTCGGTTTTAATTTATTGTTTTAATAATCTTTTATTTTACATAAAAATCTAACTACGCAACAGTTATCAGGAAAGTTAAATCCACTAAGAAGTATATAGCCGTGGGAATAGTTTTCAAATTTACAGCAGATACCAAAGAAATCCTATACGATTTACAGCTGTTCAAGCAAACACATGAAAACTCTGGTTCAGTTTCCATGAACTATCAAAAGGGTAAGGACAAAATGCTCCTCTGCCTCATTTTAATTTCTGCTGCAGTACATATCAATAGAAATGACCCACCATAAACTACAGCTCTTTGGGATCAAGAGTTCAAAGAGTGTAAAGAGGCCCAAGACTACAAAGTATGAGAACTGCTGATATACTGTGTGTGACACCAGCTAAAAATATGTCCTGCTTAATAAGGTGGCCAAACATGGGGTACTAACTTTTGGGATAATGAGATATATGCATTTTAAACAAACCACATAGATAGACAGATATTTATTTATTTATAACAGAGTCTCACTCTGCCACCCTGGCTAGAGTGCAACAGCACCATCATAGCTCACTGCAACCTCAAACCCTTGGGAACAAGCGATCCTCCTGCCTCAGCCTCCTGAGTAGCTGGGACTACAGGCATGTGCCATGATGCCCGGCTAATTTTTTCTATTTTTAATAGAGACAGGGTCCCACCCTTGCTCAGGCTGGTCTCAAACTCCTGACCTCAAGCGATCCTCCCACCTTGGCCTCCCTGAGTGCTAGGATTATAGGCATGAGCCACCTCGCCTGGCCCTACAGATTTGTTTTTTATCTTCCTAAAAGATTTGGGCCATATTTCAGTACATCAACCACTGTGTTGTGCTGGCGATGGGGACAAGAGCTGGCTGTGTGGGAAACAGTGGGCAACTCTTTTGCCTGGCATTCCAGTGGGTGCACAGCTATAATTTAAAAAGTAATTCTTCCAGTGCCAAACAAACCGATGAGCTACTGAAAATAGACACAGTAATCATAAAGGATAGCTCAAGGGTTTTAGGAAGAATTTAAGCTATGACAATGTTTTCCTGAGACAGCAGAAATTTTTGTGGATTGGATTTTTTTTTTTTAAAGAGATGGGGTCTCACTATGTGGCCCAGGCTAGCCTCAAACTCCTGGGCTTAAGTGATCCTCCTGCCTCAGCCTCCTGAGTAGCTGGGACTACTGGTGTGACTCACTGCACTCAGCTCTGAGTTTTTAAAATAAATATGATTAGCTAATAACTCAATAAGCAGCAAAATAAAAATGTCCTCTAGGCAACAAGGTATAAAAGAGGGAAACACTCATGTGCCATGGCTTCTTGGCAGGTTACAGGGGAGACCAGCCCCCTTCCATTACTCCCTGTTACCAAAGAGGTCAAGGTTAGTTCACTGATGAAGAACGCAGACCATCTGTGCTCTGCTCACCTGCTCTAGTTCACACAGAGCAGAGGCTAGGGCTTCCTTTCCCACCTGCTCACATGGGGCAGGTACCAAGGCTGGGAGCAGCACCTGGGAACGGTTCCGTTTACCACTACTTACGTCCAGATGCACTCGGATCTCCTTGACAAGCTGCCTGGACTCCTGCAGATCATTGGTCCTTATCAGTTTCCTTTTCATGATCTCGAGGGGCACATCAGGGCTAGGAGTGAGGTCAAGACGTGTGACTGGAGGCAGGAAGATAGGAGAACTGGCTTTGTGTTTCACACCCTGAAACTGCATCACTTTCATGGCAGAGATTGACTGGAGGGAGAGAGACAGAGAGCGCTGTTTGAGTGGGAAGAGCCCATGTCCCCAACACGCCCTGGGTCCAGCCTTTCCAGCAGAGGCTCACAGTCCACTCCTCATGGTGTCAGGACCACTGAAGGGCCACAGTCGTAGCCTAAAAAGACATGGCCGGCCCCCAGCAATACACAGGAGACACATCTGAGCACCTGAAATCTACTGAGGAGTAACTTCAAAAGTGCCCGGCGTCCCCTGCAGCAGAGCTGCTGTTCTTTGGAAGGCAACCACTGAGCCACGGGCAAGCAGAGCTTGGCCCACAGTCGTTTCAGCCAGTGGCAACCTGGACTGTGCTCGCCCGCCCAGGCTCCCCTGCCTGTCCCTAATGGCCAGCAGTGGGAAGGTACAAAGCATCTGTCCAGGTCAGAGCTGAAGTCTGGGTCCTCTGAGAAGGGCAGAGCTACAGCCACAGAGAGGCTGGGCTGACGCCTGGCATCAGGCTCCAACAAATGGGCACTACTGCCAGGCTCGATTTGCCTGCAGACGTCACTACGGACTGACTCCCAGTCAGAGGGGGGAAACGCAAGCATTCTGTTCCTAAAGCAAGCCACAATATTCTAAAATGGTCCTGAAACTAAAAAACAAAACATACACAAAGATACATAAAAGCAAAGTTAGAAAAGGTCCATCACCCCGCCTAACCAGCATCAGACATGGCGGAGGCTGAGGCTACTGTAAAGAGAGTGGAAGCCCAGGGCAGAGCCCCCCACTTAGCCAGTCAATGACCCTGACTTCTCCAAGTCACCTCTCTCCTGACCAGGTCACTGTGTCCTGAGTTCAGGTCTCAAGTCCTCTGACTGTCCCACTGCTGTCAGGTCAGGGGACCCCCAGCCCACACTCTACAGTGAGGGGCTAAAGACAGCCAGATTTACTGACTCCCAAGTTCTTCTAGAAGGCATGTTGCTCCAAAAGAATAGATTCTCAGCTGGCAAGCTCTCAGCGGCGGTGGGCTGCCTAGGGAATGGTGTTCGAGCACATGGACAGCTGGGAGGCCCTGTGCGTGTTTGTTATGGTATTAATACTTGCACACACCAAGGGCTAGCTCCAGCAGCTTCACTTAGGGCCCAAGCCTTCGGCAGCTATCCACTGAGACACTGCCCAGATAGCCCTAATGAACTTCCCTATTTATCTAGGTCCCTTCCGGACATAGATGGAGGGGGACAAAAAGTCTCTAATTTATAGCTAAAGGGTAAAGGTAACAACTGCAGCTTGCAAGCAGGCAGGACCCCAGGGAATCCAAGGTGTGAGATGCTGTGGGGCGATGCCACAAAACGTGAAGGAGATGCCTCTGATTCGGTAATCTCTCGCCACGCTAGGCCTGTGTTTAGTGTTTGTAAGGTATAGCCGTCTTTCATGCTCCCAGCCACCTGTACGCTAGGGTTCTGACCAGTGAGGGCACAGAGATTCAGAGAGGTTAATTCACTTGCCCACAATCTCACAACTCTGCAAGTCTGAACCTAGAGACGTCTGACTGCAAAGCCTGAGGGGCTCCCGGGAGGGAGGGAGTGATGTGAGAGGCACAGCCACCCCTGCCTCCACCATCCCTCACCCGGGTCCTGTTTCTCTCCACCAAGAGATAAATATTCCAGGTAAGCCCAACGGGGATATTCTAGGTAAGCCCAACGGGGACTCGAGGGATGCAGGAGAGGGAGGCCCCCTACTCACTTTGTTTCCATACTGCATGACGTGGCTGGTGTTGGTGTGGGATTTCACCAGGTGGTACTGCTTGTGAAGGGTCTCTTTAGTCAGATCCTCCTGCAAAAATGAAACCATTAAGTCCTTCAGTGATCACAGCCTGACAGTTACACCACAGCTGAACAGCTGGCTCCCTGCAGGGCTCACCACGTCCGAGTCTTCCATCCAGTTGACGCTGTACCAGTCCCCCAGGTACGTGGACCTGGCTTCATCGTAATAACAGGCGTAGGATGACTCCTTGGCGTTGGCAGCAGTAGTTGCATAGACTATAAGGAATTAAAAATCATCTTTTAGTTGTATTTTATTCCATGCTTTGGATTACACTTAAAGCTCCAATCCGTCCTTCTCCCTGACAAAACTGAAGCATATACCTATAAGCAGTACAGGGTGGGCAAGGACACGTGACTGTATCCAGCCCTGTCCATTTGGTTACAATGACTCATTTAAAATTAAATGTGGAAGAAAGAGGAGCCAGTTTCCGGCAATAAGCAAATGTGCATGCTTAGGACATCATGCTATTTTGGAAGAATGCTGACAGATTTTAATAGCTCAGAAAACTCAAAGAATATGGGCCTACTTTGGTTTCCAGAGAGAGTTAATATTTATTGAAGGAACACTTAAGATTGACTGAACTTATTCAAAAGCTACCACTTGCTATCTCTCTACCACAGGCTCAGAATTGTGCTGGATAAATGTTACTATTTAATAGGTAACTCTCCCAACACACAGGCACTGTCTTACCCCCATTTTATAGATGGGGATAACTGAGGGCCAAAGAGGGTCACCTGCCCAAAAGAGAGAGCCAGAAACCAACACATCATAAAGAAGGGAGTCTGGTCCAACGCCCATGTGGTTTTGGGCTAGAACATACAGATTCTTTATTCCCTGACCACTAATCCTCAAGAAGCAGAGAAAGCCCAGCTCCTGCCTGCAAGTTATCTCCCCACTTCTGCACACCAGGCTGTCCCCAGGGGCCCCTGCTTATGTAGAAGCCTTGGATCCACGCCAGCAGTCATCTGAGGATGACCCATGGCACGCTGCACACCCTGCTCGCCAGCCCGGCACAGAAGCCAGTGTCCCACCACCTACCGTTGATGTCATCGGGCAGGTGGTTCATCATGGACCCAGACTCGCAGGCTTCGATGTAAAACACCATCTGCGAGGCAGAGAGGCAGCTGAACTCACACCCCAGCCAGGCACAGGCCTCTCGCAAATGCTACTGGGGCTCTGCCCACTCTCTCTGCCCAGTCTTAAGGAGTCTTCCACATTTGCTTTTGGGGGACATGACTGCTGTAAGAGGCTGCTGCCAGAGGCTACGGAAGCTGCTGTCACACAAACCAGGAGTCAAATTTATTCACCACTAATAGAATAAAAGCAACTGTTAGTTGAAATGACACAGAGAAAATGCAGCCATATGATGCCAAGAAAAACTGTTTCAACCACCCAGCACAGGGAGTAGTTTCAAACGGCAAAGCCGTGTGGCCGGCCACTTTTCTGCATTCCCGTCACGTACGCACTGACCTGCGCAGTTTCGGTGCTAAGGGTGAGAGAGGCCGAAGTGAGAGTGAGAGGGTGGTATTTTCCTCCCCAACTATCCAAAATTGGGGACAGTCCTAGGAACAGGAGTCCTCAAGGCATGCTCTAGGTATGGTCCCTAGACCAGCAGCAGCAGTTGTCACATGGAAACTCAGAAAGGCAAATTCTCAGGCCTCTCCCCAGACCTTCTGGGTCAAACTCTGGGGATGAGGCCACACTGCTTCAACACGCTCACCAGTGACCCTGACCTCACACATAAAGCCAAAAGGTTACTCCTGGGAAACCAGCGATCAGAAGGACACCCTTCCCACCCACAGAGAGATGCCAGCGCAGAACTGCAGGCTCTGCACCCTCAGCCTTCCCCGCGCAGCTCTCCCAGGGCGGCCTCAAGGGCCGACGTTACCTTCTGGTACATTTTGTGTGTATACATGTAACGGATGGTCTCACTCAGGTCCTTTACGTAAAGCTGAAAGGTAAGAATTCTGACATTCAGACCAACACGTCAAGAGAAACCCTTTGCTGAGTAGTCCGCTAATGAAGTTCTAATGATGCTTTGTAAGTTCTTTTCTACCGATCCTTAGAAATAACCACGGTGAACAGCATAACCCTGGACGTCAGCTCAAGTGTTTTAGTCACATACTTAAGGAGGGAAGAGAATGTGCTTCTTCACCCATTCCGTGTCCAGACATTCACAGCTTTTGTTCTATTCTCGTGTCTAATGCAACACAGCCAAGTCCTGAGACAGCTACTGATGTGATATGAACAGAAACGCTGGGAAAACCAGCTGGGTAGATTTCAAGCTGCTAAACATGCCCCCCACACCCACCCGCCACATGTACAAATTAGAAAACATGCACCACAGGTTTAATGTCAATACTTAGGCTTTGTTTTCTATTCTCTATTTAAGTTTGTCCTTAAAATGTTAAGAAAAACTCACATCATCATTAGGAAAAACCAGTATTCCAGTAGATCCGTGATCAGTGAAGTAAACGAACACATGATCCCGGGGGCCGCTGCCAAGAAAGAGTCAGAGGTCAACAGTTTCCTATTTCTATTTCTATTTCCATTTACATTTCTGTAAAAAGTTGCCCTAATCAAAAAATCAAGAAGTGTGAGGATCACAGTTGTCCAACCAGATGTGAAGAGGAACGAACACAAGGGCCCGGTGTCCGCCTGTCCCCTCTTCTCCCCTCAGTGTTATTCTGAACCACAGGGTGTGTCCTAGAACCTCGAAACTCTGACTTATGGCCAGAAAGAAGGAGAGACCTTTTCCTGGGTCTCCTGTCAGACAGCTCTGGCATGGTGTGGACAGTGGGGTCCTTTGACAATTGGGCCCCATCCCAGGTGGCCACACTCTCCAACTAGATCTTCCCACAATGAGTAAGGGAGCCAAGACACACAGCCGAACACGAGCTGGCAGCTTTCCCCTGCAGGCCCCTCGGCTGGCACAGTCTGGGATGCCCACCTGCCAGCCCTCACCAGGGCTCCCACCAGAGGGCACTGCTTCCATGTGGCAGAGATGTAATAACTCACTCGGAGCCAATCTGCTTCGTCCTACACACATGCCCGTCCCTGCACTGACTCACATGAGCTTACTCTGCCCAGGCTGCACTTCTAGCGTAAAAGAAATGTGCTATTGAAGTCTCTGACATCACGTAAAAATGCTACCTAAACAAATATAAAGACAAGACGCCTCTAACCCACAGCAGTGAGGCAAACGCTGGGTTCCTTTTCCCCAACACAAAGGTTTGCTCCGCACTTGTGAATGTGCTTCTCCCCATGGGACCAACGTGTGACTGAAGCCCAGGGCTGGTGGCAGGCTGGGGCCCCACTACCTGACTGGCCCCCAGGGGTTCACACCTGTCTCAGCGTGCTCCACTGGTCATGGGACATACCCACACTGCAATCCGTGGACATCAAGGACAGCGGGTTTAAGTGATAGGAAACATGGTATTAATAATGAGGGACCCTGGGTCATGGGGTTAATTTGGTACAGAAACGGGCTGCCAAGAGAAGCCACTGGAACATCAGCCCTGTGCAGTCTAAATCAGAACAAACCTCCCCACTCTGTATTTCACCAAGACAAACAGGCCAGGAGCAAAGAACAGACCTGTTTCAATCTCTATACTGGGGCCCAGGTCACGAACACAAGTGTGGCATCCGTAAAACAGACGTTACCTCTTTAGGACTTTTCCAGACCCTTTGCCCTCCACTGCTTTTGCGTCACCTCTCAACACAGCAAGGAAATTCTGGGGGGTAACATCCTATAAAGAATTGGGAGCCAAAATCAGAGGCTGCTGTCATTCCAAACCAGAGAGTCTGCTGAGTCTGTGGCAGACCCAGGCCACCAGCCCGCTCGTCTCCAAGGCTCAAGGCGTGAGAGCCAACACTTGGGAACTGAGAAGGACCCAAAGCAAGGGTTGTGCTCGACCCCATCATCTTGTTTTTGGCTGACAGCAACTCCGAGAGCCTGCCGTTCCTTCCCGGCCATTGCACAGGCCGTGTGGAGAAAGCCAAGGGTGTCGCTAGCCACGGGAAATGACAGAGGCTGAGAACACCGCCCCAGGACACGGAGGCACCAGCGACGGGGCCACCCTCCCAGCTTGCTGCCGAGGAGGCTGAATCCCAAAGACACTCAAAGTCCTTGAAGAGGAATTTGTAAAATTGATACTTCATCATTAAAAGCAATACCAAAAAGTACAAAAGGGAAAAAAAACCACCAAAAATCCCACCATCTAGATTCTAAACATGTCCTTATATGACTATATAGGCAGAAACAATTTCGTAAAAATCAGACCATCTATTTTACATGTATGATGTGTTAAATTTAACCGTATTTCAATTTAAAAGAAAAAAATGAAATGAAACTAAAAGAATTATTAAACTGCAGATAAAAATTTCTTCATTACAGGGATATTGGTTATCAAAGGTCCTTCTGAAATTAAAAAACAACAAAACAAAACAAAACACGAAAACCACAAGACTGAAGTCATTACAGTGTTTTTAAAAATGTGCCAATTTATACGGTCTCAACTGGGAGGAACATAAAAATTTTTGGAAGTGATATACTGTAATAGTAATTAATGAAAAATGATCTCAGCAAAATCCTGAGATACTGTGCACCAGGATTGCTGCTGAGAAAACTGGTTTTCATAAAATAGCACAGGTAATCTATACTCAGATTACAGTAATGTCTCAAGAAAATCTGCAGTTATTACGGAAGGAGATCCATTATCAGACTTCAAGTATGAGAAGACTAGAAACTAAATATCCATAGATTGCAACTTATTTTGGACATTTTTCCTTTCCTTTCTTTCAAAACTCTCACTAATTTACTCCTCAAGCACAAATCCTAATACAAACATGGAATGCTGACCCGAAACCAGTTTAGGGAGGTTCTGATTCTAGAAACACAAGAAAGACGGAAAAATCATCACTAAAATGAAAACAAAACCCGCTGGCTCCAAACCCATGATCCCCGTGATCTGCTCACCTCTCCGGTGTAGTCCTTCGGGACGCCCTTGTAGACGTCTGTGCCATTGGGCCTGTTGATCACAATACCTGGAGTGGGATTGCTGCAAATTAAAGGACACACTTGAAATGCAAAGTGTGACGTGTCTCTGATATCTCTCTTCAAAAATATGCTCCTGTTATGTGAAAACATAGTAAACCCCCATGTTTGCCGAAGACACCGGCCATGGCTGCCGGTGTGCTAGTGCTTCGAGCAGCCTGGGGATCTGGGGGTTCCCACGACTCAGGAGCTCTCGGCGGCAGCAGTGAGGGGTTGAGCTCAAAGAGCTTAGGACAAGGACCAAAGCCTAGGGGTCCCTGGCCTCCTGCTGGAAACCAGATGGCATCTTGGGGGCAAGATTTCATCAAAAGCTCTCTCAGAGGGAACTACTTGCAGAAAGAAACTGCACAGAAAACAAGATTTAATACAAGAAACTTGGGTGTGAAAGCCTCAAGATGGACGATGTCTGAGCTGAGTGTGTGATCACAGTAAGGGCAGAGTCCTTCACCGGGACCACAGCAGGGTGACCGAGGAGCTGGGAGGTTAGAACTGGTTTCCACCCACACTTGCTGCCTCCGATCTCCACAAGAAATCAGGTAAGTGGACATGAGAGAATTTTTGTAAAATTAAATTCAGCAAGTAATAAAAGTAAATCAGTATCGAAAGAAGGGTAGCAGGATCTAACCTACAAACAAGAACCTTCTACATATGGGCCTCCTGTGCTGTCCCCTGCTCGGAGGTTACAAGCACCGACGAATCCAATGACAAGTCATCTAAGGTGAGGAGGAACTTACGCTTTAAGCCCTTTCAAAGTTCCCAGCAGCACCCGTGTCTGTGTCTCTGCCATGCCCAGGGCGTGCCCAGTCACGGTCAGAGCGTCACAACAGGCATCCCTGTGCCCTGTGGTTCATCTGGGAGCCTGTTTATGTTCTAAGGTGAGGCCACTGTTCCAGCGACTCCTGTCAATCTGTACACAGCTTGTTTGGTTTTTTTTTCCCCCTACCCTGAAGTTCTTCATCACCAAGTTTAAAGCGCTCCCTACTTACTCTTCAGAGTTGGCAATGTCATCATACATCATCACGATGATCTGCTCGTCAGGAATCCCATTTCGGTGAATGATCTGGTAGGCGTGGCACGCATCTGCCTGGGAGAAATGATTTAGTTAAGTTTGAGATTTTCCCAGGAAGCCAATTCTGGAGTTCTAATGAGCCATCAGTTCTGTCTCATGGAAGACTCGCTGTGAATCATTCCCAATTGGTCATGCATTTAAATTATTATTTTAAAACACATACAATTTTTTCATCTCGATTTTAAAAGATCCTCCACCCCCCCCAAATTATCCAAATTCTTATTCATCAGGAAGTTAGTGGGCTACATACACATGCACACCACCATATTTACAGGTAACAAGGGCTTTTGAAAGCCTTAAATAACTTATTTTCATTTTTCAGACTACATAAAAAGTTTGCTGACAGCAGGTATTCAGGTCTCAAAAACAGAATGACTCAGAATGATAAACCAACAGATTAAAATTTAGCAGCTAGTTCTGTTTCACACAGGATTCTCCTGATTCAAGTAACTTTGTCTGCCATAGTTACTGTTCAGAGAATTGAGTGAAAACTCCAAAGTTCAACTAAGGAACTGAAATGAGAAATTGTTCTTAAATTAAAAAAAAAAATGAGGATAATACAAAGGAAGACAATATTAAAGACAAAAGAAAAATGTTTCTAATGCCATTCCTTGCCCATACAAGGTGATGACAGGCTTGCTTCCTTATTTCAGATGAAACACGCTGCCACTTCATGACATGGAAATCATTTGAGGACAGAAAGGAAAAATGTTGCCTAACTTTCTCCTACATTTAATTATGTCTTTCCTAGAACAAAGACATAATTAAGCAAAAAGAGAGGAATGTACCCGGCTATTTAGCTCTCTAAGGAAGACAGCTTTAGGAACTGGACCTGCACACGTCACAGTCTAAGCACCACTTAGCACAACAATAAAAATAAGGTTCGTCAAACATTAAACCTGGCACTTTGCCTATGGATGCCCCAAACAAATGGACTTATTTTATGGCAACGAAGGGTGCTCAATATACAGGTGAATGGTTGAATGGTTGGGTCCAGGGCCTGGCACTCGAGGGCTCTTAGATGAATGGATGACTGAATAAATGTGAAAACTAATACATTTACTGATTTTCTTCTATTTGTCCAGCACCATGCTAAGACTTTGTATGTGCACTACCTCACGTAATCCTCATAGCAATCCTACCTATGTGGTCAAGGTAATAATCCCCATTTTATAGATGAGGAAAAAGAAGTTTAGGGAGCTAAGTAAGGTGACCTGCCCAAGTCACACACAGCTCATGGCAAAAGAGCCCATGCATTCTGACCCCAGAACTTCATACTGCTTCATACAGGGACAATAGAAACCTCTGAAATTATAGAGGCCCAGGGAGAGAGAGTAAAGGGGTGAAAGTCTAAACATAGATCATTTTAGTAGTCACTAAATATTTTACATACACATACACACACACACACACACACACACACACACACACACAAACTGTTGAAATGTTTAAGTCCCCGTTTCTGTGGAACAATGAGGACCTTCAAACACCAGCTGTGGTAGGCAGAGTAACAGCCCCCCAAGAGTCCACATCCTGATCCCCGAAACCTGTGAAGATGGCAAAGGGGAATTAACATAGCAGATGGATTTAAGGTTGCTCATCAGCTGGCCTTAAAATAGGGAGGTTTTCCTGGATTATTCTAGTGGGCCCGATGTAATCACAAAGGTTTGTATGTGCGGAGAGG
This sequence comes from Varecia variegata, assembly GCA_028533085.1. Lineage (NCBI taxonomy): Eukaryota > Metazoa > Chordata > Mammalia > Primates > Lemuridae > Varecia > Varecia variegata. The sequence continues at coordinate 8,962,622 of CM052442.1, read as the reverse complement.
GAGGCAGGACAGTGTCCGAGGGATGCAATGTAAGGAAAACTCAACTGACCCTTGCTGGCTCTCAGGATGGAAGGAGCCATGAGCCAAGGAATGCTGGCAGTACTGAAACTGGACAAGCCAAGAAAATGGGACGTCCTCTGGAGCCACTGGGGAACATAGGCCTGTCGACACCTTGATTTAACCCAGTGAGAACCATTTCCGATTCCTCACCTCCAAAACTGTATGATAATAAATTTGTGTTGTTTTAAGCCTCTAAGTTTGTGGTAATGTGTTTAAGCAGCAATAGTAAACTAAGCATCTTGACCTCGCCCATTGGGATGAGGCACACACGGCCAACCCAGCAACTCTACCTCGCTAGTACATCTAGCGAAACTCTAGCCCATGGGTAACAGGGGGGTGTGTTCACAGCACCACGTTAACAGTAAAAACTCCAGTAATAACTCCAGCGACCAGTAACAGCTGGAAAAATAAACTGTCATAGGCTCACACAAATGGAATACCATTGAATGAAATACAACCCAGGCTTCAAAACAGATGACTCTCAGAAACATAAGGAGAAAAAGAGTAAGTCACAGAAAAATATCTTCACTATGATTTACATTTATATAAAGGTCAAAACAGGTGAATGTAAACATTATGCTATTTACGGTTGAATACATATATGGTAAAACTATAAAGCAAAACCAAGGATTGAATGACAAAAAATTCAGGAGGGAAGGGAGGGGGATCCCATCCTACAGGGGACAAGTTACTAGTACAGAGGTATTCAAGGTACACAGGTATTCACTTTAAATTGTGCACATCTGTACAGACATTTATCTGCTATTTCATAAAAACAACCAAGTCCATACTATGTCGGATTTACCCTACCCCAGCATAAAAGTGGAAGTGAGCAGGCACACTCACCTGAGACCAGTCACCCTGATACTTACTTCTCCTGTCAGATGTCAAAAGGCAGATTCACCAAAAAATAAAATAAAATAAAATACTCAGGAATAAATTTAACAAAAGAAGTATAAGACTTATGCCCTGAAAATTATAAAACACTGCCAAGGGAAATTAAAGACAAAAATAAATGAAGAGAGAGATCTCTCTCTTCATAGATCAGGAGACTTAATACTGTTGCTTGATACTTTATTAAGCTAAAAAAAAAAAAAAAAAAAAAGACAATATTGTAAAAATAAAAAAAAGATCAGTAGGCTTTTTTTGCAGAAATTGACAAGAGGATCCTAAAATTTATACCGAATTGCAAAAGACCTAGAATGGCCAAAGGAATTTTGAAAAAGTGGAGTACTTTCACTTCTTGATTTCAACACTACACTGGGGAAAGAATAGCCTTTTCAACAAATGGTGCTAGAACAATTTAGATATCCACGTGCAAAAAGATGAACTTGGGCTCTGGCCTCACACTATATATAAAAATTTATTCGAAATGGATCATAGACTTAAATGTAAGGGCTAGAATAAAACTTTTAGAAGATAACACAGGAGAAATTCTTCAGGACCTTGAGTTATAACAACAAGGATGTCACAGATATGATACAAAAAGCATAATCCATAAAAGAAAAAAATACAAATTAGACTTCCTCAAAATTAAGAACTTTATGCTTCAAAAGACATCATTAAGAAAATGAAAAGACAAGCAACAAACTGAGAGAAAATATTTGCAAAATACACATCTGATAAAGGACTTGCATTCAAACATGTAAAGTCCAGTACCTCAATAAGACAATCCACTGAATCAAAAAATATGTAAAAGATTTGCATAAACGTTTCACCTAAGAAGATATAGAAATGGCTAATAAGCACATGAAAAGATGCTCAATGTCGTGGGTCATTAGGAAAAGCAAATTAAAACCACAACGAGATGCGGCTCACAGCCAGACAGTAACAAGTGTAGGTGAGAACTGGAGAACCAGGAGCCTCCACATGCTGCTTATGGGAATGGAAAACGGTACAGCCATTCTGGAAAACAACTGAACAGTTTCTTACAAAGTTAAACATAAATTTACCACATGACTCAACAATTCTACCCTTAGGTATCTACCCAAGGGAAACAAAACCATTTATCCACACAAAGATTTGCACACAAATGTTCTTAGCAGTGTTGTTCATAATAACCCCCAATTGGAAACAACCCAATGTCTATCACCTGGTAAATGGACAGGAATGCCGTTTGGCAATAAGCAACCCTGAGCTACTGATGCGTGCTGCAACACGACGGCCCTCAAAAACACTACACCAAGGTAAGCCAGACACAAAAGACCACACATTGTTTAGTTCCACTGACATGAAATGTCCAGAATAAGCGAATCCACGAGACAGAAAGTAGATTAGTGCTTGCCTGGGGCTTGAGTTTGGAACTATAAATGTGTGGAGGGACCCCTGGAGTGACAGAAATGTTCTAAAACTGATTTGTACTGATGTCTGCACAACTTGGTAAATTTACTACGAAGTCAGTGAGTCGTATGCTTGAAATGGGTGAACTACAGGTGATATGCAAACGATGCCTGGAGGGGCAGGTTCAGAAGTCCTGTGTTAGCGTCCTCCTGCACTGCTGGGGCCCTCAGCACCCTCCGAGAGGCAGGTGCTTTTACCCCCATTTTACAGGTAGAGACAAGCTCAGGAAAGGCCATGGATTCAAACAGATCTCCTGCCCTGCCTGCGCCTTACGCCCCTTCTTCCACACATAGTGGTCTCCACATCAGCCTGTGACTTGCTCCTGAGGACCCCTAAGAAAGATAGGGGTCCTCAATCGCCCCTATCTTTCTTAACTCAAAGGGGTTCCTCACTGAAGTCAAGTATTTACTGGCACTCAAAGCAAATAATAGTAGGGTTCAGCTAATTCAAATCATTTGAAAATGATGTTAAAGACTACCTGAATGACTTCCCTTGAACGTATCTGACCTATATGCATGTTTCCCCCTTAAAAACAGAAAAGACATATGAAGCAATATATGAGAAGAGGGTATTGAGCAAGACTTCATAAAGAGAGCAGAACCCTCTGGAATGATGAACAGAGATTGCGGTGACTCAGCTGGTTTCACAGCTTGCGTTAGGAGTTCTGACGCTCTCAACTAAGGTGTCCTGTGATGTCCTGACCCAGCCGCTGTCCTCACACTGTGTGCTTGTGCTGCCTCGAGCTCAGCCAACTGGTGGCTTGGAACAGTCTAAATATAGCTGGCATACTCTGTGCCACGGTCACTGTGAAGGCGTCCACTCTGGCCAGGTCTGCCCACCCGACAGGTGTACATACATTATCACCTCCCGACACATGTCCTGAGCACCTCGGACACTCGGCACCAGGGTGGGGTTTTGCAGGGTACCTGTTGAGCCCACCACCAACCCCAGCAGAAGCAGCTGAGGTTTAAAGTGAGACCATGTAATCTGTTCAAATGCAGGTGCGACCTGGAGGGCAGGAATTACACCTGAGGTCTGGGCAAAGTCCAAAGACATGTTCTCTCCATGGTTCTTGCTGCCTCTGGCGTTTCCAAGGATGGCCCCGCTGCACTAACTGCCCCAGCCCTCACCACACGTGCTCTCAGTCCCCTCTCAGTCCCACTCGGCCCTCCAACCTGATCCCTTCCCACCAGGCCCCCTTTAAAAGCAGGTTTCTTTTTCTAAATATAAAAGTGATACTTTACAACAACATGGATTAACCTCAAAAAGCGAAGAGCTTGTCAGAAGAACAGCTGGTAGAACTGTCCCCACTTGCTGCTTGCACTTTCCCAGCGCTCCCTCTTGCCTCCCCTCACTGCAGTCTGCCTTCCACCTGCAGCCTCCATCTGGCCTCGGGCCCCACAAAGCCTTAAATATTTACTCTCTGGCCCTTTATAGAAAAAGGCTTGCAGATCCCCCGTCTTAAGCCAGGCAGTGAGGCTCTGGGTGTGTGTGGGCTGGGGAGGGGGCTTGCCAGGAGCACAGAGTGCTGCAGCCTCTTCCTCACTCCTGTTGGTGATGTGGGGGCCAGTCCCACCCCTTCATCTAGTTCTCAGTGGACAGGTTCTGTCAAAGGGAAAGAAAGGGGATGTTGTGAACTGGTCCTTCTGCTCCCAACACGCCTCACTCTGCCCTCACCCTAACTTTCCGGCCTCGTGCTTCCCTGCTTCCTTGTCTCTGTCTATCTGGACCATGTGCCGTCCTTGCACACCCTGTAGCCACCTTCTTCGTATCAGGGCCCTACCTTTGCTCAGATGACCTGCCCAGCTCCAAATGGTCAGGAGCTTCCTTGAATCAGAACTTGAAATCCCTTTCCCCTCACCAGGCACTGACTTGAACATGAGCATGTGATGCAATTCTGATCAGGCAGACACGGGAAGAAGTCCACCTATGGTTCCAAGAAAAGGTCTGTACTCTGATAAAGAGAAAGCCAGACAGATAAGATACACAGATAGCCTCTTTTTCTTCTACAGGATTTTAATTTGTTTGGATGTGACACCTGGAGCTATTGCAGCCATTTTGTGACTATGAGGACAGCTTACCTGAGGACAGGTCATCACAATGATGATGGCAGAGTGGAAAATGAAAAGGACCTGGGTTCAGGACAACGGGGCTGAAATGCTTACTTAGAAATTCCCAGAGTCTCCACATTCCTTAAGATTCAAACCAGAGGAGTGTTTTGGTTATGTGTACTTGAAAGCACCTAATATACTGCCCATTCCCTTGCTGCGGTTTTATATTCCCACTGCCAGTTCATGTTCTTCTCTCCATATGGAACACTCACCCTTTGTTCCAGCTCCTTCTGTGGAAATCCCATTACCTACCATGAAGCCATACTCTAAACTCGCTCCTGATGGAGCTTACCTACTCCTTGACCTAGACCCAACATTTGGAGCTCCTATGGGAACTAGTCTTTTTCAGCTTGTGCTCAGGTATTTGTGCACCTGTCGCAAAAGGCTGGGAGCTCCTGACCAGAGGGCCCCTGACTCAACATTCTTCAAAACCCCCTCCCCCCATCTCTCCACCTCTTGCAAATCATGAACCTCCAAGTGAAAAGCGCTAAACTAAATGGACCAATATGTCAAGTCTGTTTTAGTGCTCAGAAAAATTCTGTTTGCTATTTTCAGAATGCAATGCCAGAAACAGTGATTCTGAGAAGCATATAGTCACACATTGCTTAACGATGGATTCGTTCTGAGAAATGCATTAGGCGATTTCATCATTGTGTGAACATCATGGAGCATACTTACATAAACCTACATGGTATATAGCCCACTACACACCTGGGCTGTATGGTTTACCCTATTGCTCCTAGGCTACACACCTGCATAACACGTTACTGTGAGGAATACTGTGTGCAACTGTGCTACTATGGTAAGCATTTGTGTACCTAAACATACCTAAATATAGAAAAGGTACAATAAGAATACAATAAGATAAAAAATGGTACACTTGTATAGGGCACTCTCCATGAATGGAGCTTGCAGGACTGGAAGTTGCTCTGGGTGAGTCAGTAGTGAGTGGTGAGTGAATGTGAAGGCCTGGGACCTTACTGTACACTGCTGTAGACTTTATAAACACTGGATACTTAGACTACACTAAATTTATAAAAAAGAATTTCTTTCTCGATAATAAATTAACCGGCCAAGTACAATGGCTCACACCTGTAATCCCAGCACTGTATGAAGCCGAGAAGGGAGGATCACTTTGACAGACCAGAAGTTCAAGATCAGCCTGGGCAACAGAGCGAGACCCCATCTCTACAAAAAATTTTTTAAAAAAATTAGCCAGCTGGGCAGGCATGGTAGTGCATGCCCACAGTCCCAGCTACTTGGGAGGCAGAGGCAGGAGGATCACTTGAGCCCAGGAGTATGAAGCTTCAGTGAGCTACCATCGTGCATTGCTCTCTAGCCGGAGTGAGACCTTGTCTCTAAAAAATAAAAATAAAAATGTAAGTTTAAAAATCTGTATAGGCTCTATGGGACTGTCCTTTCAAATGCTCTTTTAATGATTAGCCTCTAGAGGCAAGAGAGCAAATGCTGGCAGCTGGCTGGGGACAGAAGCAGGCCAGCAGGGATGCAGGCCAAGGTTGCAGTGACTCGGCACACATCACCTCCGCATGGCCTTACTGCCGTCACCCTCTTACTTGGGGATGAATATCTCAGTCTGTGGCCACTTCTTCCACCCTGTTTCCCTTCATTCTATTTTAATATTTAGTATTTTACGCAGAGAAATTAGCAATGCTTTAAAAAAAATGTTTCCAGGAACAAAGGGTAACTGGATAACCTATACTTAATAATGTTTAACAAATACATTTGTTTAAAGTTGGTTGTATAAAAACCAGGGTGGCCGATGTCAGCATGTTCACTACCCGTGATCTACATTTAATATCTTATCTTTCTAACTCGTGGTTAGAGACGGAGGAGAAAACTGACAGCTGAACAGTTACGTACTTGGGTTGTTCCTCTTTAAATGAGTCAGGTCTGTGGTTAAGTATTAAAAGGAGAAGGGATCATTTTGCCAAGATAAGAACTTTTTAATCAAGCCAAATTTCTTATTTGGCTAACACACAAAACCATTCAAGAAATGAGTTTGTTCAGTGAGTGCAAATACACACTGGATTTCAATGGCTTAGTACAAAAAAAAATGTAAGGTAGCTCATTATTATTTTTATTTTTTACAGGCAGGATCTCGATATGTTGCCTGGCCCGGAGTGCAGCGGCTGTTCATACGTGAGATCAAAGCACACTACAGCCTTGAACTCCTGGGCTCAAGCCATCCTCCTGCCTCAGCCTCCTGAGTAGCTTGGATTATAGGAACACGCCACTGTGCCTGGCTGGTGTCTTGTAATTAATTTTTTATATTAATTAATGTTGAAATGATAATGGTTTAGACATATTGGTTTAAATAAGTTATTTAATTTCACCTGTTTTTTTTTTTCATTGGACAGGGCTGCTCCAGAGACAGTCAGCCCGGGTTTTAAAACTGGCCACCACTTGTCAGCTGTGCCATGTTGGGCAAATTGCTGACCCAGCCTATGCCTCAGTCCCGTGATTTATAAAGCAGGAACACGAACTGGACCCACTGCATATAACCCTGCTTCAGGGTGTCAAGTGTGTAAAGTGCTCCTAGAAGAGAGCCCAGCACCTAGATACTGCAATAGTCTAAGCATTCTGTTTCTGAGATTGAGAATATTAAATGACTTTTAAAAAGTAACAGCTTCATTAAGATGCAATTCACACACCATAAACTTAGCCTTTTAAAATAGACAATTCAGTGGTTTCTAGTTTATTCACCAAGTTGTGTACCCATTAGTTGTGCACCACTAATTCCAGAACATTCTCTTTACTCCAAAAAGAGACCCCATCCCATTAGCAGCCACTCCCCCATTCTCCTCTCCGCCCAGCCCTCGGCATCTACTTATCTACTCTCCACCTCTACAGATTTCCCTAATTTGGACTTTCGTTTAAATGGAATCATAAAATGTATGGTCTTTGTGACTAGCTTCTTTTACTTAGCATGGTTTGAAGGTTCACTTATGCTGAAGTTTGTGTGAGTACTTCAATCTTTTTCATAGTCAAATAATATCCCCTTATATCAGTACACCACATCGTATTTATTTGTTCATCATTTGATGGACATTTGGGTTGTTTCTACCTTTTGGCTATTATGAACAATACGGCTACGAACACTCACGTACAAGTTTTTGTGTGGACATGTTTTCATTTCTCTTGGGTACATACCTAGGAGTGGAATTGCTGGATCATATAGTAACTTAACATTTAACTTTTTGAGGCCCTGCCAGACTGTTTCCCAATGTGGCCGCACCATTGCACATCCCCACGTGGAGGCTGTGCTTTCAATGTACGCTCACTCGTGGATTCTTTTCTTTTTCTAGCTTTGACAGGCTGATTTGGCAGAGATCCAGGAAACATGGGGGAGGAGGGTGTGAGGAGAGAGCAGCGGGGTAGAGACCCGGAGGGCAGAGAGGTCTGGTGATGCTTTCACAGAGCCCTGGGCGCAGTCCTGTCTGGCCTTCACCTGCCATGTGGCCTCGGGCAAGTCACCTCCACTCTCGAGGCCTCAGTTTCCTTATCTATAAAATGAAGGTGTTAGATCAGTGGGTCTCAGCCTGGGCGATTTTGCCCCCTGGGACACTTGGCAATGTCTGGAGACATTTGGGGTTGTTACAGTGGGGTGGGTGATGCTACTGTCATCTGGCAGGTAGAGGCCAAGGATGCTGCCAAACATCCTACAATGCACAGGACAGCCCCTAACCACAAAGAACTACCTGGTCTCCAACTATCAACAGTGCCAAGATTGAGAAACCTTGCATCAGACTAAGGTGACCCTGTAGAAACTTTTGAGGAACTACCAAACTGTTTTCTAAAATGGCTATACCATCTTACAATCCTCCTAGCAACGTACAAGGGTTCGCACACACACATTTTAGCCAGTCTAATAAGTATGTGAATGGCCTTTCAGAAAGTCTTTTCTATTAACAACATCCAGGACTGTTTACAGAATGCCAGTGTCATAAAGAAAAAGACGAGTCATTTTCTTACCTGGTGCCTATAATTATACCAGCCATTTGAGCCCGCGACGATCACCACCCAGTGCTTGCCCCCATCCTCGGGATCGTCTATGGGCACAGCACCGGTTCCCAGGACCAAGCTGAGCAATACAGCTGCTTTCCAAATCATTCTGTGCCTGCGCATTCAACTGCACAAACCTGAGAAGAAAAAAGCAGAGTCAAGGAAAAAGGAGCAAGAAGAATAGGTGACGTCATCAGCTCCTAAGAAAATATCACAGTAAATGGGTCAAAAAGGTATGATCATGTAGTCACCAGAGTATGTTGAGGATAACAACAAAAACAGAGAGGAATTCTGTGTTTAGCTCTGCTGCTCCTTTCCCCACGTGGAGAAGGGGTCTGTCCGTATCTCCCAATCTTCACTACATGCATATAAGCCAAAGAACATCCAGGAAGCTCTCTGGGCACCTTTTAAAATTTTTGTCACAACTCAAAATACAACAGATAAAATTCATCAACAAAATTCACTGTGCCAGAAAAATACCTACCACACACTATGAAATATTTGTAAGTAAAGAATATATACATTCTGTGCACTGGGCACAGAAAAATGTGAAGGAAGATATAAAACCTCAACAGTAGTTATCACTGGGTGGTAGGTGGGATTAAAGGAGATTTTCTTCTTCATATTTATCTCTTTTTAACACAATTAATGCATATTACTTACACAATAAAGTTTGTAAAAATTCAACTCATGTTCCATAAAATATGGAAGGGCAATTAGTTTATGGGTGAACCATCTGGGTGAGCTCTAGTCAAACATTAATTCACATAGTCTTTGTACCACCCTTACAGAGCATGTACCTGTACTCTGCACAACAGGCAGGGCACATATTTTCATCCTTGTTTGACAGGAAGGGGAGGCTGAGATAGGACAGCAGTGACTTGCACAATGTCCCTGCATTGTCTTTCTGGCCAGGGCCCAGACCCACGCCCTCTGAATTCCTGGCCCAGCACTCTCTGCTCCATGGTTCTGCAGCTCAAGACGTCATCCTTAATGAGGTGCATGCCCTACTTTATGCTTCAGTGCCAACATTTTAAATACATTTTTAAGGTACAAGTGGCAAGAATGAGGCTTAGCCTTGGCTACCTTGCATTACCAGACTAGATCCTGCCCTGTGACCTGAACGTGTTATTCTATAAAAACAGCCTTCCCCTGACAGAAAACACAGCCAGGCCTGTGCCTCTGTGATAAGAGGATAAACACATGGTCTTTGAGATGTGGGGACTCAGAGCAGAAGGCAGTGTGCAGGACTGACCTCTGCCTCCAACACCACTCATTCACCCACTCACTCACCACCCAGCCAGAGTCTCCTGACACCTATTCTCCCAGACAACATGTAGGTGACGGGAACTCAATGACAACAGGGACAGAGCCTCTGCCCTCACAGAGCATGCAGACAGCTAAGGGATGATGAACCTCTAAGTCAAAAAAAAAAAATCCTCAATATTCTGTGGTAGCCCTCCAAATGATGGATTTTCTCCCGTACATAAAGAAAACAGGAAGGCTCTGGTAAAAGTATAAAGACCTAAGAGTGCCTTAGGCCAGTGCTTCTCCAACGAGAGCCTGCACCCAGACCTCCTGCGCATCCTGTTAGGAGGCCTGGGGCAGAGCCTGAGACTGAATTCCTAACAAGTTCTGGTGACCTGATGCTTTGGTCTTTGACTACATGGTAATGTAGCAGCCCTCTTCAGCAACCCTGCAGGCTCTAGTCGACCTCTACCTCTAGTCTATCTCCGGCATCCTGGTCAACAAACAGTACTGCTCCATCCCCATGAGAGTCTCCCACCCAAGAATTCAATGCTTAATGTGTGAGCCTGAATTGGTGCTAAATTCAGTCAATGGATGGGTAACTATAGTAAGTGGCCCCCAGATTTGTTCTTTCAGTTGTTTTGGGGGGGTTAGTATGGCACCTAACAGATGAGGTCAGTGGTGTGCTGAGGACCCCAACACTAGAACCCACTGGTCTGTCATGTGTACCCGAGGAGGTTTCTCGAAAGTCCCATCAGCCTGATCTGGGCTCACCAGGGTGCTGGGAGGTAAATGACCAAGAAAAGGTCCAATTACACAAATGTATGAAGAACAGAGAGGTCAGGCCAGAGAGTCCAGCAGCAGAAACACCCATGTCCCAGGGCTCTCCAGTTAAAAGCCTCACAGTATGTCATCGAATAGAAAATGCCACTTAGAAAACACATACTCTAAAACTATTTTGGGAAACATGGAGGCCTGGGGTGAAGCTGAGACACGAAAGTAAGAAAATTATTCCACTACCCCCAGCAACAAACGCACCCCAAAGCAGCCGGCCTTAGACGGCAATTTCCTGATCTGCATTACTGCATGATTTTTGACAAAGTCGAAGCACCAAAACAAAGTCACAAATAATCTTGCAGAAGCTCTATTACTCTTGTTTTACCAAAGCGAAAAACTGATGGAGAAAAAGTGAAGGATCCCTGCTAAACTAGCTCTTTGTTACTCTGCTGTTTTGGCCTGTGGCCTTCCATGGTGCCAGTCACACAGGCATCATGGTCTACTTCTCCCTTAACTTGCCCTTCTGTCTACTCCCTGCAACACCCACCCACCCCATCCATCCACCACACGTGGACTGAGCACCCGCTAGCTGCTCACAGGCACTGAACAGTGAACCAAGCAGACGAAACCTTGCACAGAGCTGACATTCTAGAGGGAAGAGACAGACCATTGAAATACACAGGTTGTCAGATGGTGATGAGAGTGATGGAGAAAAATTAGGCTGGAGAGGGAGGGAGCCCCAGGAGGAGTGGGAGGTGTCACTTTTAAAAGGAGAAGATATCACGGAGGTGAGGGAGCCAGCCCATTTATAAGAGCAAAACACTGGAAGTGACATAAATGTCTAGCTAAACCAATCATGGTATATCCTTATAATGGGATACTGTGAAATGTTTAAAAAGAGTAAGATCTGATGTGCTAAGAGTGGAAAGATCTCCAAGGTGCACTGTTGGGGGGTATGCATTCAGTCTGCTAACCATGTGCAAGGAGAAGGCGACACAGCTATTGCTCCAGCCAGGGGAGATCACAAAGAAAGCCTCCAGCAAGTGCCATGTGCTGGCAGGTTGCACGGATGGGGGAGTGGGATATTTGTGAGTACCTACCATGTGCCACATAACGTGGGAGGCATTTTATTTACACCATGCTCACAACAGCCCTGTGAGCAAGTATCATCACCTCTTTCAGACAGGCAAGGAAACTGAGGCTCAGAGAGAAAGAAGCTTGCTGGTAACTGGCACTGCTGGGACCAGCACACAGATCCGACTGCAAAGACTGTGCTTGTTTCACTAAACTACCTGCTTGTCACAAAAAACAGCTGCTTATGTGAAAGTCTGGGAGGCCCCAAAACCACAGGCACTGCACCCCCACCCCAGGGCCCAAGCACAGAGCAGACCCTCACTGTCTCCTCAGGCAGCAGGACACCCACGGTGCTCTTCCCTGCTCTGCTATTTTAAGGCACTAGTGGGCTCTCTGCATAAAGAGCTCTTGTCATTAAAAAAAAAAAAAAAAAAATCAACGGAAAACCTGAACCACACAAAGTCAAAGGACAGGCTTTTATGAACTTCTCCAGCCTCTAACAATAAGTCCTGTGCTGTTCCCACCTGGCCTGCGTCCCTGCTCAGGCTGCAGGGCTACACTAGGTCAGTGATTCACTTAAAGGACTCCACTTGACTTCAAGAAATGTAACATCAATGGGGTTTAATCCATTTGCAAGGTTTAGGACAGAGTGCCCATTCTAGCTAAACTGACAGCAATACAAATAATAAGGCTAAGGTCACAGGGCCATCTAAGTAGCAAAGTCAAGTTCAAACCCAGGTCTGACACAAAGCCAGAAAATCTTGTCTTGCTGTTTTAAAAAAGTATTCAGTTCAATTTCTCTCTTTTTTTTTTTTTTTTTTTGAGACAGAGTGGGCTAGAGTGCCGTGGCATTAGCCTAGCTCACAGCAACCTCAAAAACTCCTGGGCTCAAGCAATCCTCCTGTCTCAGCCTCCTGAGTAGCTGGGACTACAGGCATGCACCGCCATACCCGGCTAATTTTTTTCTATATATTTTTAGCTGTCCAGCTAATTTCTTTGTTTTTTTAGTGGAGACGGGGTCTCACTCTTGCTCAGGCTGGTCGCAAACTCCTGAGCTCAATCGATCCGCCTGCCTCGGCCTCCCAGGTGCTAGGATTACAGGCGTGAGCCACCACGCCCGGCCTCAATTTCTTTTTACCACATGAAACATAGCTACTAAATCTGGGGAGACCCTTCCCCTCTTTGGGCCTTAATCACCATCAGGTATGACCCCTCACTGCCAGCCCTCATTTGCTACTGGCTCTATGTAAGACACAGCAAATCATCAAAGTCAAGCAAAGCAGCTAGTTAGACAATGAGATCTGTAAAGAGCCTTCCAAACCTGAAGGTTTTGATCCTACTCTCTGCTCTCCAGGGATTTAGAATAAAATCATCATGCAAGTGGTGCCTGGCTGACCACATGCAAGAGAAACAAGAACAGGTGACAAGGACCATCTCCTCGACCAAATTTCAGTCAGGCTCCTCTGAGCCCTCTTCTCCACGAGGCTTTGGCCCACTGAGCCCAGTTTCAGCAAGAATCCTACGAGAATCCCCCACCTGTAATATCTAATCAAATTCCTCTTAGTAATTTTCCACTGATGGGGCACAGGACATGCTACCCTCAAAAAAGGCACCTTGGCATATTGAATATTTTAAGCTGAAGAATTCCAGGCCCTCTCACCTTCCCCATGGGCTGTAAAATCCCCAGATGAACTTTCTGTACTTGGATTTGAGCTCAGTTCCATACTGATGTCTCTTTCCCCTAATGCAGTAGCTATGTCTTGCTGATTTTAAAAAGTATCTGGTACAATTTCTCTTTAACACAAGACACATAGCCACTAAATTGGGGAGACCCTTCTCTCTGGGCCTTAATTGCCCATCTGTGAAATGAGATATGTGCAATTCAGTGGCAAACTAGATTCTAGATTAGAGCATACTCTTCATGGTTATCTAATTCTGATTCTGCAGGGGTTATTCTATAACTTTGCATACTGTAGATGACATCAATGCAAATAATTTGACTCTAGACATGCAAATGAATTCTATTAAATGGAGGTTCAATTGACTTCCTTCCCCCACTGTAGAAAGAAGCCAGTTTTGCCTTCCATTTGCACATTCATTACAGTATTTCTAATCTACAAATGTGACTGTACTTTGGAATCTCCAACACTTCACCAAGTTCCCTCACTAATGAGTTAAATAAAATCCTTAACACATGTTCACTTTTGTATCTGTACAGAGTGATGAGTTTATCTGGTTTTTTTTTTTTTTTTGAGACAGAGTCTCGCTTTGTTGCCCGGGCTAGAGTGAGTGCCGTGGCGTCAGCCTAGCTCACAGCAACCTCAAACTCCTGGGCTCAAGTGATCCTACTGCCTCAGGCTCCCCAGTAGCTGGGACTACAGGCATGCGCCCCCATGCCCGGCTAATTTTTTCTATATATATTTTTAGTTGGCCAGATCATTTCTTTCTATTTTTAGTAGAGACGGGGTTTCGCTTTTGCTCAGGCTGGTCTCAAACTCCTGACCTCGAGTGATCCACCCGCCTTGGCCTCCCAGAGTGCTAGGATTACAGGCGTGAGCCACCGTGCCCGGCCCAAATTACTATTTTTGAAACCTGGTACCTACCAGTGCAGTTTGTAGTCTTTTTCCAAATTAACTGAACATGACTTTTATAGCTACATGTTCATTCTTAAGTTAAATGTTTACTTAAGTATAATTTTTACTTTAAGAAATTAAAGAGTAGACATTAACTATAGAAATGTACAAAGAATAACATAAAACGCCTGTTACCTATCACCCAGACCATCAACTGTTAATATTTTATAAATTGCTAAGTCTTTTTTCCCCATAAAACAAATAAAACATTTCAGATGAAAATTTTCCCCCTGTCCTGTTCCATTCTTCTCACACCACAAGGTAACCACTATCCTAAATTAACATCTATTTCCAATTGATTTATTATAAAAAGATATATATCCATTCTACAAACATTCCCCTACTAATGGACATTTAGGCTGCTTCCTATTTTTTTAACCATTATAAACAATGTTGTAATAAACATCCTAATATCCCTCTCCTTGTATACAAACATCTCTGTTTCTCTAGAGTATCTTCTAGAAGTGGAACCACTGGGTATTAAGATATACCCTTTTGCTAGTGGCTATACTGTTCTAAGATACACTTGCACCACTAGTGAATAAGAATCTCATTTTCTTCAAACATCTACCATCTCTTCATAGTCTCAAACTTTACAATTCCTAATCTGATGGATGTAAAGTGATCTAATTATGGTTTTAATATGCATTTCATGGTTTACAAGAAAATTTGAGTTTTACTATATGTTTATTTTACCATTCAGAATTCAGCATCCTGAATACATGTGACAACTTCCTATCATAAACTGGGATTTGAATTATGGTCTACAAAGCAACTTCTGCAGTTAAAAAAAAATTCTGGGCATTTCTTCAAAAGATAGTGATAGGCTGAAAAACTCAAGGGACAGAGTTTACTTCAACATATTTTTACTGAACAATACTGGGTATGATGTATTCTACCTCTTCACAGTTCTCAAATCTTCCCTCTCCCTTCCCACTGCAACTGTCTTTAAAACCCTCTGTAATTCCCCTATCTTCAGTGTGGCCTCTCTTCAACACTCTTCCACACTAGAGAGTATCTAAGATGCAGATCTACACGAAATGCAGCTTCCAGAACATTCAGGATAACATCCAAATCCCTCACAGCAGCACAAACCCTGCAAGATGTACCTCTCTATTCTCATGGCTCATAAAAGCCACCACCCACGTGAAATCCCTTGTTCCTACAAGGCTCCATGACTCCAGGTCCAAAAGCATTGCTCTTTCCATGCCTTCACCATGCTATGTTTTCCACATGAGGTGCTCTTCTTTATCTCACTAGCTCCTACACAATCTTCAAACTCCACTCAAGCATCCCCCTCTCTGCAAAGTCCTACCCACTCACACAAATCAAGGTTAGATGTTGCCCCTGCACACACCTGTACTCCAGCCCCTTAACCCTGGAATTGTTCACTGGACACTGCCTCTCCCCTTCTGAAATAATCCCTGCCTGAAATGCTTAGTAAGGCCCTAGAGTGAACAGAGCTGGGATTCTCCACTCACCACATACCACAGGGCCAGCCTCAAACCCTGGGCACTCATTTTCATGTATAAAAGAAAACACGGGACACAGAGTTCCTTCTTCCAGCCCCCAGATTCTACGACCCTTGGCATGGAATAATCCATGTAGTTATAACCTCAAATCTAATAGTTAGGGGTAGGGGAGGAAACCTGGCTAACTTTCACTTCCATGGTTGATGTGAGTCGTTCTGAAACTCTCACCAGCTCAAACCCCTGAGAACCAGAGCTTCCCGACTTCTCTGAAGGGATGTCTTTATAAATCTGGGTATTCTTGTTGTTGTCCTTCACAGCCCTTTCCCACGAGTGCAATCCTCCATATTAAAAGCATCAAAAGCCTGAACTGCTCCCAGATTATGAAGACTGGAACCAAGCCCCCGACTCCGTTGGGTACCCTGCCTGGGGGACCTTAGCAAATCCCTTCTCCTTTCGGGCCTCAGTTTCCCCCCTCCAGAGCAACGCACCCTTCCAGCCAGAACACGCATGACAAGAGAGCCTCACCATCAGCCCCCACCCCACAGGACGTTGGCAGAGAGGTCGCAGCGTTTCCCTCGGAATTCACCGTTTCCCGAAATTTCCCTTCGCAGGGTGAGAAACTGATTACTCAGAAATGGCCGCGGGAAACGAAAATCCCGGCCTGGAGGCCAAGAGCCGCGTCAGACGGGTGGTCCTGCCAGACGGGCGGCGCTGGCCTCGGGCATGAGGGCGGCCGGCTCCCGAGCTGGGGCCGGAGGTTACCTGCGGCGGGCAATCCCGGCTGCGGCGGCGCCCGCGGGACCGTGGGAACTCGCGGCGGTGCGCAGGCTCAGACCAGCCACCTCTGACGCAGCCTTGCTGTGATTGCGGCGCGGCGCCGCCTCGCTCCTCTTTGAGGGTCCACTGCGCGGCGGTGATTGGCGGAGCTTCGGGGCGTGGCGTCTGCAAAAACCAATGGGAGGAGGGGGCGAGGCCGGTGAGCCAAAGGGACTACGAATCCCAGCGTGCACCGGCAAGGTCTTCTGAATCCGGGTAGGCTGGGGCGGCGGTTGCCCTATGAGCTGAGGTCGGTGCCGGGGTACTTCGGGACGCAGTGATTCTAGAAACGTCCACCGGAGGATCAAACCAGCTCTTGGGGCGCTTCAACCCATTGATTTCCAAACTTGTCTTAGCATTAGACCCACCTAGGGAAGCTTCAGAAACACTGATGCCCTCTATGAAAATAAAATTTAAAAGCTATTGGAACCCCCCCAAAAACACTTTAACCCTTAAGAGAAATGAGACTGTCATCTGAGTCACCTATGGTTACCCCTTTTATTCTCAGATTATGGTTTAACTCGCTTTCTTATTTTTCTTGTACAATTACTAGAGAGAATTAAATGATATCAGGGACAAAAACCTTGTGCCTTCTTAATTAATGACCCTTGTTTATAGCTTAACTTCCCATCTGTTTTCCTGCTTTGCTTAGACTAGATGTTGGAACCCATGAGTGTACCCTTCTCAAAAAGAAACACTGCCTATAACCAACCAAGTTGCTGTAACTATGTGCCAACCTTGTATGAATAATGTTGTGATCCTGCTAAAAACTCCTCTGTCTCTGCCTGGGTAAATGAATTCTTAATTTCCCTACTTTGGAGCGCTGACTCCATTCCTTTGAAGTTGGTGATTCTGAGTGGCAAATCCTCATACATTGAACTTGCATAAAGTTTTAGGTTGACAGTGTGTCTCATCCCCAGAGATTGTGATTTTGCTGGTCTGCATGTGGCCTGGGTTTTGGAATCTTTAAAGAACAACAGGTGATTTGGACCTGGTCCCATATAATCCTCATGGCAACCTATGAGAGACACTGTTATTGTTACCCCAGCTTAACAGATAGAACAACTGAAGGGAGGGTAAGTCAGGGAGGTGAAATTAATTTTGCAAAGGTCACATATGTAAGGCTGGTGGCAGGCACCCCTTCCCTCCCTAATGGAAAAAGAAGAAGCCCAGGAGACCTGCCAAGGACAATGCCTGCAAGGCCCAGCTAAGTTAAAGGACGACCACACCTGGATGGTTACCCTGATAAGAGTCTCGGTTCCTAGAGTCCACACATACCACCGGCCTCTCCTATTTCTCAGTACCCACCCTAAAACTGCAAGGGACAATTCCTTGCTCTCCCCACCATAAATCTTCCTGCCAAAGAAATCCCTACCCCCAGCCCTAAAAACATATGTAAACCCACTTAGACTTCTGGGCAATGCGACTTTTCGGGTCTCTCTCGCTCTTTCTCTCTCCCGGGACCTGAAAATCTCACCTGGGTACCTCTCTTGGTACTCGTTACCCTTACCCAGGAGCACCCCAATAAAGCCTCTTTACTTATCCCTTTCAACTCCGCTCGTCTTTCTTTCTCTGGCACCAGCCAATCCAAAAAAACCTTACATTTGGTGCCAAAACCCAGGAGGGTGTTTTGACTTTCAGCTACGCCGCCCCTCCCATGGACTCCACTCCAATCCAAAAAACCTTACATTTGGTGCCGAAACCCCACTCAAAACGAGCCGTCTTCTTGCTGGTCATGGTGGGTCTCAGCTTGGTCTCCTCCATCGCAGCCTCAGGGCTTGCGGGAGGCGCCCTGGGCCACAGTGTCATTTCTGCCCAAGACTTTGCAGATCGCCTACAGCTATCCCTGGAAACCACGTCCGCGTCACTAGCTTCCCTGCAGAGACAACTGACTTCTCTGGCTCAGGTAGCTCTCCAAAACCAGAGGGCCCTGGACCTATTAACGGCTGAAAAAGGAGGAACCTGCGTTTTCCTTCACGAGGAATGCTGCTACTATGTCAACGAGTCGGGCCTTATAGAGCAAAACAGAGACAAACTCGACACCCTGAGCAAAGAACTTCACGACCGCCACTGGTAGAATACATCTCTCCTCGGATGGATACAGTGCCCACTAGCTACCTGGCTGTTACCCTTAATGGGACCCGTTGTCATCATTTGCCTAATCTTTCTCTTTGCCTTTGTCTTTTACAGTTTCTCCAGCGCCGCCTGCAGGAATTGTCCAGAGTGGCAGTAAATCAGATGCTTCTTCACCCCTACTCTCCCCTTCCAGTCACCCCTCCACCAGCCAACTCCGGCCCATAGCCCCCACTACGCCCCTCAAAAGCAGGAAGTAGCCAGAAAGACCCCGGCGCCCTATTATCACTAAAAGGCTGGAATGTAAGGCTGGTGGCGGGCACCCCTCCCCTCCCTAATGGAAAAAGAAGAAGCCCAGGAGACCTGCCAAGGACAATGCCTGCAAGGCCCAGCTAAGTTAAAGGACGACCACACCTGGATGGTTACCCTGATAAGAGTCTCGGTTCCTAGAGTCCACACATACCACCGGCCTCTCCTATTTCTCAGTACCCACCCTAAAACTGCAAGGGACAATTCCTTGCTCTCCCCACCATACATCTTCCTGCCAAAGAAACCCCTACCCCCAGCCCTAAAAACATATGTAAACCCACTCAGATTTCTGGGCAATGCGACTTTTCGGGTCTCTCTCTCTCTCTCTCTCTCTCCCAGGACCCGAAAATCTCGCCCAGGTCCCTCTCTTGGGACTCGTTACTCCCACCCAGGAGTGCCCCAATAAAGCCTCTTTACTTATCCCTTTCAACTCTGCTTGTCTTTCTTTCTCTGGCGCCGGCCAATCCAAAAAAACCTTACAACATACATCTTAAGTGGCAGAGCCAGAACTAGGACCTAGACAGTCTGGTTCCAGAATTCCAAGCTCTTACTCTCTATGTAATGCTACTTCTCAAATGTTTAGTATTCTTACCTCACAAGGAACTGCAAAGAAAAATAAAATACTATATATACAAGCACCGTGTGGTGGCAATCAGTAAATGGAATTGAATGCAACTGATGTGATGGAATACATGCAATCCTGCCCAAGGATATTAAGCACATTCATAGGTAGTGTCATTTGGCCTTCTTTTATAATGTTTTTTTCTGGTGAGTCGTAGATCAGCATACTGCTCCAGTCCTCCTGCCTACTTTTGTAAGTAAAAGTTCATGAGAACACAGCCACATCCATTGTCTTAGGTATTATTTCTGGCTATTTTTGCAAACAAGGCAAAGTTGAATAGTTATGTAAGAGACTGTATAGCCCACAAAGCTGAAAATATCTACTGTCTGACCCTTCTCCCCATAAAGTTGCCAACTCTGGGGTTAAGTACATAACTCAAGATCACAGCTTGGAAGTGACCTTGGGCTTCAAGGCCAGGTCTGTCCAAGTCCTTTGTCCTCATGACCGCTACGCTTTCACAGTCTTCTGTAATGGGGACCATCAGGAGTTCATTTGTCCATTCCTTCAATAACACATTTATTAGGTGCAGGTGCCAGGTGCAGCTGAGCATTGAGATAGGTAGGATTTTGTTCCTTCCCCTTTGAATTCACTGTCTAGTAAGAGAGGCAGAAGTGTGTCCTTAAGCACTCCCTAATTCACCCAGAATAAATGACAGCCTTTGGCTGATCAGACCTTAACAGTTGAAATGCAATAACAATGGTAACCTGATGCCCCACACATTTTGACAAACAAAGGACAGAGATAGCCCCCTTGGTCTCCTCAGCAAGAGTATAGGCTGAGAGCTCAGAGTCTGGAACAAGAGAAAGTGGCTGAAAGTGGAAGGCCAATGGGAGGGGTTGCTGGAGGTTGCCATGGTGATGGTCCAGGGCTAGCCCTAGAGGAGGGCTAGCCTAGGCCAACCACAAGGAGGAGGCTGAGATGAGAGAGGCCTGTGGTAGGGACTGGTTACACCTGGTGGGCTCTGCTGTCAAGACACCTGGATTCAAATCCCAGCTTTACCACTTACAAGCTGTGACCTGAGCAGTTACTGAGCTTCTCAGTGCCTGAGTTTTCCCAGTTGCCCCGTACATACTAGCTACTCCCTGAGTTCAGAGGATCCCTTTGACTGCTGGGCTATAACTTGAGGATTCTGGTGAGGAAAATAAGATGGGCATCTGCAACCTTGGAATCTGCCTGTGCTCCTGCTCCCACCCGTGGGATGGCAGTACTGTGTAGAAAGCACTGAGCTGATGGGAATTGCTGGGAGCAGAGAGGTGGGCACCAGAATAGCCCTAGGTGGCAGGAAGGCACAGGTGGCAGGAAGGTGGCAGGCTCTGTGTGGATAGATAGGCATGAGGACCTCCCCATCAAATGCCCCCAGCAGAATTCTCACGAGAAAAGTCATGGCTAGGCCTCTTGCTACCATACCATGCAATCAGAGATTAGTGAGCCTCATGCAGACATAAGTGATATCACAAGAATGTGGCAGATCACTGCCTCACCAGAGATAATGGCACCAAGGAGCCATTTCAGAATAAGGATCTTTTATTTTTAATCTAATAGTGGGCGATTAAGTGAGTGATTTATGATTATAAAGCAACAAGAGTTGGGAGAGTATGAAACATATTGGTTAGGTTTAAAGCAGAGTTTCTCTACCTCAGCACTACTGACATTTGGGGTGGGTAATTCTTTGTTGTTGGGGGCAGCTGTCCTGTACATAGTAGGATGTTCAGCACCATCTCTGGCCTCTGCCCTCCTGATGCCACTAGTATCCCTCCCCCAAATTGTGACAACAAAAGCTGTCTTCAGACATTGCCAAAAATCCCCTGGGGGGGCAAAATGTGTGCCACACCCCCATGTTGAGAATCATCAGTTTAGAGAGGGAGTGAATATACTCATTCATTCATTCATTCTCTTTGATGCGATGGTTAAAGGCATTGACTCTGGATCCAGACTGCCTGGGTTTAAATTCCAGCTCTGGCACTCACTTACTGGCTGTGTTACTTTGGACAATCACTCTACCTCTCTGTGCTTTGGGTTCTTCATTTGTAAAGTAGGAAATGATAGTTACAGTGCTGTATTTCACAGGTGGTTGTAAAGATGAAATGGATTTATATATGCAAAGAAAAAACTCAGAACAGGGTCCATATGTCAGCTATTCACTGAGTGCACGATAAGTGCCAGGCACTCGCCTTTGCTCTCAGGGTCCCTGCAGTCGACTCTCACCACCACAGATGGAGTTAAATGTAAATATTCCAATCAAAGTATAAGAAATGTAGGAAAAATGCACAAATTATAAATGCATGGCTCAGTAAGTTTTCACAAAGTGAACACATCCAGATAACCGGCACTGAGATAAAAAATTGACGGTGACGGGACCCCGGACACCTCCCTTGGGCCGCTTCCGAGGGATTTTGTTTTTTAATGTTACACACCCTCCCTTCCCCTGGGCATTTAATGATGCAGTTTCCTCTGGCTCCCCGCCACCTTGTTTATTCTGACCAAGTACCATTTATTCTTTTTTCTTTTTATCTTTTTTTTTTTTTTTTTTTTTTGAGACAGAGTCTCACTCCGTTGCCCGGGCTAGAGTGAGTGCCGTGGCGTCAGCTTAGCTCACAGCAACCTCAAACTCCTGGGCTCAAGCGATCCTTCTGCCTCAGCCTCCCGAGTAGCTGGGACTACAGGCATGCGCCACCATGCCAGGCTAATTTTTCTATATATATTTTTAGCTGTCCATATAATTTCTTTCTATTTTTAGT
>CM052442.1:8814268-8939826 GCA_028533085.1 Varecia variegata | reverse complement strand
AGAGTCTCACTCCGTTGCCCGGGCTAGAGTGAGTGCCGTGGCGTCAGCTTAGCTCACAGCAACCTCAAACTCCTGGGCTCAAGCGATCCTTCTGCCTCAGCCTCCCGAGTAGCTGGGACTACAGGCATGCGCCACCATGCCAGGCTAATTTTTCTATATATATTTTTAGCTGTCCATATAATTTCTTTCTATTTTTAGTAGAGACGGGGTCTCGCTCTTGCTCAGGCTGGTCTCGAACTCCTGAGCTCAAACAATCCGCCCGCCTCGGCCTCCCAGAGTGTTAGGATTACAGGCGTGAGCCACCACGCCCAGCCTATCTTTTTTTATTGTGGTTAAAAATATATATATGTATATATATAAAACATGAAATTTGCCATTTTAACTGTTTTTAGGTGCACAGTTTGGTGGCATTAGATACATCCACATTGTTGTACAACCATCAGCATTCTTTCCAAAACTTTTCATCATGATTCCAGCTCAAAAAACTCTTCCATCCTTCCTAGAATAAAACCCTGCCCAGTTAACACCACCTGATCCCTGCCTACCCCCGTGACCTCATTTCCTGCCGTCTCACTTGCTCCCTTCCAGCAATGATGGCCTTCTTGTCTTTGCAGCTGCACTTTCCAGTTCCTGGAATGCCCTTCCGCTTCCAGTCACACAGCTGGCTTCTACCCAGATGGCACCTCCTCCTCACAGAGGCTGCCCTGAGCCAGTGAGCTGAGACACCGTACAAACCTCTGTCACCCTCTAGCCTTCTACCTTGCCTTACTATCTGACTTTATACATTTGTTAATGTCCTGGCTCAACACTAAAATTTAAACTGTTTGAGGGCAGGGGCCTATACTTCCAATGCCTAAAACAGTAGCTGTTCTATAGTAGGTGCTCAGTAAACATGTATCAATTCAGTCCAATGCTGTGATGAGGGTAAGTGCCATTCACTGTGCTCCTCTGCAGAGAAGAGGCACGATCTCTTCCTTGTTACTTTTTACGGATTGTCAGTCAATCAATAAGCATTTATTTAGTGCTTACTTCAGCTGCACATATACTAAAAATAAGCATTTATTTAACTCTGTGGCCAGGAGTATTCTAAGAGTGACCCCCTCCCCCAATAACCCTCATCTACATATAATCTCCTCTTCTTTGAGAAAGGGTGAAACCTCTGAATATGATTTCACTCTGGCGATTATGTTATGTTTTGGCAAAAGGGCGATTATCCGGGCAGGGGATCCTACTCTAATCACATGGGCCCTTTAAAATCTGAGAGTTTTCTCCAGCAGGTGCTAGAGAGGTTCATTGCTGGTTTGAAGATGGAGGAGCCACGAGCTTGCTGCCAGCCTTAAAGAGCTGAGAGAGGCCCCCAGCTGACAGTCAGTGAGGAAATGGGGACCTCAGCCCTACAATTAAGCCAACAACCTGAAGGAGCGTGGAAAGACATTCTTCCCCAGAGCCTCCAGACAAGAGCCCAGACTGGTGTCAAAGAAAAAATTATTCAATGACACTTGTTAAAGCGTGGTAAGGAAGACTTTATTCAGGACTATCAATATAGGTATATAGAGCCAGGCACGGTGGCACATGCCTGTAATCCTCACACTTTGGGAGGCTGAGGTGGGAGGATCACTTGAGGCCAGGAGTTTGAGGTTGCAGTGAGCTATGATGACACCACTGCACTCCAGCCCAGGCAACAGACCGAGACCACCCTGTCTCAAAAAAGAAAAAAAAAAAAAAAAAGGTAGGTATAGAGACCACTGCAGTAGGATTTTGCAGTGGGAAAGAGAGATTGGGCTCAACCTCAAATGCAGCTTAATTCTGAATACAGCAAGTGGGAATTTATATAATAGCTATCTTATTCCATTTTCTGCTGCTGTAACAGGATACCACGGATTGGGTAATTTATAAGGAAAAGAGATTAATTTGGCTAGTGATGCTGGAGGCTGGGAAGTCCAAGATTGAGGAACTGCATCCATGAGGGCGCTCTTGCTGAGTCATGACATGGCAGAGGGCATCACATGGTGAGCAAGAGCAGTGACAGAGAGGGAAGTGGGCCAAACTCCATCCCTTTAGCAGGAAAAATAACAAACCTGCCCCTGCAATAGTGGCATTAATTCATTCATAAGGGCAGAGCCCTTATGGCCAAATCCCCTCTTAAAGCTCCCACCTCTTGATACTGTCACAACAACAATTAAATGTCAACTTGAGTGTTAGAGAAGACATTCCAACCACAGCAATAGCCAAGGAGCAGGGTGGGGATCAGTGGAATTACTAAGAGGAACCATCAGGAATAAGGAAGATTCTCGTGAAAACTACCTAACAGGTTTTCTGCTGAAGACAGGCCAGGTGATTATTTTTTATTTTTTGTAGAGAGAGACAGGGTCTCACTATGTTCCCCAGGCTGGTCTTGAACTCCTGGCCTCAAGTGATCCTCCCACCTCAGCCTCCCAAAGTGCTGGGATGACAGGTATGAGCCACCATGCCAGGCCAAGGCCAGGTGATTAGACATCACCTGACAACTGGTGGAGGGGAACCGATCAGATAGATCAGATATGAAGGATGAGGAGTCCTTGCTGGTTTAGTAGAGTTTTTGCTAAAACTGGATTTTGCAAAGAAATGCACAGTTGGGCCTAGGAGAAGGTTCAAGAACCTGAATAAAGTTTGGTCAAGCAAAGAATCATGTTTATTTCAGCCTGTGAGATCCTAACCATAAAACCCGGTTGAAGTCACCTGAACTTCTCACCTATACAACGGATATTAAAAAAATTTTTTTAAAAAGGTGCTTTAAGCTGGTGAATTTAGGGAAATATACAGCAATAGGAAGCTAACACATACTCCAACTGTGCACTCAGCTCTGTGCACACATGATGGGGCATTCCAGAGAGGCTTATAGTGGAGTTAACAAACAGAGGTGATGAGATTGGGCTCCCATTAAGACCTGCACTCTGTTGTCACGGGAAGAAGAACCTTTTGGGGACTGCATTTCCCTGTGTCACATGTCCCATCTCTGCAGGCCCCAGGCAGCTCCAGGCTACCCTGACCCATCTCGGCCCCACCAGACCCCTCCCCAGACCCTTTCCGCCCGCTCTCAGGCAAGTGCCCCAACCATTTGAAAAGTAAAACTCAGATTCCAATTGGCATTGTGCTTTTTTTAGGAACAGTCTTGAAGTCAATAATGAGTCTTTTATATTTGCCACAGCATTTGCCATGAGAACAAGACTGCCAGCGGCTCACCACAGTTTGTTTTCCTCTTTGCTAGACTACATTTCCCAGACCCCCCTGAAGTTCACTGTGGCCACATGACTGAATTCTAGCTGATGAAACCTAAGCACAACCAAGATGAACCACTTTAGGCCCAGTCCATGAAGACTTCTCACTGTGTTCCTCCATGCTGTTTCTCCTAAGAAGGCCCTAGAAGCCATGTGTTGAAGTTGGCAGAACTTCCTTCAGGTTGAGTACCTGAGTGAGTATTTGGAAGACATGTTCACCCATCCGGGACTGATATGTGAACAAGAAATAAAATAATACTGTGTTTAAGCTGTTATATATTGTGGGACTACTCGTTATAGTAGTTAGCCTACCCCAGTGGTTCTCGAAGTGTGGTTCCATGTGGCTGCTCATAGAAGTAGCACATTTTCAGTGCATCATCTTATGTTGCTGATTATATCACAATTTGTCTTTCTATACAAGCATGTATATAAGTTTTAGTTGCTCCACAATCTCACCAACACTTGGTATTGTCAGACTTTCTACTTTTTGCCAATCTGATAGGGTTACAACGGCATCCCATTTGGGGTCTTTAATCCACCTGAAATTGACTTTTGTCTATTGAATGAAGTATTTCCTCACTTCGTTCAGTCTCTGCTCAAATGCTATTTTCTCAGACAAGCTTCCCTGAATATTCTATAAAATAAACCCCCTGGACCCACCTTGATCACTCTCTATTCCCTCACCTGGTTTTATTTTTAACTTCTGACATTATATTATATATTTATTTCTCTTATGACATGATATTTTTTGTTTATTTTCTTAACAGATCCCCACTGAGGTCTAATTGCTTCGTGCACATTAATTCTTTTAACCCTCATGACAACCGGATGAAGAACAGTCCTATGTGGCAGGTGCTTTTTTTAGGAACAGTCTTGAAGTCAATAATGAGTCTTTTATATTTGCCACAGCATTTGCCATGGGAACAAGACTGCCAGCGGTATTAGCCGGATATTATAGATGAAGAAACTGAAGCCAGAGAGACTGAGTGGCATGCTCAAGGTCGCAGGGCTGATACACGGCAGAGCCAGGCAGTAGCACAAAGGCCATTTTTCATTTATTGTCCACTAGAATATGGGCTCCGGAAGGAGGAAAGCTTTGTTTTGTTTACCTCAGTACCTCTGGCACCCAGAGCAGGAGGTGCTCAATACTTGAATAGCCTTGGAAAAACCCCGATCCTAGTTCTTTATCAGAGCTGAATGCTGTATTTCTGCGGTGCAGTACTGGTCCATGGCCTGTTAGGAACTGGGCCTCGCATCACCCCTGAGCTCCGCCCTCCCCCTGCCCCACCCTCCATCAGTGGAAAAATTGTCTTCCATGAAACAGGTCCCTGGTGCCAAAAAGGTTGGGGACCGGTGCTGTATTTGACATTGATCTGCAGAGTTGTAACAGGGAGATTATTAAACGTAGTTGTGTATCGTTCCCTTGCAAATCATATTGCCTTGGGGTGCTTCTTCAATGAAGACTAAGCCAGGAGCACCCAGCCTCGGCACTGTTAACATTTTTGGCTGGATAATTCTTTGTTGTGCGACACTGTCCTCTTTGTGGGTCGTAAGATGTTTATCAGCATCCTTGACCTCTACCCACTAGATGCCAATAACAAACCCTCTTTACTCAGTTGTGGCACTCAAAAATGCCTCTAGACATTGCTAAATGACCCCTGGGGGACAAAATAGCCCCAGTTGAGAACCACTGAGCTAAGCCTTGAAGTTTAGCCTGGAGGCGGAGTGTGGGGAGGTACTGAAATGCCACAGAAGGGGGAAGAGGGGAATTCGATCTGGAGATGCTGCCATCCAACACGAAAGAGAGAAATGGGTTAGAGGTCAGACTGCAAGCCCCACCTTCCCTCCTCTCCACCCCAAGGTTCAACCGTGGAAGGAGGGGCTTCCAGGCTTCAGATAGGTCCATAGGGAAGTCCTCGTACATAAGGATTCTCTCTCCATTTCTCAGCACACGGGCCAGGAATTTGCAAGCCCCCGTAGCAAAGGCCCACATTCAGTTCAGAAACGGCTGAACTGAACCAGTTCAGTAGTTCAGAAACGGCTGAAGAACGTCTCTAGGCCGGTGTGCAGGTGTGCTAGAGGGCAGGTGTGCTGGAGGGCAGCCCAGAGAGAGCTACGTACCCCAGAGAAGTTTGGAGAAGGCAGCTGAGGGTTTCTGGACCCTTGCAAAGCACAGAAGTGCAGAACAAATCTGTGGCACAGCAGCACGGCGCCAGCAGCAAGTCCCGGCTGAAAACCCAAGTGGGACCAGCTAAGCAAGCACCAGGGACATACGCCCAAGAACTAGACCAGGCAAGTCTCAGCGCATCAGAGGCCAGTAAACCCGAGAGGACAACATGTAAGAAAGGGCCCTCCTCCCAAGGCCATGAGGTTTCGGAAACCCACCCTGTCTCCAGATGCCATCTCAGAAAGGAGAAGAGGGAACAGGAAGTGTATTAGTTAGAATGCAGAAGTCAGCTGCCATGACAAAGACCACAGTGACTGTGACATAAACAAGATAGACAATTACTCTCCTGTGAAGTACTCCAAGTATTAGCAGTCAGAGCTGATGGGGAAGCACCTTCTGTCTTGAGCTCTTTCATTCCTAGACTATTGGCTTCACCTGGTCCAAGATGGCCCCACGCCATGTCACGTTCCAGGCAGCAACGCGGCGATGGTGTGGATATTATCCTACTGGCGAGAACTGAGGCACATGGCCGTACCTGGCTTCAAGAGAGACTGGGAAATGTAGTCTTTAGTTGGGCAGCCATGGGCCTGGCTAAAGCTCAAGGGTTCTATTACTAAAGGAAGTAAGAGAGCCACCAGAAAGATAGCTTGAAAGACTAATCCACTTTCCCTAAAGAATCTGAAGGGAGTGACTTACACCAGAAGAATCTGAGATACCTCTACATGCCAACTTTAAGTCATCCCCTCACCACTGCCCACCCTTTCCCCCTACAACA
This sequence comes from Varecia variegata, assembly GCA_028533085.1. Lineage (NCBI taxonomy): Eukaryota > Metazoa > Chordata > Mammalia > Primates > Lemuridae > Varecia > Varecia variegata. Next base: position 8,933,627 of record CM052442.1, on the reverse strand, counting down.
TAGGGGCTCAAGATCCAGGTGGCAGATAAAGGAAAAAAGGGGGCACAATATTTTTTGCACAGCTGAGAGTTACTGCATGCATATTTAACCCTTTGGAGAGAAAAAAACAGAGAACTAGGTAATGTCTGAATTCCAGCTCCTGTGTTCCAGAGCACGCAGACAAGCCACAGCTCACTCTTGGGAGAGGGAGAGGGGATGGGCCTCTGTCGCCAGCATGCATGGCACCCAAAGCAGGTCTAAAGAGAGGCACATCAGCTCTCCATTGAGGTCCCGAGTATTCACCAAATACTAGATAATGGCAGAATAAGAGGAGGTTGTAGGTTGATGGGAGACAGGCCTGAAGTCAAGGACCCCTTAGGCCTTTTAAAATGTTTTTCCCCCTTGAGCGTTACAGGAATATTAAGTACTCTTGTTGTTGTTTTTAATACTCACTCAGGACCTACTAGCAGAGTATTGTTTTATCATTTAATGCTTATAACAAATCTGTGAAGCAGGGACTATTATTATTCCCACTTTTACAGACGAGAAAACTGAATCTCAGAGAAATGAAATAAGTGGCCCAGGTCTGTAAGGAAGGGTGCCTGGGAGCAGAGGTCAGGAATCAAGCTGTGCTGGGTTTTCCTCCCTCAAGGATGCCGTCAAGGACGTTTCATTACCTGGTGCTTTTCAGAAGGACCAAGGTAGAAATTCCTAACTGGTCTTCATACAGGCGTTTCCTAAAGGGAAGACACTGAGTTGTATAAATTACTAAGGGTGCATCTGTGTGTGTGTGCATGTGTGTATGTATTTATAAATACGAGGCTTATTGCAAAATCTGTGACCCACCCAAAGGAAACCCACAGTTTTCAGACTAATTTCTGGCCATATTGTGTGTCACCACCATTGTTCTTTCTTTTTTTACTTCCACTTTTCTCCCCAAAGTCACACTTTTAATGCAAAAATTCATTCTTGGGAGGAAAAGACTTGATTCTGTGGAGTCAGGCTCTTGTGCAATGTGGTGTATCTCAGGCTTTTAGCACAAATGGAGGGAAAAACCTAAAGGTCTTTCATTTGTTTATGTAAAGCAACACTTGGTGGATGATGAATTACATCTCCCCACTAAGATGAACTTCCATATAATATTTTGCAAATCAGAACATACCAGGAAGACAGAGATAGTCCATGGAACCCATGATAGGCCAGTTCCCTGGAAGCAAAGCCCAAGAAGTGACTCTCGTGCGAGTGAGTTATGGAGGTTGTGCGCTCAGGAGAAGCCTGGAGGGGAGTGAGAGGAACAGGATAGAGTCGAGGAAGAAGCTCTGCAAAGATGCAGGTCCAGGGGAGGTGGGCCTCAGCCTGATCCCATGAAAAGCTCTGGAACCTGACTCGTACCACAGAGGTCGCTCCACCCAGAGGCAAGAAGGCTGAGCTGTTACACGCGCACATCAGTCAGCCATTGGCCCATAAGGGGGATGTGACCTCCCAGCTTTCTCCTGCGGGGGGTGGGGGGGTGGACAGCTTCCCACAGCCAAGGACAGACTGGGGACCAACCTGAGGAGGGTGCGGCATAAGCTAGTAGCAGCAGGCAAGAGGCAATGCACGGGTCCAGTAAAGGGGACCCCGGCAGGGTGCCAAGAGCATCCAGCACAGTGTAGTGACAACATGGAGCCATCGCAACATACACATTACACTAAAGTCAGGTATATACAATAGGTTTCGCTTATGCTAACTATTCTCTTTATTCATTTTTATTTTTCAATGGACTTTATTTTTTAGAGCAGTTTTAGGTTCACAGCAAAATTGATGGAAAGTTCAATCTTTCTTGAACTCTGTGTTCAACACAGAGTTCCCATATACCCTCTGCCCAGCCCCCAGCTCTCCTTCTATCAATGTCCCACACCTGAGTGGTACGTTTACTACCGTCAATGACCCTTCGCTGACACATCATTGTCACCCAAAGTCCCTGGTTTGCATTAGGCTTCACTCTCGGTGTTGCACGTTCCATGGGTTTTGACAAATGCATAGTGACACGTCTCCACCATTATAGTATCACACAGAATAGTTTCACTGCCCTAAAAAGTCTTCGTGCTCCACCTATTCATCCCTCCCTAACCCTGGAAACCACTGATTTTTTTTTTATTATCTCCATAGTTTTCCCTTTTCCATACATACAGGATATAGCCTTTTCAGATTCACATTTCTTTCATTTAGTAATATGCATTTAAGGTTCCTCTATGTCTTTTTAGGGCTTGATGGCTCATTTCTCTTCAGCCCTGAGTAATATTCCATTGTATGGGTGTACACAGTGTATTAACCCATTCACCTACTGAAGGAGATCACAGTTGCATCTAAGTTTTGACAATTATGAATAAAGCTGCTATAAATATTCATGTATAGGTTTTTGTGTGGACATAAATTTTCAACTCCTTTGGATAAATACAAAGGAGCACAAGTGCTGAATTGTATAGTAAGAGTGTGCTCAGTTTAGTAGGAAACCACCATGCTGTCTTCCAAAGTGGCTGCACCATTTTGCATTCCTGCCAGCAATGAGTGAGAGTTCCTGTTGCTCCACATCCTCGTCAGCATTTAGTGTTGTCAGTGTTCTGGATTTTGGCCATTCCAATAGGTATGTAGCGCTATCTTATTGTTTTAATTTGCATTTCCCTGATGACATGTGATGTGGAGCATCTTTTCATAACCGTGTTTGCCATCTGTATATCGTCTTTGGTGTGGTGTCTATTCAGGCCTTTTGCTCATTTTTGAATTGGGTTGTTTTCTCATTGTTGAGTTTTAATAGTTCTTTGTATATTTTGGATAATAGTCCTTTATCAGATATGACATTTACAAATATTTCTCCTAATCTGTGGCTTGCCTTCTCATTCACTTGCTTTATTTATATTTTAATTTAATTTAATTTTGTTTTATTTTTGAGATAAGGTCTCAGCTCTGTCACCCAGGCTGGAGTACAGTGGTGTGATCATAGCTCACTGCAACCTGGAATTCCTGGGCTCAACTGATCCTCCTGCTTTGGCCTCCCAAAATGCTGAGGTTACAGCCATGAGTCACCTCGTCTGGCTATTCATATTTTAAAAAATTGTTCTACTCAATGTGGATGAACGTTGAAAGCATTATAAGTGAAATAAGGCCGTCACAAAAGGCCATATATTGTATCATTTCATTTTTATCAAATGTCCACTAGGCAAATCCATAGATTTATAAAGTAGATTAGCAGTTGCTGGAGGCCGGGAGAGAATGAGGAGTGACTGCTAATGGGTACAGAGTTTCTCTGTGGGGTGCTGAAGACATTCCAGAGTGAGACAGTGGTACACACCTGTGAATGCACTAAAAAATACTGAATTGTACATTCTAAAAGAGTGAGTTTTATAACATGTGAATTATATCTCAATCAGGTTGTTTTTTTCTAAACTTTGGACTACAGAGCTAAGAGGTATAAAAATTTTAGTTGAATATTTTCTATAGACATTTTTAATAAAAACTTGGACTTCAGGTCAGGAACATGTCTTCCATTTTTACATAAATTTATTATCACTCTCCCTTTTAATTTATGCACTTTATTTTATGCACCCTTGAAAGCTGCCTCCAAATGTTTCTGGAGTAAGACTCAGTGTAAACAAATATTAACAGATAAAGATGCAGACACCTGACTCATCTATGCAGTCCCCAAGTGTCTTGAGCTTTGAGAGTCTGAGTATTTTTAGTGTATTTTAGTGCTTTTGCAGTGTATTTCCAGCAGCAAGAGTGAAACTGAGATTGCGGCGGTGGGGTCCAACTCCCGGGGTTGCAATCACATGTTCCACTCTGCTGAGTCTTGGGGAAGTACCCTTAGGTGCAGAGATAAATAGGCAGCATTTTCTCCTCCGGGCCAGTAAGCACTTCTTAGTCATTCGCAGACTTTGGCTGTCATGTGATGGTGTAGGCTGGTCGGGGTCCTGTGATGTATCCGTTAGGTCAGCTCAGTTGAGGCAATCATTTCTCCTAGAGCTGTGTCTTGGTGAAGAGCCTTTTAGCACCTTGACCTTCCCAGAATGGCATTCTCTACAGCGTGCTGACAGACAGGTTAATAAGTTCTTAGACTCCTGGAATCGGAAGGCACCTTGGAGGAGGCAGTGACAGTGGAAACAACGTGAACTACCGAGAGAACGGTTGGGTAACTTTGGGTGGTCGCTCCATGGCCGTGGGCCTCTGACTCTCTTTCATCTTGAAGACGAAAGGGTTGAACTCCGTGTACCGTCAGATCTCTTCCAGTAACAGACCAGCTGGTCTAGGGCTTCTCAAACTTGTGGATTTCACAGATCAGTACAGTTTTCATAAACTCTCAAAAACCAACACAGGGTGTTTACTTTTTACTTTCCAAGGAAGGATAATAAAAAACAACTACTACTATTGCCATTTTCTGTCACATCATTTCCAGAAAGAAAGGATATATTAACTTAAAAAAAGAAGTAGGTGGAAATAACCTCACCATTTTCCTCCTAGGAAAAGAGGGTTGGCAGCTTTACTTCTCCACATGCATTGTTCACTGGCTCTTTCTTCCTCATTTAAAAAAAGTGCTTTATTGAGGTATGATCTATGTACCATACAACTCATGCATTTTAAGTGTACAATTCAATAGTTTATAGCAAATGTATGGAGTTGTGCAACTACCCCTACGATCTAATTGTAAAACATTTTCATCACCCCCAAAAGATTCCTTATGCCCATTTGCAGGACTTTTCGTTCCCACCTGCCAGATCAGGCAGCCACTAATCTACTTGTGGCCTCTATAGATTTGTCTTTTTTGGACATTTCATATAATGGAATCATGCATGATGTGGCCCTTTGTGTCTGGCTTCGTTCAGTTAGCATAATGTTTTCAAGGTTCTTCCACATATCAATGCTGCCCCTTCTTTTTATGGCTCAATAATGTTTCATAGTAAGGACAGACCACAATTTGTTCATCCATTCATTTGTTGGCAGACACTTGGTTGTTCATTCATCAATGGATATTTCGGTTGTTTCTACTTGCTGGCAATTATAAATCATGCTGCCATGAATATTTACATACAAGTTTTTGGGTGGCCCATAGGTGTTCAATTCTCTTGGGTATATACCTACCAGTGGAATTGCTGGGTGTGGGAGGCAGAATAATGGCCCCCAAAGATGTCCACATCCTAATCCTTAAATTTGTGAATATGTTACCTTAGATGCAAAAAGGATTTTGCAGATATCATTAAGGATCTTGATATGGGGAAATTATTTTGGATTATCAGGGCAGGACCTATGTAATCACAGGATCATTATAAGGGAAAGGAGGGGCAAAAGGGAAAGTGTCAGAGTGATGCAGCTTGAGAAAGACCTATTTGGGCATTGCTGGATTTAAAGATGGCAGGAGGACACAAGCCCAAGACTGTGGGAAGCCTCTACAAGCTGCAAAAGGCTCCCCATAGAGCCTCCAGCCCTGCCAATACCTTGATTTTAGACCTTGAGTGAGTGCATTTTGGACTTCTGACTTCCAGAACTGAAAGAGAATTTGTGTTGTGTTAAGCTAGCAAATTAGTGGTAATTTGCTGCAGCGGCCACAGGAAACTAATATCACACTGGTCACATGGTAACCCCAACTGCACTTTTACATCACAAACAGACCCATTTAGGGAGGCATCATCATTGGTTGGGGTTAAGAGCACAATCTGCCAGGTGAATGCGTTCAAATTCCAGCTCTAGCACCTGCCGTATGTTGGTACTTGAATAAGTTATTTAGCTTTTCTGAGCCTCAGCTTCCCCGTCTGTAAAATAACAACACCTCCCTCACACTCAGTCGTGAGGATTAAACGGCCTGATCTACGTTGAATGGGTCTTAGAGCAATGTTTGGCACGTGGGCAGCACTATCCAGAGTCGTTTACCCTTGTCATCATGCACAGGGTCTTCCGAGAACAAAGGAGTAGCGACAGCCTGCCCCACAGGTGAAACCAAAAATCTGCTTAAACCTCTCAAAAGATGTTTTCTTCCTTCCATCAAATCCACTCAAATCTCAAAGTTCTTAAGACCAGATTTCCCCTAGAGCTCAAGCAAAAGGACTCGAGAAAGTCCCCTCCCTGGAGAATTCTCTGTGAAAACACCTTGCCCAGGCTGCTGGCTGAGGCAGACCCGGGAGCTCTGCCAAACTCTTGACAGATTTTCTGATTCCCTCCACCACATCTTGCTCGGAAATCACTGCTTAGTCCATGGACAAGAATCTGGCATGTGTTTTTGTCCAGTTCCTCAAAACATGGTAAGCACTTACCAAATGTTGGCTGAATATCAAATGAACAAATGAGAGTTGACCAGAAAAGCCCTCTTGCGCCAACTTTTGGTGACTTTCTAGAACGAATGAAGTCCCTTTCTGAGTTTTGGCTAGAGTATTTTGGAACAGAAATAACTTTGGAGATGATACAGCCCAGATCCTGGCTTTGCGAATGAATAAACCGAGACACCGAAGGAAACACAACACCCAAGACCATGCAGCAAATTAGCCACAAAGCAGCTGTTCTGGCGTCCAGCCCAGGTATGTCTCTAGATGTTGCTGTGGGTGAAAAAGTCTAAGTCTCTGGTGAGAATCTGGGCTGACCATTGGACACACCCTGAAAGTTACTTGTTGACCCAAGAACCCTGTCTCATTTGCTCATACTTCCTCTTCCAAATTTGGGGTTCAGTAAATCAAGAAATACTAGCACCATTCCCTCTGGGCCCATATTCTATCTTCAGTGCCTGATGAGCATGCAAAGACATGGACAAAAGCCACGATTATTTGTGGCTGGTGTCCTGGAACCCCTGACTTCTCACACCAGAGCTGAACTGCATAAATAGTGAGACCAGCTTGCCACGTTCAGCAAAATTCACACACGACAACGAACATTAGCTCAGAAACAAAAATAGTGAACACGAAAACACGGTTCCTCTTTTTTCTTATTTCTCTACAGCAAAGCATTTGGTTAAAAGTGAGACTGCTGACTGAGGAAATCAAAAGAGTCAAAACAGGAAGAGTAAATGGCTAGCAAAGCATTGTAGTCAATAAAAGATATATATATCATTTGCTCAAGTCTCCTAAATGATCTCTTATTTCAGGTACTGTAATAGTCTGTGGAGTGGATCATTTGCCCCCAATTTAAAATGTTTTCTTTCTTTTTTTTTCCCCTCTCCCTTTTTTTTTTTTTTTTTCTAGAGACTGGGCCTCACGGTGTGGCCCAGGCTGAAGCAGAGCAGCACGATCACAGATCACTGCAGCCTTGAACTCCTAGACTCAAATGATCCTCCTGCCTCAGCCTCCCAAGTAGCTGGGACTACAGGTGCAAGCCACTGTGCCTGGGCTTCCTTTTTTGTTGTTTTATTGTATTGTCTGGGACTTCTGGTACAACATTGCACAGCAGTGAGTGTCCTGGCTTTTTTAGAAATCCTTTACTTTGTTATTGTGAAATATTTCAAACCTGAGACAAGACTATAGAGTAACAGACAGCCATTTACTCACCACCGGCTTTATCAAATTATAACATCACGACACAGCCGTTTCTGACACTTAAACAATTATAAACTTATATCTAAAGGCCTCTCTGTCCCTGATTCCTCCAAGCAGAAGTAACCACTGTCATAAATTAATGCTTATTATTCCTGCACATTTTTATGCTCTTAATATGTAAAAATTACATAGTATTGTTTTACAACAAAGCCTGGAGCCCGACACACGACACTGGTCACACAGACCCAAGCCCAACTGCCAAAAGCCCCCCTTTAAAAAGTCCTGTTTTTCTCCTTAAAAGCAGGATGGTAGTCTTTTGAGATACCTGTCCGCCACCCTCCTGATTTGCTGGCAAATTAATAAACTTCTCTTTCATTTTCCTCAAAATAAATAAATAAAGTGAACAATTCGCTGGGTTTTACCATGTTCACAAAGCTATGTGTGCAACCATCGCCACGAATTCCAGATCATTTTGTCACCCCAGAAAGAAACCCCATACCTGTTAGCAGTCACTCCCTGTTCTCCTCTACCCCCACACCCTGAAACCACCGATCTACTTACTATCTCTGCTATGGTCTGAACGTGGGTGCCCCCCAAGTTCATAGCTGGAAACGAGTATCCAATGGGATAGGGTTAAGAGGTGGGGCCTTTTGAACGTGATTAAATCATGAGGGCTGCACCCTCGAGGATGGGATTGTGCCCCCACAAAAGAGCTGCCTTGCTCCTTCCACTAGGTGAGGACAGAGGAAAACAATGCCATCTCTGCAGCAGAGAACAGCCCTTACCAGGCACCAGATCTGCTCGTGTCTTATTGTTGCTTGTTGTTCATATAAAAGTGAGATCTTTTAATGACCCCACTTTTCCCAATTTTCTGCCTTGGGAAGCCCCCAGGTATTCTGAGAAAGGATGGTATGACCTTGCGAATCCAGTTCTAGACCTGTCTCTGCTACTACCCAGTGATAAGGTGGACAGAAGACTGGTCATGCCATCCAGCTGAGGCTACCAGATTAAGTAGGTTGAGGTATATTCAAACAGCCAGACTTACTCATTCATTAATTCACCAATTCATTCATTCCTTGGACTTCTCTTATGGGATTTACCACCTTGTTTGTAGCTGTTAGCTTGTTTGTCTATCCCAATCAGGCAGACTCCGAGCTGTTTGACAGCAGACCTTTTATCTAGGTATCCTTAATGCCTAGCCCTGTGCCTGGCATAGACTAGGCAACTCAGCAAAAGTGGAGTGAGGGGATAATAGGAGATTGGTCATCGTGAAAGAAGTTAGCAGCTGGGGTATTTAGAAGGCATGTCTACAGAATGGTGAGGATACCATTTGAATGTGGGGTGTATCTGTTGGGGAAATATTAATAACAATGGGTAGGTAAAGCAGGACACCAAGGTCTTGGTTAGGCTGCTTCAGTCCCCTAATCAGGAGAGAACAGGCCAGTCTGGAAGGACACAGACTGCAGCAAGAACACATTTATTTGGCTGACTCCTATGTGGTGGTACAGGCTCAATATGATCGCCCCATTTGTATTCAGATGAAGTGTCCCCAAATCACGGTTAATGGTCAGTTTACAGGGGAATGATATCAACTACCCGGCAGTACCCTATCCTGGGCCCTGCCACACGACTCAGACATCTGCTCTCTCTTCTCTTTGCTCTCTGGGACTCACCACATCGCCTTCCTGAGACTCTCAACTCCTCTCTATGCTTCTGGATCCTCAGGGAAGGAGGCTGGTTTGGCTTTGCCCTTTGGCCATTCCGCTTGTCCACCAAAGTCCCACGTACCTGCACAGATGCCGTCATCACTGAGGGATGATGGAGACCCTTCCTGCCAGTGACGAGGAACTCCACCAGCTTTATTTATAGCATGTGGGCATGCCTCCAGCCTCCCAGAAGAATGTTCCACCTTCATATTCCTGGGGGCCTTGAAAGCTAGGTGGGAAAGCTACATGAGATGAGTTTTGGGAGGAAAGAGGCAGCTTGGCCTTGTGGGATGGGCAGGTAATGAGCGAGGCCAGGGAGGCCCAAGCATTCGTTTTAGATGGAGCTGGGGACGGCTTTGGAGAGAGAAGAATGAGCAGGAGGACATGCAGAGGAAAACTCAGAGGGACATAAAAATCATACCTAACATTCATTAAGCATCTGTTGTGTTCCTGGCATCATGCTAGATACTTACATAGGCAATAGATTCTTCCTGAGGTACCTACCAATCTCACAGAACTAGTCTCTAATCCTCAGGGTTGGCCCACTGCATTCACTCACTTAACAAATACGTAAGCACCTGTCACGTGGCAGGCCCTGTCCTAGGTGTTAGAAACACAAGGGTGAACAAAGACAGATGTGATCTATGCCCTCATGGAGGGGAGATGTACACTAAATAAATAAACAGAAATATATATACATAGTACGAATGATATATTTTCATAATTATAATTTATAAATTATAACTATAAAAAATTGTATTATTATTAATATAAATATTATAAAGGAAAACAATGAGTTGCTATATGGAGAACGACAGGGTTGGGGGACCTAGTTCACTCGGGATGGCCAGGGAAGGGCTCTGGAGGGGAAGAGCTTACAGCCCTGTGGATGGGAAGGGGCCTGCCAGCAGAAGGGGTGGTGGTGTGGTGAGGGGGGTGGAAAGGAAATTTTCAGGCAGTGGAAACAGCAAGGCCGACACCCTGGGGGGGCGGATGGCTGGACCATGTGTGCATGGAGAGGGCACTTTAAGATGGAGCTTGCGAGAGAGGCCTTTTTTGGACATGGTCTGACCAGCTGGCCGCCTGTGATTGAAGCTCAGCTGCTGTGATTGGCTGAGACTCAGCCATCTGTTACAAAAGTATACTCCAAAGTTAGGCTTTCAGGTAGTTTATGCACTAAGTTAGATCGCAGCTCATTATGTGAGGACTCAAGTATGGAGGCATCCGCAGGCCAAATGTAGTTCAACACTTGAAAGACAGAATTTTATGGTATAAGTAACAATTACATAAACCCTAAAAAGCACTAACTGAGGCCCCGAGAGAGGAAAAGAGTTGTCTACGATGCCACAGCAAGGCACAACATACCGTTTGTTGATGCCTAAACATGTGCTGTTTCCAGGACAACACAAAGCCCCTTCTCTACCCAGCCCTGCTACCAACAGGGGGTCATTTGGGGCTTGGAGGCCTCTCAGCAGGGCAAAGACACCTGCGGATGATGCGGGGTCCAGGGGGGTCTGGGAGGTTCCATCAGGGCCTCAGTGCTGGAGGGATTCATCTCTGGGAGCAGTTCGGCAGCGCAGATAACATGGAAAACACCGGAACGGGCCTGTCACATCTGGAGGAACTTCTGAAAAGGTGTGGGAGTATGAAATCCCCTTGAGTCCTCATGGAACTATTACATTCTGTGCTCTGTAAATGAAAAGATACAGCAATCAATACTCATTTTACTTGTCAATCCAGCTATAACATACACGCAGTACATATCTGTAAGTACGAAGCGCCCTCTGCTGCTGGAAGACAAAAATGCACAAAAAGGCTCACGATTTCATTCTTCAGATCTGTGCAAAAAGGCAGGTGACTCACAGCACCAAGGAGCCGAAGGAAGGCAGGAATCTTCTAGTGAGGGACACAGACTCCCTACAGGAAGCCTGCAGGAGCTAGGCAGGTACCCTAAATGGGGGGTGTAGGGGATTCAGAGAGGCAGGGCTGTGAAGACACAGAGAGTGCATTCAGTCTCCTAGGGAATGCAAAGTTTAAAAAAAATTTTGATGCTATTTACTTTCAAAAAATAAGATTTTCATGGTACAGAGTTCAAAGGGTACATACAAAAGAGGATACATTGAAGAATAAACCTCCCTCTCACCTCTGTTGCCCAGCCAAGTTCTCCTCCCCAGGTAGAAACAGGGCATCCCTCAAGAGGTTGACTCTACCCATAAAAGGTATTTTTACACAAATGATAGCACACTATATATACCATCTTTTTCTCCCCCCCCCAACTTAACATACATTGTTAAGATCTCAGAGCTCTTTTCATATACCTGCATAAGAGCTTCTGGTTTTTTAAAAACAGCTACATAATATTCCATCGGATAAATGTATTAATACCATGTACAAGTTTAACTTGTTTCCAATAATTGCTATTATTAAGCAACACTGTAATTAATAATTTTGTATTTGTCCAGTTTTGCATATGTGTAAGTATACCTTCAGGACAATTTCCTAAAGGTGGAACTTCCTTCTTAACGGGTAGGTGTATTTTTTATTTGTTTGGTTTTTGGTTTTTTGTAGGTATATTTTTTAAAAATTGTTTTAATTGAAGTATAATGTGCACACAGTAAACAAATGTTAAATATACAGTTTGACGAACTTCAACATATGTATCCACACTTAAACACCAAAGTCAAGGTATAGAACAGAATCAGCACCCTAGAAACCCCCACCTTGACCACTCCTAGTCAATATCCGCCCCCCTCAGAAAGGCAACTAATATCATAACTTCTATAGTCATAGATTAGCTTTGCCTGTTCTTGACCTGCATATAAATGGAAAGTAGTTTTTTTCAGACTGGCTTCTTTTAACTCAATATTATGTCTGTGAGAGTCATCTATGGTGTTGTAGTTTCTCATTTCTCATTGGTGTGAAGTCCTGCACTGTGCAACTATTCCACAATTTGTGTATCCATTTACCAGTTTATTGCCATGGGGTTGTTTCTAGTTTGTGGCAATTATGAATAAAGCTGCTTTGAACATCCCTGTACATGTGCTTTGCTGGATATTTGCATTCAGTTCTCCTGAGTGGAACTGCTGATTCATAAGGTGGCCCTCCGCAGAGTCACGGAGTAGGCCTGTGTTTAACTTTAATAGGTATGGCCTAAGGTTTCCAAAGTGGTTCTATCACTTGCATACACTCCTCTCACAAATGTGTGACTGTTCCAGTGGCTCCACATCCTCATCAGTACTTGCTATTTTCCCTCTTTTTACGTTTTTGCCATTCTGGTGGTGTGCAAATGTATTTCATTGTGATTTTAATTCACATTTCTCTGATAATTAATAATGTTGAACACATTTTCATGTGCTTTTGGCCAATTAGATATTTTCTCTTGTGAAGTGCTTATTTAACCAGCCTGAGCAAGAGCAAGACCCTGTCTCTACTAAAAATAGAAAGAAATTATCTGGACAACTAAAAATATATAGAAAAAATTAGCTGGGCATGGTGGCACATGCCTGTAGTCCCAGCTACTCGGGAGGCTGAGGCAGAAGGATCGCTTGAGCCCAGGTGTTTGAGGTTGCTGTGAGATAGGTTGACGCCACGGCACTCTAGCCCGGGCAACAAAGTGAGACTCTGTCTCAAAAAAAATAAAATAAAACAAATAAATAAACAAGTGCTTATTTAAGATATTGTCTATTCTTGTTAGGTTGCTTGTTTTTTTTCAAAAAAAATTGATTTGTAGGAGTGCTTTATATATTCCAGACACAAGTCCTTGTCGTATGTATGTGTGTGTGTTTGTGCATGTGTGTGTGCATGTTTTGTAAATACCTTCTCCTAATCCTTGGCTTTTCTTTCACTCTTAATTTTTTTTTGGATGAACAGAAATTCTTAATGTTACAAAGTCCAAATTATCAGTTTTTTCTTTCACAGTTAGCATTTTTTGTCTATATCCTGTAATAGGGCATTTTTTTCCTATGATAAGTCATGAAGATGTTCTCTGTTTTCTTGTAGACGGTTTATGATTTTTACCTTTCACTTTTTGATTTACAATCCTTTTGGAATTGATTTTTGTATGGTATAAAGTAGGAGCTAAGATTCATTTTCCCCACACAGTTATCAAACTCAGCAAGGGTTTATGCATTTTAAATGTTGATATGCTTTTCTACATTGCCCTCCGTACAGGTCATATCCATTTACATTTTTGCCAATAATGTATACGAATGCCTATTTCCCCACATTCTTGTCAATATACTGTGAATGTATTTTTATGTTTTGTTGTGTAGACATTCTGCTGTGGCCAAAACAAAACAAACAAAAGCAATTAACTGAGGTTGAAAATTTGTGATTCCTAATTCTAGTTCCACATCTTCATCGCATAGATGAAGTCCGGGAAGTGGGGTGGTTTGCTCAAGTTTACACAGCTGGGAACTGGAGAACCACAATTAGAACCAAGATTTTCCTACTTTCAGCCTAGACGTAGTCTAGTTGATGATAATCTTTATTTCTGACAATAAATTTGAGAGTCAGAGAGATTAAGTCAATTGAGGCCAATTAAAAGCCAAATAAGAACCAGGCTATCTGATTTCTGTCTCTTTACCACACTTTCTCAATTCACTGAACCATCCTATTCGTTCATTATTCAATATGTGAGAGCATCTTCTTGTGCCATGTACTTCCCGGACTGCTGCTGATACACCATAGTCAAAACAGACACTAACCTGCCCTCCCGCATAAATACAACTGTGTAAGTGTTGTGGAGGAGAAGTACAGGGTGGAAGAAAGTGCAACAGTTGTGATGCCAGTCAAGTGGAGATACAGAAAGAAAGTCACCCCTGAAAAGGAGCTTTTTTATGTTTCCACTGCTGGAGGAGGCCAACATGCTGAGACATTAGCGTAACTATAATAGCTTATTAGGAAGCTTCAGCTCCCTGGGGGCACTGACAGGAAACGGTTTAATTTCTTCCAATGATTCTCCTCAACTATACTTGTACTAATTCCCATTTTTTCCTCTGAATCATAATTTCCATGGTGACATCTTGCCTGATTCTGTAATTTGCAGCCACTTTAGTAATGAAAACAGACTTGTTCTAGTTTTTTAACACTCAGCTTTGCTTAATTCCTTTATGTAGAATTGAGTTACCACTTGGTATGATTCTTTTCAGGTTGAATGATTTTCTTCATTAAATTTCTTATAAGGCAGGTTTGCCAGTCACAACTTCTCTCAGTCTCTGATTTCTGGGAATGCATCTCTCTTGCTTTCATTTTTTAAGGATAGTTTTGCTGGAAATACAATTCTTGGTTGACTTTTTTCCCCCTTCAGCACTTTAAATATGTCATCCCCCTGCCTTCTGTCTTCACTGTTCCTAACCTGGAGTCAGCTGTTATTCTTTTTTCCCCTGTCTGTGATGAGTCATTTTTCTCTTGCAGCTTTTAAGATTTTCTTTGTCTTTGTCTTTCAACACCTTGACAGTTATGTGCCAGGTTAAATCTTTTTGTATTTATCCTATTTGGAGATCATTCAGCTTTTAGATGTATAGACTGTTTTCATTGAATTCAAGAAGTTTTGGGCCATTTTTTCTTTGAAAATTCTCCCTTCCTCATTCCTCTCTCTTTCTGGGATTCCCATTTACACATATGTTGTCATGCTTGACGATGTCACACAGGTTTCTAAGAATCTCTTCATTCCTTACTCTCTTTTCTTTCTATTGATTGGAAAAATTCTATTGATCTATCTTCAAGTTTCCTGATTATTTCTTCTGCCAGCTCAAATTTACACTGAGTCCCTCTAGTGAAATTTTCATTTGTTATTTATTGTACTTTTCAACTCTAGAAGTCCATTGATTTTCATAATTGCTATCTATTTGCTGATATTCTCTATTTGAAGAACCATTATTGTCACTTTTTTTTTTTTTTTTAGCCAGTCAAATTTAGCAGGGTGGGGGGGTTGAATATTTTTGTCACATTTTTATTCAGTTCTTTGGACATACATATTGACGATAGCTGCTTTAAAGTCCTTATATGCTAAGCCCAACATCTCAGTGCATTTGTATAGATTCCCTCCTCCCCCATGTATGGCCACATTTTCCTGTTCATTTGCACGTATTCCTATTTTTTGTCAAAAACTGGACATTTCCGGTAAGAAATTTGTAGCAGCTCTGTGTTCTGATGTGCCACTGGAGGGTGTTTTTTGTTGTTTTTGTTTGTGTAATTTGTTTCTTTTTTTTTTTTTTTTTTTTTGAGACAGAGTCTCGCTCTGTTGCCTGGGCTAGAGTGAGTGCCGTGGCACCAGCTCAGGCTGGTCTCGAACTCCTGACCTCGAGCGATCCACCCGCCTCGGCCTCCCAGAGTGCTAGGATTACAGGCGTGAGCCACCGCGCCCGGCCTGTGTAATTTGTTTCTTTAGTGACTTGCCTGGACTAATTCTGCAGAGTTTCTCTTTTACAGTATGTTGACACTGATATTTCCACTCAGTTATTTTCCCCTTTTATGTTTATTTCTAAGGCTGGTTTCCTAAGTTTTGCACCAGGGTCAACATAGCTTAGCACTCAGTCAATGATTGGTCAGAGGTGGTGATAAAACGTCTTGAGCCAGTAAGACTCCTGCCCTCTCTTGATGGATCTGTGCCATTTAGATGGGTTGGAGAACACATTCAAAATTCAGACAGTTTACAAGACTGTCCTGGCTTTTGTTTTCCTGGGTTTTCTTGTATTTCCTTTGCACTTGTACAAGACTTTCCTGGCTTTATTTTCCTGTGTCTCCTCTGCATCTATGCAAGGCTTCGTGTTCAGCTAGGAATAAGTAAATGACAAGGGCATTTGCCAGACTCTCCTGAGCTTACACAGCCTCCCAGACCACCACTGTATGTGGGAGCTTACCAAAGCCCCTTGTCTATCTCATTACGTGGATGTCCTTGCTAAACTTCCAGCAGGCCTTCTTCTCAGGTGTTTGCCCAACCAGTATTGTAGCCCAGGCAACTGTGATGATGGCATCCCCAACTAAGCTTTCCCCTCCTAATCAAGTTAGTCCCTTTCAGCACCAAACCTGCTGGTTTTCACAGTTTATCCAGCCCAGACACAACTCCCCCTAGAGGTGGAGGAGAGAACTTGGGAATTTCTCCAGGCTAAGATGTCACAGACTCTCACACTTCTTATTAAGGTTTAATAGTTTTTCTTGGTCAGGCTTGGTGTCTCATGCCCATAATCCCAGCACTTTCGGAAGCTGAGGCAGCAGGGGAGGATTGCTTGAGGCCAGGAATTCAAGACCAGCCTGGGCAATGTATCGAGACCCCCATCTCTACAAAAATATAACAAAAAAAATTGTTTCTGGAGTTACACTGATCTAAGTTTGAATCCCAGATGTTCTATTTACTCCCTGTGTGACCATGGGGAAGTAACTAAACCTCACTGAATCTCAGTATCTTCATCTGTAAAACGGAGGATTGTATTAGTCAGATTTCATTAGGTAAGGCCGTGTAAGAAACAATCCTCAATCTCTGTGGCTTCTGAGAGCAAAGGTTTATTTTTCACTGATGTGACATCTTAGATGTGGGTTGCTTCATTATCTTTTTCCTTCCAGGCTGAGGCAGCAGGCCCTTCTGGGAGGGGCCATTCTCATGAGACAGGAAAAAGACCAGTGGGTGGAAATACATAATGGCTCTTAATGATTCTGCTCAGATGTGGTGAAACACACTTCTGCTCCTATTTCTTTGGCCAGAATAAGGTCATATGATCAAGTCTGACAAAAGTGAGGCCAGAAAAAATATTCCTCCTATAGGATGAGTTGCAGTCACCTGGCAACAGGTGATGATGTATAATCCTTACCTGGAAGAGCAATTCAATAGCTGGGAACAACAATATCACCTACATAGGATAATAACAGTATCGTCCATTAGATTTTTGTGAGAATTAAATGAAGTTAAGCACTCCAATGCTTAACACAGTATTCTGCACTTAATAAGAGCTCAATAAATGTTAGATACCATTATTATTATTATTACCTCCTGGTGCTGCTGAATCTTTTTCTCTTCACTGGACTGGGCTAAACCTAACTTGAGAGGAAGAAAAGCAGGCATTGTAATTACTCCCAATATTTATTTATTTATTTTGAGACAGAGTCTCACTCCGTTGCCTGGGCTAGAGTGAGTGCCCTGGCATCAGCCTAGCTCACAGCAACCTCAAACTACTGGGCTCAAGCGATCCTCCTGCCTCAGCCTCCTGAGTAGCTGGGACTACAGGCATGTGCCACCATGGCCAGCTAATTTTTTTCTATATATTTTTAGTTCTCCAGCTAATTTCTTTCTATTTTTAGTAGAGACGGGGGTCTCGCTCTTGCTCAAGCTGGTCTTGAACTCCTGAGCTCAAACAATCCTCCCGCCTCGGCCTCCCAGAGTGCTAGCATTACAGGTGTGAGCCACCGCGCCCGGCCAGACTCCCAATATTTAATTTGGAGATAATAAAACATTGAGTCTAAGGGGCACACCCTTTGGAGTAATGTGCAGTCGTTATCAGGGCACATGATCTTAGATAAGTTACTTAACCTCTTTGACCTTAGTTTTCTCAACTGGAAAATGAAGATACTTGGGACTACGTTGTAGGCCTGTCATTATAGCAAAATTAGCCCAATCCTGTGCACATCGTATGTGCTGAGTATTTGTTGAATTACTGATTGTGGATTTTAGACTCATTTCAAATATTCAGTGGGCTGTATGCCTAACATAACCACAGTATTGCTGTCTGGTAAGCCTTTTCCATCCTTTTGGTCTCAGCTCAAATATTGCCTCCTCAGAGAGACCTTCCCTGACCACCTGCTTTAAAGTACTTCCTCTGCCTTCTGGCACCTCTCTCTGTTGTCTTGTCTTTACAGCTCTAGTGACGCTCTGAAATTATCTTACTCATTCACAGCTTGATGCAATATCTGTCTGCCACTGGAATGTAAGCCCCGTGAAATTAGGGATCATGTTTTCTGTATTCCCACCTTCTGCTGTGGGCCTCTGCATTCTCATCCGTAATACTAGGGGTCAGGTGGTGGGGAAAGGGAGCAAGGTGAAGTCTAGCGGATCCACCTGGGTCTCACAGCCCGCCCAACTCCGGCTTCAAATGACTTCCAGGCGGGGCGGCCTGAAGCGAGGCCCCACCCCTTTATGGGCGTGGCCTCCGATGTTGTGCCGGCCGCTCGCAGCCCGACCTCCGCGGGAGGCGAGTACGTCACACGCACGCAGGCCCTGCCTCACGCCCTGTCTCGCCAGGGGCGGAATAGGGGCGTGGCCAGGCGCGAGGCCCCCGCAGCCGCCGGCGCCGCCGCCTCAGTCGCCTGCAGGTGCTGCTCTTCGCTCCCCGCCGCTCAGGCAGCTCGAAAGACACTCTGTTTTGGGGGCCTCGCCTCCCTTCCACGTCTCCCGGAAGCGGTAGCAAGGCCTAGGCCAGCCGGGGAGGAGGTTTACTCAGCCTGGCCCTGCTACGGGCCAGCTGCTGAGGGGGCGCGGTGCAGCCGCTCTGGAGTCCTCAGGTGAGGCGGAGGCGAGGGTCCACTGGACCAGACGGGTCCGTTTGGGGGTGCTAACGGTCCTTGGAGCGGGGACATCGTCCCCTCAGCGGAGACGCTGGTCACCCCGCCTTCCTCTGCGTGGCCCTCACCTTCGCCCTGTTCGGGGCTGGGGAAGGGAGCGAGAGAGACCCCTTGGGCTTCATTCGACGTTGTTTACTGCGTTCCCCTTCCCTCCTTCTCCCAGACCCCCGCTTGGGAGGGCCGTTCATCCCGCCCCAGAGGCTGCGGGTGGGGAGCGGAGTGGGCATCTGTACTCGCCTACCTGGGATCCACTGACTGGGCCTGACGGACTAACCTCCAGCCTCCTTCCTCTGCTCACACCTGGCCTTCGAAGCAGGCCCTGCGACTGCGGGTCTCTAGACCCTTCCCATCCCCATCCTACGCACTCTCTCTGCCTCCGGGCAGTGCCAGAGGAATTCCTTGAGGGCTTTGTACCTCTCAAGTCTGGTCGAGCTGTTTGTCAATGGGGCAAGTGCCCAGGGCCCATGTTAGTATTTGTTGAGTTAGGTAATCAACGTTAAAAGTACGTGCTATTGTTTTTAAAGCCCTATTAACTTTAAAATGGGAGAAATTAAGAACTGTTGTTTTGGTTGTTTTATTAGGTGACATAATTTGCCCTCAGTCACCATCAGTGTTTACTTGAGAACAACACTTTACGTCTATATGGACTTTTATATGTTACAAAGCATTTCACCTCCATTTTCATTTGATTTTTGCATAGACTTTGAGACGCACAGACGCGTAATAGCCACATTTTGTAAAGAACAGGTTTAAAGGGTGAGTTTCTTCTTGAAGTTATTTCAGTTTTGAGATGTTGGATATGGGGAGGTGAGGGTTAAAAGGGGGGTTTGGCACTAGGCTCACTTAGATTTGAGTATCTGAGCAGCCATCTAAACTCTGGGATCTTTCTAAACCTTTTCCACATTTGTTAAAAAAAAAAGGTATTGCTACTTACCACATAATGTGGTTGTGAAAATTACATGTGATAGAGATACGTGTGTACATATGCACAGCATCTGGCACATAAAAATCAGTTCTATTTAGTATTTATGAGTGCCTACTGTTTGCTAGACACTGGAAATTCATTGGGGAGCAAAAGACATGGCCTTTATCCAACCACTCCTTCTCTCTCCCCAAAAAGGAGAGAGTTTTTTTTTTTAAATTATAAAACATGAAGGGCTGTGAGGCAAAAGAATACAATAATGTACAGAGAATGATTAACCTTAGATGGAAAGGAGGAGAACTCTGAAGCAGATGACGTTCAAGTAAAAACAAAGAACAAGAAGGGTAACCATGAAAGAGTTCTTGGCAAAGGGAATGATGTGCACATTCAATAAATGGTTGTTGACTTTATTATAGTGCTTTTTAATATGAGAATTAATAACTTCATTACTTTGATTTATTGTGGCACACAGTACTCAAATATATGTATGGAACAAATGGTAATACAATGATTTTTTATTCTGAACTTAGCTTAATGTACACGGTATATATTGAGTATTTGAATTATTGAAAATGTACTTTAGACAAATTGTGTGTGTGCACACCTAAATTATCCATAATATTGCTGCAGTTTAACATTAGGATAACTTTTGTATTTATCAGAAGGAAAAGTTGTTTTCAAGTTTTGGCACCTTAAAACAAGCTTGAATGAATTGTTTTTGTTTGGTTGTACTGGAATTTGCCATATTGATTATTTGCTATTTGGATGCTGTATTACTCCCATAACAAAGTATGACAGACTGGTTGGCTTGGACCGCAGAAATTTATTTTCTCACAATTCTAATGGCTAGAAGTCTGAGATCTAGGTGTTGTTGACAGAGGTGATTTTTTTCTGAGGCCTCCTTCTTTGGCTTTCAGATGCTGCCTTCTCCCTGTGTCATTACATGGTCTTATCTATGTATACCTGTGTTGAAATTTCCTCCTCTTATGAGGATACCAGTCCTGTTGGATCAGGGCCCACACTAATGACTCATTGTAATTACTTCTTTAGAGACCCTATCTCCAAAAACAGTCACTTTGTAAGGTTTGGGGGTTAGGACTTTAACATAGGAATTTGGAGGGGATGCATTTAAGTTTTTAAAAAAATGTATTATTTCATCTTAAAACCATTCTATAAGTTTTCTCAGCTTCGCTTAAGTAGTTTGCTCAAGTTTACCTAGCTAGTAAGAGGTAGGATTAGGATTTCAACCCAGGACTATCTGACTCTAGAATCTTGTCTTAACTGTTGTACTCTGCTATTATGCCACACTGATCATTTTATGTCCTTTTTACAGGTTCATCAATAGGATTATTTTGCTGCCATCATGTCTTGGTTTGCTGATCTTGCTGGAAAGGCAGAAGATCTTTTAAACCGAGTTGATCAAGGGGCTGCAACAGCTCTCAATAGAAAAGAGAATGCCAGCAATATCAAATATAGCAAAAATGCTGACTATCCTGAACTTCACCAGCAAAATACAGATTTGACTTATCAGACTGGACCTAAAGCTACTTACATTTCCTCAGCAGCTGATAATATTCGAAATCAAAAAGCCACCATCTTAGCCGGCACTGCAAATGTAAAAGTAGGATCTAGGACACCAGTGGAGGCCTCCCATCCTGTTGAAAATGCATCTGTTCCTAGGCCTTCTTCCCAGTTTGTGCGAAGAAAAAAATCAGAACCTGATGATGAGCTACTATTTGATTTTCTTAATAGTTCACAGAAGGAGCCTACTGGAAGGGTAGAAATCAAAAAGGAAAAGGGCAAGACACCTGTCTTTCAGAGTTCTCGGACATCAAATGTCAGTTCTGTGAACACCAACGTAACCACCATCAAAACCATTGAAGAAAATTCTTTGGGGAGCCAAACCCATGGTAGTTAATCTATACTCTATTTCTTTTTTTTTTTTTTGAGACAGAGTCTCACTCCATTGCCCAGGCTAGAGTGCCGTGGCGTCAGCCTAGCTCACAGCAACCTCAAACTCCTGGGCTCAAGCCATCTTCCTGCCTCAGCCTCCCGGGTAGCTGGGCCTACAGGCACGCGCCACCATGCCCAGCTAATTTTTTTTTTCTATTTTTAGTTGTTCGGCTAATTTCTTTCTATTTTTAGTAGATTTTTAGGATTTTTAGTAGAGACGGGGTCTCACTCTTGCTCAGGCTGCTCTCGAACTCCTGAGCTCAAGTGATCCTCCCTCCCTGGCCTCCCAGAGTGCCAGGATTACAGGCGTGATTCACCACACCCAGCTCTCTATTTCTTTTAGACCTAAACAAATTGGATGTGTCATCATAGCCTAAAATGATCTGATAGTGTTTCTTATCCTCTGTTATAGGATGTGTCCCCACTGGTGTAAGAGCAGGCTGTCTGCAGTTGTCTGGTGTAAACAAGGGAAACAGCACTGAATACTATTAGTCAATATACAGTTACAGCAGAGACCTTTGAATGTTGTCTGTAGGGTAACTTTACCCAATTCAGCATCTAAAAAATTATGTCAAATTTGATTCTCTAAGACATGTTAAGATTTTAAAAAGAAAATTTTGAAAGAAAATGTATAATTTTGGATTTGGGACTATCTCAATTTATTTCTTTTTGTTACTGGGATTATAAAAATGAGAGGAGGCTATACTTTACATATTTTCTGGGTTTTGTGGAGTCCTCCCCCCCATTCTCCAGAAATAAAGCTGAGAGATTGGACTTTGATCCCAGTTGAATTGTTGAAGGCATTGACCTAGTAGTGAAGTAAGAGCTTACAATTCTGGTTTTCAGTTGTTTAATTCACTGTGAAATTACTTCTACAAGTACATCTTCTCACCTGCAAAATGAGATTAAGTGTTGTAAGACAGCCATATACATAGGTTTTTGCAGGGATTCTTTATAGAGTTTATGATTAAGGGAAGCTTAAATGTTATACCTTCCCTCACTATCTTGTCGGTTAGTGAATAAAATCTGTCTTGTATCTTCAAGATAAAAAGTTGTATAGAAGCAGTGGTTTGGGGCTTTCAAAATAAGAGCATGTAGTAACAGTAGATTAATATGTTCACACACTCCTAAATTTCTTCTCAACTCTCTTTTGATTAATTATACAAAGAACCTACTAGGTACAAGGATACAGAAGTGTCCAGTAGGTGAGATACACATGTAAACATAATTTACCTGTAGTAAATGCAGTGACTGAAGTATGGTCAGAGTGTTGTGGAAACAGAAGAGGAAGTAACTAACTAACTGCCTCAGGTATTCAGGAAAGGATTTGTAAAGGTTCTGTATTTTGAGCTGGATCTTAAAGGATGAATAGGAATTTGCCAGGTAAAAGGAAAGGGATTAGAGACAGCAAATTCTTAAAGGGTTGGTACAGTAGAAAAAGGTTATAAGAAAGTTTTAGAAACTCTTGAGTGTGAGATGGACAGCAATGAAGAAAATGAGCTAACAAAGAAAGTTGGGACCTGTTTCTTAAGACCCTTGTGTAACACTGTTACTTGTTTAAACCCATTAAACCTATAGATCATTGTTAAAGATTGGTCCCTGAACAACTTGCATTACTATCACTTGTGTGATAAATAGAAAATAAGTTATTAGGTGTCTCCTCTGACTTCCTGAGTCAGGTTTTCTGGGGATGGAGCCGGGGCATGTGAATTTTTTTGTTCATTAGGTGATTTTTAGGCCAATAAAACTTGAAAGTGACTGCCATAGGCAGTGTGATGCTAGTAGAGGTCTTTAAGCCAGTAGTTGATATGAATTATTTTTCTACTTTTAAGGAAAACAACTTGCACTTAATTGTAAAGGATGGACCAAAGGGATCCTGGTTGGCAGGGAAATGAACTAGAACCAGTTATAATACACAGGTTATAGTTATAAAAATTGTTTCTCTTGAGTAGGGTCTCTCAACCTTGGGAGTGTTGACATTTTGGGCTCAATAATTCATTGTCATGGGAAGCTTTTCTGTACTTTTTAAGATGTTCAGCAGCATCCCTGGACTCTTAGTTGATTAGATGTCAATAGCACCACCAGTTGTGACAACCAAAAATGTCTTTACACATTGCCAAATGTCCCTTATAGGGCAAAATCACCTCAGGTTGAGAACCAGTGCCCTAGGATGCATTGCTTCTGTATAGATATTAATAGTTTGATGAGAATCAGGACTTTTACTATATGGAGTTTTCTAATCTGTGAATGTGGTATAATTCCAACTTATTTTGTAATGTCTTTTATTAAGATTTTATTGTTTTCTCCATGAATATCTTATATACTTTATGTTAGATTTATTCATAGGTAGTTTATATTTTTTGAAGCTATTATAAATGGTATTCCTTAAAAATTTTTTCTCCGTCTTGCTAGTGTATTGCTTTTTGTATATACATACATGACAACCTGGACAGCTGTTAATCTTCCTATTTTTCTGGACATACATTTAGATTTTCAACAACACAGTCATGCATCTGTGCATTATAACAGTTTGTTTCCTCTCAGCCCTTTTATCTTTTTTTTTTTTTTTAAGAGATGGTTGGGGGGGGTGGTCTCACTGTATTGTTTAGGCTGGTCTTGAACTCCTGGCCTCAATTGATCCTTTCACCCTGGCCTCCCAAAGTGCTGGGGATTACAGGTGTGAGCACCTGGCTCACATATTTTTATTCTTTTTTATTGTTGTGTAGTATTCTATTATGTGGATATACCACAGTTTATCCATTTTCCATATGGACTTTGAGATTGTTTCCAGTTTTTGTTTATTGTGAATAAAGCTGCTATGAACAGTTTTGTACTTGCCTTTTTGTAGGCAAATGTTTTCATTTCTCTTGGGTAAATACTGAGGCTTGGAATTGCTGGATCAAGCTGTAGGTGCATGTTTAATTTTATAAGAAGTTGTGAAACCTTTTTCCACAGATGTACCATTTTGTAGTCCCATTAGCAATGTATGAGAGTTACGGTTGCTCTATATTCTCACCAGCATGTGGTGTTTTTAATTTTAGCTCTCATACCAGGTGTGTTTTGGTTCTCACTGTGATTTTAATTTGCATTTCCTTGATCACTAAAGATACTGAGAACTTTTTCATTTGATTATTTACCATTTGTTTATCTAACCTGGTAAAGTGTGTAAAGCCTTTTGTGTATATAGTTATTGTTTTAGTTGGTTTTATCATTTGGATATAGTTTTTTTCAATCACATAATTTTTAGAGTAATTAAAAAGTATACTTGCATTACATTTAGTAACAAAAACAAGATTAATCTGAATTCATGAATCTCTTATCTCTTTGGGTAAGACATTTTAGATTCCAGTTTGATATATAACAAATTGCTGTGACCCGTTATTTACTTTCCTTGCCCACAGCTGTTCTTTGAGTTCCTTCCCAATATTTTCAATGTTGGAACTTTGCCCTTTTTTCCCCCAAAAAACATACTGGAGACAGGGGGAGTTTGAAGCTCCTTTTACCTGAACATAACCATCCAAATTATCTCTGGTTTTCTCTTCCCAGAGCAATATTCTTGTATTCTCTATTGTCATTCATTCAGTGTATTCAGACTTTGAGAAATCTTAGAGGTCCATAGGCTCCATTTATGAGAATGGAATTTCATCAGAGGGAAACCTATTGAGAATTTAAGTTTACTTTTTATGGTATTTTAGCTACAGCAGTCAAGTTGAGCCAAAAGGCAGCCAGCCTACCAAAGTAAACTACTAACGCATATGTGGTGAGCATGTCAATCTAATGAAAATGTATTCTCTTTTTATAGAAGCTGCTAATAATTCCGATTCTGGCCCTGAAGGCCAAGAGGATTCTTCAAAGGAAATTGCATCATCAAATGCTGCCTCCACTGATCACAACCCAGCACCTAATGATGACAGCAAATCACATGAATTATCTAATCTTCGACTGGAGAATCAATTACTGAGGAATGAAGTTCAGTCTTTAAATCAAGAAATGGCTTCATTACTTCAAAGATCTAAAGAAACTCAAGAGGGTAGAGCCTTATTTAAATTGTTCAAGATTAGGAATTTTACTTTCAAAACTAAAACCTTTACATTTACACTATTATGAATAGTTTAGATAAGACTTAGAGAATGGTATTTTCATAGAAATGTGGGGCTTAGATTTGGAAATGGTACCACTTATCCTCCCACCAACCTGAAACATAGAATATTGGTTTGGTCATTCTTTTGGAAGCACGAAATTTAAGAACTGAGAGTAACTATACATTAGTAATTGTCTCGTTTGTTTAATTTATTTATTCTGAACTTTCAGGGGGAACTGTTCATTAACCAAAGGCGAGATTAAACAAAATAGTAGACACTAATAGATAGGGGTATAGAATTGCTGTTTCAGAGGGCTTAAGATATAATATGGAATTCACTTTGAATAATGACCTCGGGAATTGTGCAACGAGGTGGCCCCGGAGTAGAAAACCTTTGAAATGGGTAATTAAAAAGGAAATAATCTCATAACTGAGGTAGTGACGGGAAAGTGAGAATGTTATTTTAAGTGTGGCTGAGGAAAAAACCGAGAGATACATTTGCTGCCTTGGTCATTGGGACTAATTAAAAAGAAGTTGGGGGACAGTGGGAAAGGTTTTGCCAAGGCATGGATGGAAGTCCAGAAGAGCAGAATAGGAAGATAGGTTAAGACTGACTAGTAAGGTTGACTTAGAAAAAGCTTTACTTTACCAAGATTTAGACAATAGAAATAGAACTTTTCCTGAGACCCCATAAAGTTTGCTTCAGTGTTGTAAAAACTTATTTTTTTTTTTTTGTGGCAAACTACATTTTCAGATGGTATATGAGGATGTGGAAATGCCATTGTATTCTGAAATAGAGCACTACATTGCTTTTTTGGCACTGATTCCTAGGTTAAAAGAATAATATCTTTTTGCAACAATAATTGAAAGAAATAGCCTCCTTCCTGTGCTTATCTTTAGGTTTTATTCTTAACTGGGGTAGACCTTTGATCTGGGTTTCCATTCTTGACCTGTCTCTAGCAGAACTACACAAATCCCTGACCATTCTAGTGTTACTAATACTGTGCTATCAACTGGGTTTGGATTTTGTCTCCCAAATGCTCTATGTTGTATCTCCAGAAGAAAACAACATTGTAGGAGAGCAGCTAGCTTCATGCCCCTTTCTAATCTAATAACTGTAATGTAGGTGTGAATATTGGCCTTGGAAAATGAATGTCTCATTTGGGGGCAAATAAGTATTGAAGATAATTTGTAAGCTCCTGATTTTGGCAATAAGTGAGGTACTAAAAAGACTCAAAGAAGAAACTGTATGTGCTCTGAAAAAGATGTCTTTGGCTTTGCTTGTATAGAGAAATGTCATTTTTTTGTAGAGTTAAACAAAGCAAGAGCAAGGGTTGAAAAGTGGAATGTTGACCATTCAAAGAGTGATCGAATAACTCGAGAACTCCGAGCCCAAGTAGATGACCTGACTGAAGCGGTGGCTGCGAAGGATTCTCAGCTGGCGGTACTGAAAGTGAGACTCCAGGAAGCTGACCAGCTGCTGAATACTCGCACGGAAGCATTAGAAGCCTTACAGAGTGAAAAATCACGGTAGGTAATTCAACTAATAACGAAAAAAGCAAGGTAGAATGGTTCTCTCTTCCCAATACAAGTAATGGTAAACATTGTGGTGTATCCTATCTTAAGAAAATTTAGCTTTTGGGAAATTTACAAGAGGGAAAATTTGTTTTGGTAGTGTTGGAAATGTGAATGATTAAAATGGATCTATCATTTGAACCTTGAGATGCATTGTTAGCGAATTCTGAATTTAAAAATATTTGAATAGTGTAATTGATCTTCAGTATATAATGTGTACTTAAATTTGGATATCTAAAAATATGAATTATATTCCATTAGAAAGGGCAAAGATTACTCTAAGAATGTTTTAGTCAAATCACCTCTTTCATGCTTGACTAACAAGCTGATGCTCTAAGTTATTCTTCCTTATCACTTGTACACTGTGGAAATGAGTTCTTTCACATGATGCATTTTCTTTTAGAATTATACAGGATCAAAGTGAAGGTAGTAGCCTACAGAATCAAGCTCTGCAAACTCTTCAGGAGAGACTACATGAAGCGGATGCCTCTCTGAAGAGAGAGCAAGAGAGCTATAAACAAATGCAGGTTAGAATGGAAGACAACAGATTTCTATTGTTATTTGGACAAGGAAAAATGACTTTATGCTGTTTCATAACGTATTTTCTCTTGAGTAAAATTCCGCATTTCAGAAAATTCTGTTTCTGCCACAGAAACCAGATTTTTGAAAATTTAGCTTGATTCTTACAAATTTATTTATTTTTATGTGTTGAGATATAATTAAAATCGTTTATGCATTAGAGATAACACATCTTTTACTTAATTTGGTTGTGCAACAGCCATTACCATTATTTCATTAAAGGCTAATTTGGGGCATCTTGTTTTTTTTATTTAAGATTTTTCTGATTCCAGTTTAATCTGATTCATTTATTTCAAGGGAAAATTATACATAATATTATTTCGGGTTTTACTCTTAAGTGAATTTTTATGTCTAGTTCAGTCTCAGCTTTGTTTACACATTAGAATCACCTGTGTAATACTTTCTGCTGTCTGTCTCCACTCTTGGAGTCTGATTCCATTGCGTGAGGAAGGGCCCAGGCATTGTTTTGGTTTTATAAGATTCACAGGTGTATCTGATGGAAGTCAGGGTCACAAACCACGCGTCTGGGCTATCTTTTCAACAGGTGAAAATAGTTCAACCCTGAAAGTAAATATCATGTAATATGTTTAATTTAAATTTTAATGTTTTTACTTAACACAGTATATCCAAAGTATTATCATCTCAACATGTAGTTAATATTAAAAATTATTAATGAGATATGATACATTCTTTTTTGCATACTGATTCTTTAAAATATGGTGAATTTACACTTAAAGCATGTCTCAATTCATTCATTAAGTTTTCTTTGGGAATATTTGATCTCTATTTAGATTTCGTAAAATTTATAGGTGAACAAGTAGATTCACATGCCCAGGCTTTTCTAAACATACTCAGAAGTTTTCCCAGAACAAACAGTTAAACATAGAGTTACCACATGACCCAGCCTACTCTTGGGTACACCCAAAAGAATTGAAAATATATGTCCACATAAAAACTTGTACACTAATGATTATAGCAGCAGCATTCATAATAGCCCCATATTAGAAGGAATACAAATGTCTGTCAGTGGCTGAATAGATAGATAAACTGTGGTATATCCATACAAAGAAATATTATTTAGCCATAAAAAGGAATGAAGGGTTGATACATGGTACAACACGGATGAACCTTGAAAACTTGGTAAGTTAAAGAAGACAGACACGAAAGGCCACGTGTTATATAATTCCATTTATATGAAATGTCCAGAATATGTAAATCCATAGAGAAAGAAAGTAGATTAATGGTTGCCAGAGCCTGAGGTCCCCCTCAGGGAGGAATGAGTAGAGGATTTTGTGAGAGGAATTAATTAAAATATTCTGGAATTAGATAGTGGTAATGGTCATGTAAATTGGTGAATATACTGAAAACCACTGAATTGTACACCTTAAAAAGGGGAAGTTTATGGTGTGTCACTTATATCTCAATAAATCTGTTACTTAAAAAGTTTCCAATAACAATTGAGTATTGTTATGTTTCCATTTAAATTAATTTCAATGAATAAACTTAAAATTTTAGTTCCTTTGTTGCTTTAAACATATTTCCTCTCTATTAATAGACTTTAGCAGTAGTCCTCTTGCTCCTTTTCTCCAAAATAGGAGTTGATCTCAGATCAGAAGTTTGTGGGCAGGCTAGACGTAGTGGTGGGTGCCTGTAGTCCCAGGTAGGAGTATTGTTCAAGGCCAACCTGGGCAACAGAGTGAGACCCTGTCTCTTAAAAAAAAAAAAAAAAAGGAGGAGGAGGAAGTTTGTAGGCTTTCATTATTGGTGTGTAAATATAAATGTTTTCTGGCTTCTGACATGAGAGTTGAAAGTAAAGGTAACAATTCTGGGGTATTTATTTCTAAATAGGCTAATAAGTGATAGGCAATGTATTTTTTAGAGTGTGCTTTAAAAATTTCTTAAGCTAAAAAATGACATTGAATAGTTTATTAGAAAATTTGAAATAAGGAGAAAATATTAGCTATGATATTAGAAAAGATATAGCTGTTTACTTAATTCTTCCATTTGTTTTCTTTTTTTCCCTTAGGAATACTGTGTTGAGACGTAATTTGTTTTCTAATAGACTTCCTAGTTTCCTGTAGATCTATTAGCCATTGATCAGCTAGTATCAGACCAGACCTAGTATCCAAGTGACCTGGTAAATTTCTTTAAAAACAGATTCCCAAGCCCCGTCTTGGAAATTCCAATTTAGGAATCCTGGGAAATCCTTGGGTGGCTGTATTTTTAATAAACTTCCTAGTTAATTTTGATTCAGTGCCATGTTTGGGAGCTACAACCTTAGATTTCCTATTTAGCTTCTAACAAAGGAAGAGTTTTTCCCCCTCCCTATTATGTTGTTGAGTTGAGCTAATAAGATATCTGAATGGATGGTTGTGAAATATGTTTCAAAGCTAAATGATATAGTAACTGTGATATAAACATTTATCACAGAGTGAGTTTGCTGCACGCCTTAATAAAGTAGAAGCAGAACGTCAGAATTTGGCAGAAGCAGTTACTGTGGCGGAAAGAAAATACTCAGATGAAAAGAGGAGAGTTGATGAACTACAGCAGCAAGTCAAGCTATATAAGTCGAACTTGGAGTCCTCTAAGCAGGAATTGATTGACTACAAGCAAAAAGCTACTAGAATACTCCAAGTAAGCATGAATCGTACACTTTTGGATGTTAAGATCCCACTTAACTGAGAGATACCTTGAAACTGTGTAGATATTGTGAAATGATTTGTTCATGTTCATCTGGATTGGCTCCCTTCAGGTGCCTTGCTCTACTTAGAAATTTTATAAAAAGGATGAAATGTCTCTTGTTCCTGCTGCTTTTTTTTTTAATTCATTCTGCCACTATGTAGTTCAGCTCTTCAACCTATTACCTTAATCACTGTGATGACATTAATGTTTGTTGTTAAGCAGCTGTTTTATTCTTCCTTGTTGATCCCCTATTGAACTTTTTGCAGCAAAAGCTCTAGACCTCATTCAGCTCTCAGAATCACCTCACCTAGTTTTTTTCTCCTCCCTTAGATCTAAGGTGACCTTACCCTCTACTAAAAAAGATTACAGTCATCTAATGCAGTTTTCAACTTCTCTTTCCTTTGCTTCTCCTATCGGAAGGAAAACGTGTCCTTTCATTTTTTTCTAGGATGATTTTTCTGCCTGTGCATTGATCCCACTTCCTCCTGCCTCATTAAAGCCCTTTCTCCATAAGTGGATCCCCTTTCTTCTTGTGTATCCCTCTTTGCTGCCTTCTGGCTCAGCTTACTCAAGAGCACTTGGTTACTTGGTAGAAGAATGAAGACTAGATTTGGGACTCCTGCCTAAGAAAAAAATAGTCTCTTTTATCTTTTGTGACCACTTTGAACTATTTTCCTCGTCCTTTCTTTCTTTCAATGTCAACGCTTACCAGAATTGTATATATGCTGTCTTCATTTCTGTAGAACTTGTTAACTTTAACTCCTTCATATAATTTCTGTCCCTGCTACATTTCTGAAACTGTCTTCTCCAAAGTCTTTAATGACCTAAATATATATTCTTTGTCCTTTTCTTAGTTTTCATATACTTGATTTTGGTAGAGCTTTTGGCACTGCTAACCCTTCCACCTTCTTTTTTTTTTCTTTTTTTGACACAGAGTCTCACTCTGTTGCCCGGGCTAGTGTGCCGTGGCATCAGCCTAGCTCACAGCAACCTCAAACTCCTGGGCTCAAGCAATCCTCCTGCCTCAGCCTCCCAAGTAGCTGGAACTACAGGCATGCGCCACCATGCCCGGCTAATTTTTTTCTATATATTTTTAGTTCTCCAGCTAATTTCTTTCTATTTTTAGTACAGACGGGGTCTCACTCTTCGTCAGGCTGCTCTCGAACTCCTGAGCTCAAACAATCCTCCTGCCTCGATCCTCCTGCCTCGGCCTCCCAGAGTGCTAGGATTACAGGCGTGAGCCACCGTGCCTGGCCCCTCCCACCTTCTTGAAACACTTGCCTTCTGTGCCACTAAAACCACCTTGGCTCTCTTTTTGTCATCTTTTCTTGCTGTTTCTGTCTCCCTTGTGCCCTCTTCCTAATCTTCAAGGAGTAAGAGTCCTTTTAAGTTGTCCTAAACTCTCTTTCATTGTTCTTTCTTCCCTTGCATTGTCATATACTCACTGCTTCTGTCTGTCACCTCCATGTGACTTCAGGCATGTCTCTAACTCTAACCTCCTGACCCCAGTTTCTAGCTGCTTGTTGTACAGGCATGGGGTGTCCCAACCCCCAAGCCAGCTTCTCCTTCATTCTCCTGTTTTGGTAAATATTATTGCCATCTGGCAGTAAAGCTTGAAACCTCAGGTCATTTTTGACTCCACTTTTTTCCTTTAGCCACAGTCTCCTGTTGGCTATGAACACCTTTTTGATTCCACCTCCATGAACTATCATATACATCTCCTCCAAACCCATTTTGGTAATTATTTTTGTTATATCACTGTAATTTGTTCATTCATTGCAAAGGTACTTATTTAGCATCTAACTATTCACTAGGCCCTGTGATAGGTGCTAAGAATACAAAGCTCAAAAGACATGTCCTCTTCCTTTAAGGGAGTGTTCATTTTAGTGGAAAGAAACTGAGGGAATTGATATAATAAAGTTATTGGGAGGAACTGATATAATAAAGTACATATATACTTTATATCCTTGATATAATAAAGGAATTGATATAATAAAGTACAGTGGGAGCTTAGAAAAGAAGCCCTTAAAATTTGCCTGGGGCTGTCAGAGATCACTGCACTGAGGAGATGCTGTATGAAGAGAAACTGGAAGGATGAATAGGGAGACTCTTGACAGGGAAGAGCTTTCAGGTAGAACAGCCTGTGCCAGAGCACGGGGGCCTGAGAGAACATGCCATGTTTGGGGCACTGCAGCTAGTTCCCTATTGCTGGAGTGTAACATATTTGAGATTAAGAGACGGGAGATAAAACTCAGTGACAGGCAGAAGTCAGATCATGGAGGGCCTTGTACACCATGCATAGGAGTCTGATTTTATTCGATAGGTGATAGGGGCAAGGGATATTAAAAAATTTGAGTAGCATGATCAAATTTGAGTGTAAGAACTGTGGCAGCAATGCAGAGGTTGGGGGAGAAGCAGATCTCTATCTTGTTTGTCGCTGTGTCCCTGGCACAGTGCCCGGTACTTGATAAATTATTGAATGCGTTAAAGGGATGAGGGTTGGGATGGTGAGATCAGAGGCGTGTAGATGGTGAAGAGGTGATTATAAGAAGTAATGAGAACCTGATCTAAGTTTGTGGGACTGAGGATGGCAGACAGGGGAGAGCTAAGAGACGTGTAAGAGATAAACATGTGAGACTTGGAGATTTAATTGGAGGGAGGGGACAAAGGACAGTGGACTCTAGGATGACTCCAGGTTTCTGGTTTGAGTGTATGAATGATGTCCTCTGTGTTATAAAAGGGAAACCAAGAAAGATAGCAGGTTAGGGTTGAAGGAGAGTATGACAAATTATGGTGAGTTTGCAAAATTGATGTGACATTGAAGTGAAAGTGTCAGGAGGGTAATTAGAAATACAGGCCTAAAGCTCAGCAGAGAGGTGTGGGCATTAGCTGTGTTGAGGTAGCCGTAAGTTAGGAGGGTAGATGAGATTAACCAGGAACAATATGTAGCCTGCGAGGGAAGAAAGGCTGAGGTCTAAGAACACAGTCTTACACATCAGCATTTACAAACTGGGCAAAGGGAGAGAACCTGCAAAAGAAAAATACTAAGAAGGGGCGTGGTCAGAGGTTGGTGAGAGCCAGGAAGAGACTGATGCCCTCCAGGGAGGCCAAGCGAAGGGAGAGTTTCAAGTGGGGTATGATTGCACATGGCTCTGATGTGATGAGGACTGAGCAAAGTCATTGCATTTGGCAACTAGGAGGTCCCTGGGGACCTCCCAAAGGAGAGTTCCAGGGTGCAGTGGGAGCTGGAGATAGGAAGACAAGGACTACTCGACTGTGGTTGTGAGGACAGGACAGTTGCTACATGGGGGTATGAGTTGGGAGGTTTCTGTATTTTGATTTTTTAAAAATAACTTAAAACTATATAAAATATTCATGTTCATTATAGAAAATTTAAAAAATACAGGAAAGTTTGAAGGAAATGGAAATCACCCATGATTCTACCACATAGAAAAGGAAAAAATATTTTTGATGGAGGAAAGCGACTAAATATTTATATTTAAGGTGAAAGAACTGTTGGTCCTTATTGTTACTGGTCTAGAATTAGCACTTTATAAACCAGTCTTTACACATCAAATCTCTTATTCCAACTCATCCTTTATACCAGGGGTCAGCAAACATTTTCTGTAAGGGGCCAAATAGTAAATATTATAGGCTTTGAGGGCTATATGTGGTCTCCACATATTCTTTGTTTCTATTTTTTATAATCCTTTAAAAATGTAAAAACCATTTTTAGCTTGTGGGTTGTACAAAAACAAGTCCTTGGACCATAGTTTGTGAACACCTTTTTTATAGCACTGCCAGATTAACCCTCCTAAAATGCATCTCTAGTCATATTACTCCCCTATCGACTGTTTGGTAGATTGTTTTAGCCTACTAAATAAAATTAAAAT
Source organism: Varecia variegata (assembly GCA_028533085.1). NCBI lineage: Eukaryota > Metazoa > Chordata > Mammalia > Primates > Lemuridae > Varecia > Varecia variegata. Next base: position 8,899,215 of record CM052442.1, on the reverse strand, counting down.
CTTTTGGCTTGGAGTCTGGAGCCTCTACAGATTGGTCCTGACACACTATCTGAGCTGCATCTCACAATACTTTCTTGTAGACTTTCTGTGCTTTTGCATTTTTATGTTCTGCCCTCTGTTCTCTCTATACTTTTAAAAATTCTGTCCATATTTCAAGGCCAGCATAAATGCTGTCTTTCAAGTAAAGCTTCTTCTTCCCTAAAAGTGGTTTCTCCTCCTCAGAATTCTCCAAGTAACCTGACCATATCCCTCTCTCAACTTGTTTTTCTTCCCTTCTACTGGATACTTGTAACTTCCATTTTAGTTTCTAAGGCAGAGGGTACTGTCTAGAGTAAGAGACAATTGTCTTCGTTACACTTAACACAGTGCCAGCCCATTATAGGTGTTCCATAAATACTTCTGGTAGAATGTGATGGAAAAAAGCATGGGAAGAAAATATATGAGAAAAATCTTATTTATAATAAGTTTTTAACTATAGCATGATCATGGAGACTAAAATCCAAGGACATGGTACAGCAGGCTCTATTGCATTTTTGTCCTGTGGATTTAATAATCTGTGGACTTTCTTTGGAGATAATAATTGGAATGTTTCCGTGGTGGGTTAGTTTCTGTATGGTAGATGATATTTAACATACAAGCTAATCTTTCCTTTGCTTAAACATATCTCTTTTTTTTAAATAATAGTCTAAGGAAAAATTGATTAACAGCTTAAAGGAAGGCTCTGGTTTTGAAGGCCTGGATAGCAGTACTGCTAATACCATGGAGCTAGAAGAACTCCGGCATGAGAAGGAAATGCAGAGGGAGGAAATACAGAAGCTGATGGGCCAGATACATCAGCTCAGATCTGAATTACAGGTAAGATTCATTGCTAAGATTCATTCATGGATGCCATTTGTCCCTAGCTGTTAACAGTTTGAGAGGTGATAGATTCTGTATTTTGGGGTAAAGGCATTAGTGAAATAATGTTTGAAAGTTCTGCTGGAATATTAGTTACCATATAGAAGTGAATCTAAAACAATTAGTTTCTTATCCATTGATTAACTCTAAAATTATGGGAATAAGAAACAGGTAATCAGATTCATTCAATCAACAAATACCTACCAAGTGCCTGCCTAGGCTTGGAGTTATAACAGGGAGCCAGACAGACTCTTCATATTTATGGATCTTACATTCTAGTGGTTAGAAACAAATTAGATGGGGGCTTGTGTGTGAAACCGGGATGTTTTCTGATATTAGAATGGGCTCAGGGATGATCTTTTAATTATACTTTTATCCATAATCTTATAATTTATAGTTTATATATAATTATATTTAATCTAAAATAAAATTGAGTCATTCATTTTGCTTGAACATGGGGTCTTTGGCATAAATATCCTAGGAGGAAATGTCTGAAGATGAGAGAAGATAAAGTGCAAGATAATGAGCCTTCTTAAGAAAAAAAAAGAAAAAGAAACTTCTTGTAAGGAATTTCATCCATGCATTAGCTCTGCAAGTTGTTGATTTGTAAGACTTACATGAACTATAAAAAAAAGTGTGGAAGTTGTGAGAATGGGGTATCTTGTCTAGAACATAGACTCAAATATCAGACAGACCTGGATATAGATTCCATCTTTGGTATTCAATAGATGTTACTTTGCATGAGGCACTGCATCTTGCTGAGCCTTAGTTTTCTCATCTATAAAGTACCAAATAAACAAAGCTTCTCTTGACCATAAGGGATAGGAATGTAAAGGGCCTAGCATTGTTCATGACATGTAATAGACCCCCCAGTAAATAATAGCTGCTGTTATTTCTGGATTTATTCTTATTCATTAAGTAGAATTTTTTTATCTGTAATTTTGAATTCCAACAAATTTGGTCCTATGAAATTAGGGCATATGCTAAACTTACTCATACCTGTTCTATGGCTTTTGAGTCAGATTATGAAAAACATGATTTGTTTATTTAAGATCTCATCCCAGCATCATTAATGACATTGAGCCATTTTCTTACCCCATCTCAAAAGTTTATGAAAACTATAATAAACACTATTTATTGGGTCTAGCAAAATGGACAAATTGTTAATAATTACAGTAGCTATCATTTAGTGAGTACTTAAGTTCTAGATACTACACAGGCACTTAACATACAGCCTTACGTTTTATTCTTTACCATAATCCTGTAAGAGAGATGATGGTATTCTCATTTGATAGTTGAAGAAATTCAGGCATAGGGAAGGAAAGTAACTTGCTGTAAGTCTGGTAAAGTGGCAGAGCCAGGATTAGAACCCTAGTCTAACTCCAGAACATGTGTTTTTAACCACTGTGCATACTGTCTGTCTCTGAAGAATTCACCTGATTTAGTCAAATTAGTGACAAAGATTAATCTACCTTCTCCTAATCCTGAAAGCTCAAAGGTAGGGAAAAATAATTCTAATTACTGTTTTTTTCCTCTGAATCCACAAAGTTGTGTAAGTTTAGACAATTGCATTGTGATTATCTGGGAGTGTTGTTAATCTCATTTCTTTCAAACAATGTATGAAGTTCCAGAATTTGTGGAGATGAGTATAAAACAATGTACCACAAGATAAAAAGCAAAATTAAGATGTCAGTTTTAATCTCCTATAGTACCGTATGAATAGACTCTTGCTTAACCCATTTAGGGAAAATACAGAAACCTAGAGCTATGTTCTTTGCCACTAGGAGATTTGACAGGAAGTACAGCAGGTGTCTTTTGAGTTTGAAGAAGAGAGTAAGAAATATGGGAAAATATAAAAATCGGTAATAATAATAAAGCTAAAAGAAGAAAATTATATGCTAACCTCAGTTGATATGGGAGAGAAGTTATAGTCTTACCATATATTGATCACTGGAACACACATGCACACAAAAACTTAATTATACCTGCAATTTCAGGGGACTAATGCAGTGAAGTCCTTTTTAGTGTTACATTCTGTTCTTTTTGAAATTGTTAGCTTTTGAATAGAAACGTAAGTCTTCTAATGAGCCATGGTATACTCGTAGTCGTGGAATCAGATGGCTTATTTGCTGCGGCAGTTGTAGCATTCCGCTCACTGTTAGCTGTAGTATATAATGGTGAAGTTATATGTTCCTTATAGGCTGAAACCGTGACTCGATCATCTTCATTGCTCCATGTCTGCTGAGCTCAGTTCATGGCACATAATGGTTGCTCAGTAGATGTTGAACTGAATGGTTAATTACTGCTTTTATATGTAAGATTCTTCTTTTTAGGATATAGAGACTCAGCAGGTTAATGAAGCAGAATCAGCAAGAGAACAGTTACAAGATCTGCAAGACCAAATATCTGTACAAAAAGCATCTAAACAAGAACTAGAATCAGAATTGGACCGACTGAAGCAGGTAAGGATTTTAGATTGATGATTACTGAGGACGACTCTGCCCTCCAGTAGTCATTTAAGGAGACTTAGTAAGGTGAAGCTTACTGAAATTCTTACAGCATGAGCTCAGACTTTATAGGTCCCTGCCACTCTTTTTGGTTTTTTGTTTTTGTTTTTAAGAGACAGGGTCTCACACTGTTGCCTAGGCTGGGGTGTAGTAGCGCAATCACAGCTCACTGCAGCCCCGAATCCCTGGGCTCAAGTGGTCCTCTGCCTCAGCCTCCTGAGTAGCTGGGACTACGGGCACATGCCACCATGCCCAGCTAATTTTTTTTTTATATTTTGTAGAGATGGGGTCTCATCATCAGGTTCGAGACCAGACTGGTCTCGAACTTGTAGGCTCAAGTGATCTTCCCACCTTGGCCTCCCAAAGTGCTGGGATTATAGATGTGAGCCATCACTCCCAGCCCTGGTTTTTTTTTTTTTTTTTTTTGAGACAGAGTCTCGCTTTGTTGCCCAGGCTAGAGTGAGTGCCATGGTGTCAGCCTAGCTCACAGCAACCTCAAACTCCTGGGCTTAAGCGATCCTACTGCCTCAGCCTCCCGAGTAGCTGGGACTACAGGCATGCGCCACCATGTCCAGCTAATTTTTTCTATATATATTTTTCGCTGGCCAGATGATTTCTTTTTTTTTTTTATTTTTAGTAGAGATGGGGTCTCGCTCTTGCTCAGGCTGGTCTCGAACTCCTGACCTCGAGCAATCCACCCACCTCGGCCTCCCAGAGTGCTAAGATTACAGGCGTGAGCCACCATGCCTGGCCTGTTTTTTGTTTTTTAACAGATGAAAAATAGAGGCACAAAGTGGAGGTGACACTTGCCTGATACTGTACAGCTAATAGAATAGAACCTAGGATTGCTGTCTCAGAGCCCAGAATCCTTTCTACTACCCTGTCTGTATTTTATTATTCCTCCTTGTATAGAAAACTTAAAAACATACTAAATATTAGTTGATTTTCATAGTTCATTACATATGTACTTTGTAGGAACAACAGTAAATGTTTAGTGGAAATACAAATACAATATTAGTGCCATATTAACTGCTCTTTTCTGCTTGAGAAAAAATAGACTGTTCTTACAAATCGTGTTTAAAATTATATTTCTTTGTTCAGTGAGCAGTTGCCTGCTCCCCCAGCCAAATTATTTTACTTTTTTTTTTTTTTTTTTTTTTTTTTTTTGAGACAGAGTCTCACTCTCTTGCCCGGGCTAGAGTGAGTGTCGTGGTGTCAGCCTAGCTCGCAGCAACCTCAAACTCCTGGGCTTAAGCGATCCTACTGCCTCAGCCTCCCGAGTAGCTGGGACTACAGGCATGCGCCACCATGCCCAGCTATTTTTTTCTATATATATTTTTAGTTGCCCAGATAATTTCTTTCTATTTTTAGTAGAAATGGGGTCTCGCTCAGGCTGGTCTCGAACTCCTGACCTCGAGCGATCCGCGCGCCTCGGCCTCCCAGAGTGCTAGGATTACAGGCGTGAGCCACCGCACCCGGCCCAAATTATTTTACTTTAATGTACTTATGTAATAGTTTTAATAACACAGGTAAACATATTTATAGCCACATTTTCAGAATAAAATTCTATATCTAATATTAGTATCACTAATATTAATACTGTATGTCTAATATTACTATCATTAATTTACTGAGTACCTACATTGTTACAGTACATACAGTGCCTACATTTAATATATATTACCTAATTTGATACTCACAATGAAATCACTGCTATTCTCATTTTACAGAAGGGAAAACCGTTATAATTCTTAGTGTATCACTTATAACATTTCCAGCTTTGTGTTTTTAAATTCTTTGAAGATTTTTTTCATATTTATCGTTTCTGAAACTGGTTCTATTCTCATAAAAATGTTTGTTTTTATTATGAAATGAGTACTTAAAATACGTTTCCTAAGTAATAAGAGAAAAACTCACCACGTAGCAACCTGCAGGGCACATCATAGGCTGTTTTAGATAATTAAGTTATAAGAGTAGCTGTCCTTTCAGAAATTGAATTTTGATTTATTCCAAGAACTTTTATATATTAAAAGGCAACAATTTGATGTTCTTGATGGTTAGTGAGATAATTTTCATTTTATTGGGGCAGATGGTGTTGCCGCACCTCTTCCCAGTGCCCTTTTTAAAATGAAGGAGTTAAATAAAGGAAAATGGAGCCGAGTGTACCTGTGGGCTATGTATTTAGTAATCAGATGTTTTAGATGTAAAGTGTTTAATCTTGGGATCGACTAGTCCTTTAGTGCTCCTTATTAACTGAAGTAATTTCAACCTTAAACTTTTACTAGCCTAGAACTTGAAAGAAATCAGGCATACCTTCTTGTAAAGTGTGATTCTCCTCCCCTAGTTACCTGTCTAATGGTCTCTTTTCTCACTTATCTCGATTTTTTCAATTTGTGAAATGAGCAGGTTGAGCTAAGTGTCTAAGGGAGTCTCTAGCAGTTTACTTCTGTGTCACCTTTACTGCTTCAGACAGCTCTTGTGTGCTGCTGCTTTACTCCTTTACTGTCTGCGCAATTAAGCATAAAGCTTTTCAAAGTACTTAGGAACTCTAATTACTCTTTTTTCCCTGTTCTACATTGTATTTCAGCAATTTGGGCGTATTTTTGGATTGGCATGTGCTTTGCTCTTAGATTATGACCTGACTCTGACTCAGTGTATCTTTTGTACAAATTACCAATGCATTTGTGCAGTTGTTAGTAAATCTGCAAGTATTTCTTTTTTTCTCTCTCACTGTCTTCTATCAGCGCCAGAGAAAAATGGGTACAAGATATTGCCTGATACAGCTAAGCACAGGAAAAGCTGTTCAACATCATTGTTAGGGAAATGCAGATTGAAATCACAATGAGATACCACTACATACCCACTAGAATAGCTACACTTACAAAGAGTTGTTAACAAGGATGTGGAGTAACTGGAACTCTCTCTTATTGAGGGTTGGAATACAAAATGAATGATACAGCTATTTTGAAAACAATGCAGAAAACAATTTGGCAAGTTTTTTCCTTTAAGTTGAACAAACACGTATGATCCACCAGTTCTGTTCTATCCAGCAGTTCTATTCTTACATTTTTACCAAAGAAAAATGAAAATACAGGGCCACATAAAGACTTATGCTTGGAGGCCGGGTGCGGTGGCTCATGCCTGTAATTCTAACACTCTGGGAGGCTGAGGCGGGCGGATCGCTCAAGGTCAGGAGTTCAAGACCAGCCTGAGCGAGACCCCGTCTCTACTAAAAATAGAAAGAAATTATCTGGCCAACTAAAAATATATATAGAAAAAAAATAGCTGGGCATGGTGGCGCATGCCTGTAGTCCCAGCTACTGGGGAGGCTGAGGCAGTAGGATCACTTAAGCCCAGGAGTTTGAGGTTGCTGTGAGCTAGGCTGATGCCACTGCACTCACTCTAGCCCGGGCAACAGAGTGAGACTCTGTCTGAAAAAAAAAAAAAAAAAAAAAAAAAAGACTTATGCTTGGATATTCATAGCAACTTTATTCAGAAAAGCTGAAAACTAAAAAGAACCTAAATATCCATCAGGGGTGAATGGATAAACAAGTTACGGTACGTCCATGCAATGAAATATTATTCAGCAATAAAAAGGAATGAACTATTGATACATGCTACAACATGGAGGAATTTCAGACAAATTATGCTAAGTTGGAGAAGCCAGACACAAAATATGACATACTATATGGTTCCATTTATATGACATTCTGAAAGAGATAGAACTATCGTGGTAGAAAGCAAATAAGTGGTTGTCAGGAGATGAGGGAAGGGGATTGAATGCAGAAGCCACAAGAGAACTTCTTGAGATGATGGAAATTCTTGAGATGATGGAAATGCTCTATGTCATAATTGTGATAGTGGTTACACACTTGTCAAAACTCATCTAATTTTATACTTAAAAACTGGTGGATTTTACTGTGTGTAAATTAGACCTCAGTGAAGTTGATTTTTATATAATGGTATTGTCTAATAGTATAAAAAGGAAAAATTAAGGGCCCTAACCTGAATTCATTCCCAGTTGAATGTCTGTGGTTCTTTTCTTTCTTCCACAAAATAATTTATTGATTTTTTTTTCAAGTGTCCTCCACCACTGAGTGTGATATCAAAATAGTATAAAATTTTTCCCTATCTTTTAATACTTACATGTAAATTTTAAAAGACAAAGTGAATCTTCCATTCTTATTTTTTTAAATCATTAAATATTTTTCAAAAGCATAATTTTAATGGCTCTCTAATATTCCACAATAGGGATGAGCTATAATTTGTTTAGATATGCTGCTGGTCTAGAACCAAACTCTATTTTTATTGTTGTTTTCTAAATTTTTTACTATGATTGCCCTGGAATGAACATCTTTGACTTTAAATCTTTGACTCTGTCCTTACATTAGATTTCTAGGACAGGAATTACTGAATCAAAAGCCATAAATCTTTAAAGCTCATAATATATGTTGCCCATTTGCTTTTCAGAAGTTTTTATTAATTTGTATGTAATGATAAAATTCCTGTTTGCATTCTTGCTCACATTAGATGTAGTTAAAAATATATTTGTTTCATCAATAGGTTATATATGGTAACTTATTTAATTTACATTTCTTTGATTGTTAGTAAGATTGAACATTTCCTCTGTCTGTTACTAGAAGTATTGCTGAGGAAAAGGATACATTACATTTGTGATTTTGGCAGATTTTGCTAAATTTCCCTCCATAAGGTTTGTACCAATCTATAATCTCACCAATTGTCTATGAGCATTATTCCCCCATAGTAGGGGAGAAATTCAGTATATTATCAAAATTTTGGATTTTTGCCAATCTGCTACATGAAAAATGGTATCTCAGAGTAATTTAAACTCAATTTCTCTGAGTAAGGCTGAGCATCTTTTCACAGTGTTTAGGAGCCATTTGTAATTCTTTGCTGAGAACTGTTTTGTTGGTGGGTTATTGATCTTTTTTAAAAATCAGTTTGAGGACCTCTTTATATGTTGGTGAGATTAGCCTTTTGTTTATGATATGAATTGCAAATAATTTTTCCCAGTTTGCTATTTGTCTTTTAGTTTGCATAGGGCTTTTGTTTTGTTGCTGTGCAGAAGTTTAATTTTGATGTAGTCAACTTTATCATTCTTTTCTACCAAGGCTTCTGGATTTTCAGTCACAGTGTCCCACGTTCTGAAATTATAAAGAAATTTGCCTGTGTGGTTTCCATCTAGTACTTTTATGGCTTCATTTTTGCATGTAAATCTTTGCTCTATTAGGAATTTATTCTGGTATGTGAAGTTAGGTATGAATCAACTTTATTTTCTTCCATATGGCTACCTAACTGTCCCAGTACCATTTTTTAAAATAGTTTGTCTTTTCTTTATTGATTTGAGATGTCATTTTTACGATTTCCTAAAATTCTCAAGGTATCTAGATCTGTTTCTGGATTTTATTCTCTTCTATTCATCAGTTTGTCTGTTTATGCATTAGAACCACATTGCTTTTAATTTCTGAGATTTTATATGTTTTCATATCTTTATAACTAGTTCCCCTTTTTAGCATTTTCCTGGCTGTTCTTTCCTGCAGTTTTCCATGTGAACTCCAGAATAACCTTATGTAGCTTTAAAAAAAAAAGAAAAACAAACTCTTGTTTTTATAGAGATCACATCAAATTTATGAATTAACTTGGGGAGAATTGATATCTTTATGATGTCTTCTTATTTGAAACATGGTATGACTTTTTATTTGTTCCAGTATTTCCTTGTACTCTTTAGAAATGTTTTAAAGTATTCTTTATATATGTTTTGCACACCTATTGTTAAATTTCTTTCTTTGTTTTGGTGAGTGTTTATTGGGATCTTTCTCCCATTATATCTCCTACCTGCTTTAGATAAAGCTACTGATTTTTATAGATTATTTTGTACTGTACCATTTTACTGAATTCTTACTGCTTTCCTTTATTTTTTCTCATGTACTTTGTATATTTTCTAATGTGACTTCTGGTTTATTTTTTTTTTTAATTTATGAACATTATATTGCTATTAATATTGATCTTTATCATATATGTTGTGAATGTTTCTCATTTTGTTGTCATCGTTATTAATGTTATTATTAATATATACCTGAGATTCTTGAAGGGATGACCCATTTTTTCTTATTGCTGCAAGATAAAAAAATTTTCTTTTTGTTTTCTGGCGATTTATCCTATTAACAATTATTTATGGGTCTATGTTTACAACATCATACTGAAGTGTTAACTTTTCATCTGACTCATCCATGTCTGTTCATTTATTTATTCAGTATATACTCAGCACATACCGATTTAGTGCCTACTATGTGCCAGCCACTGTTTTAGGTACTGAGGATGGAAGAGGGGATATTGATTTAGCTTTTGTTTGTGCCTCACTTTGTAGGAATTCCACTATATAGAAGAAGATCTGTATCGAACAAAGAACACATTGCAGAGCAGAATTAAAGATCGAGAAGAAGAAATTCAAAAACTCAGGAATCAGGTATGAATCAGCATTCACAACTTGGGAAAAGATACCATTGTAAAGCTACATTTTTACAAAAGGATATAGGAAGACTTTTTCCCATGTTTTCACATGAGTTCTGGTGTTTCAGTGATGAGATAAGTTATTTTTAACCTGGTATAGAATTTTCATCTAATGCCATTGAGTCTACACTTGGTCTATTCTGTGACTTGCTTTTTATAGAAGTATCTTGTAGCCAAAGTCACTGAGGAGATGAGAATTACCCCCAAATTTCATATCTTCTGATTTCAATGTGGTTGTGCTGATTGCCAGTTTCATAATTGTGGTTTCTTTTTCCTAAGAAAAATCCAATTATAAATCATCCTATTAATAATTGACAGGTCTTCCATAAAGTCACTAAAACCTTTTTTTAATCCTGAAAATGTAAAACATACAGAAAATGATGGTACTCATGTGCCTACTACCCAGATTTAAAAGCCTTATATCATTAACTGAAAGAATCACACATTCACTTAGCCTGTAAATGTACATTGTCATTTCCTCCCTTGTATTCAGATGATTGACTTTATATATAATGGACTTATCGATCATTTAAATAATTTACATAAAGATTTATTAATATTTTTTAGTTAGCTAAAATTTGAACCATGAAAAGTCAAATAATTTTGGTCTTCTCAGTTCTCAGACTGAAAAGTAGTCCATAATTTCAAATGTTTTGGACTATTTTGTCTTAAGTTTTTATGAGTTGGGAACCGCTGATTGGAGCGCTCCCTCTCCTTCCCTTGCCTACATTTATGAAATACTTATAAATGGTATGACTTGGTAGCAGAAAGTCAAAGAAAGAAAAGGAGCAAAAACCACCAATTGCTTTAATCCTTAAACATTTCCATATTTACTAAATACTTATTGAACACCTACTACGTCTAAAATATTGTGCTATTTTTATTAATCAAGAATTAACCATAAGAAGATTTCTCTTAAAGATTTTTCATCTAATTAGAACAGAAAAACCTTTGTCTGATAGAATGAAGTTGACTTGTGCAATTTAAAAAGAGATAAGAATCTTAACACATTTTTTAAAAAATCATACTGAATGAGTTAAGATTTATCTGAATGAACAATAAAGAATTCTGCTTCTGCTTATCTTATTGCTTTTAGAACTCCTAGGAGAACAACATGTTAAAAAAAATTGGGTTACCAGTTTGGATATTTTTTCATTCTTTAAAAACTATTGCATGGGAGTAGATAAAAACATATGGAAAAAAATGAACCTTTATCCTTATCCCTAATTAGACTTGTAAAGTTAAAAAAATTAATTTGGGATGAAGCTAGGCCTAAGCTGTAGAGCTTCTAGGAGAATCATTTTGCAGTTTAGAGGAAGACAGATTTCTTACAGAGGACACAAAAAGCACTAACCATAGAAAAAGAAAATGATAAATTAGACTTCTTCAAAATTAAAATTTTGTGCTCATCAAAAGACATTGCAAAAATGAAAAGAAGTAAGCCATGGACTGGGAGATGATATTTACAAATATATATCTGACAAAGGATTTATAATCAAGATAGGAGCAATTATTAATAATAAAAAGATGCACACTATTTCTTTTAAATGGGCAAAAGACTTCCCAAAAGAAGATACCAGCATACCTCATTATATTGTGCTTTGCTTTATTGCACTTTGCAGACATTACATTTTTTACAAATTGAAGTTTTGTGTCAACCCTACATCAAGCAAGTCTGTCTATACCATTTTTCCAACAGTACGTGCTCACCTCATGTCTCTCTGTCACATTTTGGAAATTCTTGCAATATTTCACACTTTTTCATTATTATTATATCTGTTACAGTGATCTGTGATCAGTGGTCTTTTATGTAACTATTGTAATTGTTTTAGGGTGCCTCAAACTGCACCCATATAAGACAGCGAACTTAATTGATACATGTCGTGTGTTCTGAATGCTCCACCAACTGGACTTTCCCTCATCTCACATCCTTTCCGAAGCCCTCTCTATTCTTTGAGACACAGCAATATTGAAATTAGGCCACTTAATAACCCTATAATGGTCTCTAAGTGTTCAAGGAAAAGGAAGAGTGGCATGCCTCTCACTTTAAATCAAAAACTAGAAATGATTAAGCTTAAGGAGGAAGGCAGTGTTGAAAGCCAAGATAGGCCAAAAGCTAGACCTCTCCTGCTGAACAGTTAGCCAGGTGAGTGCAAATGAAAAGTTCTTGAAGAAAATTAAAAGTGCTACTCCAGTGAACACACAGATAAGAAAGCAAAACAGCCTTATTTCTGATAAAGAGAACGTTTGAGTGATCTGGATAGAGGATCAAACCAGCTACAACATTCCCTCAAGCCACAGGCTAATCCAGAGCAAGGCCCTAACTCTCTTCAATTCTGTGAAGGCTGAGAGAAGTGAAGAAGCTGCACAAGAAAAGTTGGAAGCTAGCAGAGGTTGGTTCATGAGTTTTAAGGAAAGAAGCCATCTCTATAACATAAAAGTGCAAGGTGGAGCAGCAAGTGCTGATGGAGAAGTTGCAGCAAGTTATCCAGAAGATCTAGCTAAGATCAGTGATGAAGGTGGCTACATTGAACAACAGATTTTTGATGTAGTCAAAACAACCTTCTATTGGAAGAGGCCATCTAGGACTTTCCTGGCTAGAGAGGAGAGGTCAATGCCTGGCTTCACAGCTTCAAAGGATGGCTGACTTTCATTAGGGATTAACACAGCTGGTGACTTTAACTTGAAGCCAATGCTCATTTACTATTCCGAAAATACTAGGACCTTAAAAATGATGCTGAGTCTACTCTGCCTATGCTCTGTAAATGGAAGAACAAAGCCTTGATGATAGCACATCTGTTTACAGTATGGTTTACTGAATATTTTAAGCCAACTGTTGAGACCTAATGCTTAGAAAAAAGATTCCTTTCAAAATATTACTGCTCACAGACAATGCACCTGGTCACCCAAGAGCTCTGATGGAGATGTACAAGTAGATAAATGTTGTTTTCATGACTGCTAACACAGCATCATTCTGCAACCCAAAAACCAAGGCATAATTTTGACTTTCAAGTCTTATTATTTAAGAAATACATTTTATAAGGCTATAGCTGCCATAGATAGTGATTCCTCTAATGGATCTGGGCAAACTAAATTGAAAACCTTCTGAAAAGGATTTGCCATTCTAGATGCCATTAAGGACATTTGTGATTTATGGGAGGGTAAAATATTAATTTTAGCAGGAGTTTGGAAGAAGTTGATTCTAACCCTCATGGATGACTTTGAGTAATTCAAGACTTCAGTGGAGGAAGTAGCTGCAGATGTGGTAGAAATAGCAAGAGAACTAGAAGTAGAAGTGAAGCCTGAAGATGTGATTGCATTGCTGCAATCTCATGATAAAACTTATACAGAGGAGTTGCTTCTTAAAGATGAGCAAAGAAAGTAGTTTTTTTTGTTTGTTTTTTGTTTTTTTTTGAGATGGAACCTACTCCTGGTGAAGATGCTGTGAACATTGTTGAAATGCCAGCAGAGGATTTTGGGTATTACTTAAACTTAGTTGATAAAGCATCAGAAGGGTTTGAGAGGATTAACTCCAATTTTGAAAGACGTTCTGTAGTTAAAATGCTATCAAACAGCACTGCATGCTACAGGGAAATCTTTCATGAAAGAAAGACTAAGTCGATGTGACAAACCTCATCGTTGTCTTTTTGTAAGAAATTGCCACAGCCACCCCCACCTTCAACAGCCACCACGCTAATCAGTCAGCAGCTATCAACATCAAGGCAAGACCCTACTGCAAAAACAGTAGAACTCGCTGAAGGCTTAGATAATTGTTAGCAATAAAGTATTTTTTATTTAAAATATATACATTGTTTTTTTAGACATAATGCTATTGCATACTTAATAGACTACAGTATAGTGTAAACATAACTTTTATATACACTGAGAAAACAAAAAGTTCGTGTGACTCACTTTATTGAGATATTCACTTTATTGCAGTGGTCTGGAACTGAACCCATAGTGTCTCCAAGGTATCTCCGAGGCATATGAGTGGTCAAATAAGCACATGAATAGGTGCTCAAAATCATCAGTCCGATACATACCACTACACACTAAAATGGCCAAAATTAAAAAGATTGGCAGTGCCAAATGTTGGTGAGATGTGGCATAACTGGAACTCTCCTACCCTGCTGGAAGAAATATACAGCAGCACATCCACTTTGGAAAACTGACTGTGTCTGATAAGGTTAACATCTAACCTATGACCCTGGATATTAACTCCATATAAATGAAGATGTATGTCCACAAAAAGACTTGCACATTAATATTTCTAACGTGTTTGTTCATAAATAGCTCAAACTGAAAATAACGTAAATGTCCCTCAACAGGTAAATGGATAAATTACCAACCACTTGTCAGTTAAAAAAAAAAAAACACAACATGGATGAATCTTTTGTTAAAACGTCACACACAAAAGTATTCATACTGTGTCATTCCATTTATAGGAAATTCAAGGCAAAACGATTATAAATTCTGGTGATAGAAATCAGAACAGTGGTTGAGGTGATGGAAATATTTTTTGTTTTGATCTAGGTAATGGTTATATAATTACACATTTATCAAAACACATTTATTTATTGTTTTCATAAAATCTGAGTATTTCATCACTGTATGTCAATTCCTTTCTTTCTTTTTTTTTTTTTAAGAGAGAATCGTGCTCTGTTGCCCAGGCTGGAGTGCAGTGGCACATTCACAAGTCACTGTAGCCTCAAAACTCCTTGGCTCAAGTGATCCTCCTGTCTCAGCCTCCTGAGTAGCTGGGACTACAGATGTGAGCCACCACTTTTGGCCTGTAAATTTCACCTTGACTAAAAAATATTGAAGTAGGTTGATCAGGGGATCACAGTACAATCTTAAAATTGACCATTCTTTTTTTTAATAGTAAACCTTAGTTTTAGGTTATATTCAATATAATTCCATTCGGTAGTTATTTGTCGTGGATCTAATCCTGTGCTTAATTTAGGGCTGTAAGGGATTCAGAAGAAAGGAAGCTAATTTTTGAGAGCCTACGATGTGGCACGTACTAGGTTAGATGTTTTATAAGTTACTTCATTCAAATAAGCATAACATCCTAAGAGCGAGGAAACTGA
Organism: Varecia variegata; assembly: GCA_028533085.1. Classification (NCBI taxonomy): domain Eukaryota; kingdom Metazoa; phylum Chordata; class Mammalia; order Primates; family Lemuridae; genus Varecia; species Varecia variegata. The sequence continues at coordinate 8,884,190 of CM052442.1, read as the reverse complement.
GGCTTAGATTGGATAGCTTTTTCAAGATTGTAGCTAGAAAAGGACAGAGCTGGGGTTTTAAACTTAGACTATCAACTTTTTTTCAAAACTATATTGATGTAAGCAGGGATTCTTGCCCTCATGGAGCTGACTTACTGTTTGTTGAGAAGGCAGAACTGACCCCCATAAAATGGTGTTATCAGAGTGACTGATCAAGACATTCAGAAGAAGGCTGAAATCAGCATGGTCTGGAGTGGCTGAGAGGATTCCAACAAAAAGGCTTTGAAGGCAAGTGGAGCTTGGATGAGAAAAGAGGACTGAGTTTCTGAACACGGAAAATGTGACCAGCAAAGCAGAGGCTGGATGGGAGTAGAAGGAGGTGATGACAGACAAGACACAAGGCCAAGTATTAATAGAAGATGGAACAAAGAAAGTTTGTTAAGTACCAGCTGTCAGCTAGACCCCGCTAGGAAAATGCTCTCATTAAATACCCTGGGCAACAGATGCTGTTATCCACACTTACAGATGAGGAAACAGATTTAGAAGGATGTAACAATTTGTCCAAAGTCAAAGAGCTGGAAAATTGCAGAGCAGAGGTGAAAACCTAAGACTGTGATCTTTGCATTGCAGCACAACTGTTAAATTATGGAGGTTTTTGAATCCTGATTGAGAAATTTGAACTGGGTCCTATAAACCTGTGCTTTGAAATATTTTGACCTTGATGCTTCAGTAGGAGATACAGCTTACATCATGTCTCAGTACTCACAGGCTCTTACATGTACAAAACCAAAATAGGAGTTTGACAAGATAATACTGTCACATACTGTGTGTTATATGAATATCAGAATATGACCCATTCTATTCTGTTACATTTTTTAAATGTTGATTTTGACCTGCCAGATTGATTTCGTGATCCCACTAATATTTTTGAAAATAACTTCTGTGGACAGTGAAAGAGTCATTGTCGAGTTTTGAAAAATCAGTTAATGCCACAGTTTACTGTGAAAATATAGTAGTATGATTTCTGTATTGTTTGACTTTCATTTTATGTGATAATTTTATGAACACTTTGCCTTTCAGCTAACCAATAAAACGTTAAGCAACAGCAGTCAATCTGAGTTAGAAAATCGACTCCATCAGCTGACAGAGACTCTCATCCAGAAGCAAACCATGCTGGAGAGTCTCAGCACAGAAAAGAACTCCCTCGTCTTTCAGTTGGAGCGCCTTGAGCAGCAGATGAACTCTGCCTCTGGAAGCAGTAGTAACGGATCTTCAATTAACATGGCTGGGATTGACAATGGTGAAGGTAAACCAAAAAAAAAAAAAAAAAAATCTGAAAAGAACATTTCATTCACACCTAATTTTGAAAAATGGCAGAAAGACTATTTTTATTTGAAAAGAAAGAAACTTTACTCAATGAAGGACCCAATTTTTCTAATGTGAGACTTGGGCCATTTAGTATTATCACTGGTGACCCAGATAGTAGACTAATTAATATCCCTCACTGCTATTAGACTTGGAGAAAGGAGGCCTGAGGATTGATAATCATCTTAAAATGTGTAAGATACTTAACAAGATGATGCTGACAAGGCAAGTAATTCAGTAGCGAGGAACTTCCAGGAAACTTTAAGCAAGATTTGCTGGAATAATCTTCCAGTAAATAATTATGAGTATTAAAGCTAATGTATAGTTCATGTAAGTATACCCATACTCTGTGATTTTAGTAAATCTATAGATTCCTAAAATATATAATCAAAAATAATGTTGTATAAACATCAACAGATCAAATTTTTAATCTTAGAACTTCATAAAGTCTATAAGAAGTCATTTAGCAAATTTCTCAGTTCTTTGGCTTTTGATTCTTCTTAAAAATTTAAAAAATACATATTTTTAAAGAATTACTGGGTTCTCGGTATGGGGATGGGATTATGAAGTCCCAAGGAGGTGGGGTAGTGAACAGTGAGGAGGCCCAGAGGAAAAGCATTCCAGGCAGAGCAGAGCAGGCACAAAGGCCCTGAGGCAGGCGTGTTCTGGCTGTTTCAGGAACAGCAAGGAGGCCAGTGCAGCTGGAGTGGACTGAGTGGAGGAGAGACTAGTGTGAGAGGAATCCAGAGAGCTTGGAGGAGGCTGTTTAGGCCTGTGTGAGGACTTGTACTCTGAATGAGGTAGGAAGCCATCAAGGGTCTTGAGAGGGGTAACTGATCTGACTTGCATTTTAATAGGCTGCCTCTGGCTGCTGGGTGGAGAACAGACCTCAGAGGGCTAGGAGCCTAGGCAGGGAGACTGGGCAGGGGGAAGGGGGAGCCCTTGGAGTAATCCATGAAAGGTGGTCATCTAGATCAGTGGGATTGTGGGGTGGATTGAGGATTTATTTTAAAGGTGCGCTGACAGAATTTGCTGGCAGATTAGATATGGAGTTTAAGACAAAGGAGTAAAGGTTTTTGGTGTGAGCAGATGGAAGAATGGAGATGTTGTGTCCTGAGAAGGGGAAAAATGGCAGGAGAGGCAAGTTGGCAGCAAGAGCAGGAAATCAGAATCATAGTGTTGGGCGTGCCGTTTGAGGTGCCCATTAGCCATCCAGGTAAAAGTGAGTAGGCAACTGGATGAGTCTGGCGGGATGGGGGATCTGGGCTGGAGTACAAATTGGGGAGTCCTCAGCCTTACAGAGAGGCTACTGGGCCTCCATCCTGCTAGCACAGGAACAAAGGGCCAAATAATACGGACTCTAACCAACACTTGGTATTTGTAAACTCTTTAATTTTTGCTAAAATCATATTCTTAGTTTTAAAATTTTTCTTTTTAAAGATATGGAAGCTTAAACATTTTATATAATCATATTTATCTATCTTTTCTTTATGGTTTCATCTACTTTGGTGTGATGCTTAGAAGGTTGGCCTTGAGAATTTCTTCCACGTGTAATGTATTTCCAGCTATAATTTTCTTAGAAAGTTAATTTTTGGTGTCAGTACATTAATTTATGTTCTTACTTAAACAGGTACACGTCTGCGAAATGTTCCTGTTCTTTTTAATGACACAGAAACTAATCTGGCAGGAATGTATGGAAAAGTTCGCAAAGCTGCTAGTTCAATAGATCAATTTAGGTAAGTAGTGCCAGTGAGGACGAAGGAGGGACCATCAGCTGTTTTTATAACATTTTCCAATAGTTTAGGTCATTGTGAGTCCCATTAGGCAGAGCTGGTATTTAAAGTGACATTTACCTTATTCCTTTTGTGATATTTCAGTGCCATGGAATTGCCTCAAGAGGTCTGCCAGTGCCTATGTTTTATTGAAAATGATTAACCCTGACCATTTCTCTTCTTTCTATAATAAACTCTATTAACAAAAACCTCACTAAATTTCATTGAGAAAGCCTCTATCTCATGTAAAAGTATCCATCTGAATGTTTTATCCTAGTACTTTATCATGTGATTAGAATAAAAGATGCTGCTATATATAACTGACAAAACTCATTTTAATAAATATATGTTACATAACAATTTATGTTATATACAGCTATATATAAATTTTTAATACTAGCGGACATCCACCTTATCAAGAAAATGTTTTAACAGTTTACATATAGCCTTGATAAAGTTCTTGTCTAAATAATCTACTACACCCTTTTTCCTTTTAGTGTTTATAATTAAACACAATTTTAATGAATTGTTTGCATAATAGAGTAATCTTTTCTTACTTTTTTGTATCAGATTGAGCAATAGTGTTAAAAATAAGAGAATGATATAGTAAGATTCCTGAAGCCATGGGACTAGAATGCCATAGTCATTATCTCCAAATTAAGCACCTCTGTTTCAACTATTCATATATTCAGCATACATAATTTTTAGAGAACCTATATGTAAGGTATTGTACTAGTGGCAATGAAAGAAACAGAAAGATGTATTTGCCTGTACCTGTATCAATCTTGGTAGGGAAAAAATGTTGCAAAGAGGTGTGAGTAATAAGGTCTAGTCATCATATTGCTTCCCTACTTACTTTCTCAGGTGTTTACTTGAGGTTCTATAGCTTTGTGCCTTTTAGAAGCATGTATCTATGTAAAAGCTCCCAGATTAGCTATTTGCAGGTTAGTGCCAACCAGACTCTTTTTCCCCCATTCACATGGTTGACACCTACCTCATCTTTTGTAACTTCTTTAGTTCCTAAAAGAAAAATGATTTAGAGTTTGCGTCCTACAATTGTGGCCCATAGAATTAAGAGAAATACCTTGTGCTAAACCAAGCCCCAAATAATAATAAAAGTATTTGTTTACTATTATGACATTTCTATATAGTTATTTCTCAAGTAATCATTTAACAGTTTACTATAAAAATCATTCTTCTCTGGTAGCCACATAAATAATTTAAGTGAGTGAAATTTTTAAAAATACCACTAGCTATTATCCCAGGAAGATTCATTTTGAATGTAACTCTCTTCTCTCCCCCACCCTCATTTGCGCAGTATCCGTCTGGGAATTTTTCTTCGAAGATACCCTGTAGCACGAGTTTTTGTAATTATATATATGGTAAGTAAACATGTTTGAAAAAATAAATGCTGCACTTTATTTTTAACTAGTTTTTTTCCACTGCTGATCTTACTGATAGTTTAGCAATCAATTTTGAAAGAGTAGAACTCATTTTTAGTAATTAAGATTTTTTTCTTAAAATGTTATAACTTTTGACAATTCATTATGTGTGAATATAAATTACTCAAAGGCTTTAACTACAAATAAAATTAACTTTAGTGCAGTTTAATAGTTGCCTCCATTTTTAAGGCTCTCTGATGATAAAAATACAATATAAAACAATTGATTTTATTTTTATCATGATACTATAAAGTTGCTTTGATTATTTTCATGTGTTTTGTTTTATTTTCTAAAAGGATCTCAGGTTGATTTACTTTGTTCCAGATTTCTTAGCTCTAATGAAATGATTACAATAGTAGGGGATGCCATTTCATGTCTCCCGTGTGCCTGAAAAGCTCATTAGCTATTCTGAGTGGGTATATCTAAAAGTAGTTAGGTTGACTTAACATGGGCTGCTTTCTTAAAAAGAAATAAAAGCGTATTGAAAAAGAAATTTCTCGACCGGGCGCGGCGGCTCACGCCTGTAATCCTAGCACTTGGGAGGCTGAGGCGGGCGGATCGTTTGAGCTCAGGAGTTCAAGACCAGCCTGAGCAAGAGCAAGACCCCGTCTCTACTAAGAATAGAAAGAAATTATCTGGCCAACTAAAAATATATATAGAAAAAATTAGCCGGGCATGGTGGCGCATCCCTGTAGTCCCAGCTACTCGGGAGGCTGAGGCAGGAGGATTGCTTGAGCCCAGGAGTTTGAGGTTGCTGTGAGCTAGGAGGACGCCACAGCACTCACTCTAGCCCGGGCAACAGAGTGAGACTGTCTCAAAAAAAAAAAAAAGAAAGAAAAAGAAATTTCTCTGTGATCCACTAGAGGGAAGAGTTACTCCTTTAAATAAAAAGTTTTTAAGAAGGGAAAAATGGGGAGAACATAAAAAAAAGAATAGCAACAGAGGGGTGATTTCCCAGGTGTTCGTGAGTACGAGTAACACGGGCACCATCTGTCACATGATATGTGACTTTTTGGCACACTACAAAGTGGTAAGTCACTTAGTGATGGAATCTCATCATTTCAGTGTACCATGAGGGAATTAGTGGAAATTTATCACTGTGGATCATGTACTGGACCCTAAAATCAGCCTCTGAACCCTGACACATTATTCCTGTCAAGAACATTATCCCATCTCTTCCTCACCAAACCTTGGCTAAACTCTCTTTCTAAACACCAACCATGACTCTAAGTCTTTCCAGCCAACTTCATGTATATCTAGCAGGTTCAGTCGTGCCATCCACTCTGCATTATGACCACCTGAATGGTTATTTATAAATGTGTACGTGTGCATGTTATGAGTTCAAGACTTTAATCCTCTGAACTGAATTCTGTAGGTATAGCAACTCTTTGTTACCCTCCATTGCACTTAGTTCGTTTAATTGTTCATTCATTCCCTCATTATTTATCCAGTCCTTAGCCCCTACCATGTTTCAGACACAGTGTATCCCTTAGGGCTGTGGTGTCCAAACTCTGGGTCATGGACCTGTACCAGTCCGTGGCTTGGTAGGGACCGGACTGCAGAGCTCTGCCTTCCCCCTCCCTGCCACCATGCTCACCCCATGGAAAAATTGTCTTCCATGAAACTTAGGACCAGGGCCACACAGCTGGAGGTGAGCCGTGGGCGAGTGAGCAAAGCTTCATCTGTATTTACAGCCGCTCCCCATCACTTGCATCACTGCCTGAGCTCCATGCCCCCCTACTCCCCCACCCCCCATGGAAAAGTTGTCTTCCATGAAACCAGTGCCAAAAAGGTTGGGGACCAACCACTGCCATAGGGGACACAGACACAAATAAGACAAAGCTCCTGCCCTCACTTCACTACACAGTGGGCCTTTGGTAAAGATTGATTTATTGGCCAATCTATAAATTGTTTTTTTCTTTCTTTAGGCTTTGCTTCACCTCTGGGTCATGATTGTTCTGTTGACTTACACACCAGAAATGCACCATGACCAACCATCTGGCAAATGAACTGAGTCCGAGTGTTGTGATGGTCGGTCATCTTTTTCTAGACTTGGGATCTGCAAAAAGACCATTTGCCTAAAATGCCTGAGAAGGGTGCACAAGATTATTTTATCACTACAAGCTCTTAACTTTTTAAGTTATTATATAAGTATTCTGCTACCTAAATCTTCCTCTTATTTCCTTCAAATGGTAAGAGTTTCTAAAACAGACAATAATTTAACAAGCTCAGCTCTGCTTTTTCTGAGTGGACCTAATATATATAGAGAGATACTGGGGTTGTTCACTTCTGTACAGACCATCCTGTATTTTAGGTGACACTGATTATGGGTTATAATCAGGGAAACTAATTGTACTTAGTGCTAAAAATAAAAAAAATTTTCTTTTTTGATAATGCAGTCTGGCTTTTGTATTTTCATATATTTAACTTTGCAAATAGAGATTTACTTTTTACATGTTAAGGGCCTTATTGGTGTATAAGTCTTTTGGTAAATACAGAAAAGGCTAGTGTGGGCACCCTGGTCTGGATGGAAGTAGAAGGAAAGAACTGGGGAAGCCTAAGGGGTAGTCAAGGACTAATGGCCTAGGGAACTTCAGGCTGCCATTGGCCAGAAGAAAGAAATGACTGAGAACGATGTCTTAGTGGTTATTCTGCACACATTGAGGTTAGTACTCTATTCCTATTCTTTCCTGGATGAGAAGAACATTGATTAAATGAATCTGAATTTCCACACTTCTAATCGGTGGTCTGCTTTCCAGACACACTCACAACACATGAACACCTCAAAATAAGTGAAACTCTTCCATAAGAACACTTGAATGTCAAATGTGTTACATATGGAAGCCTTATTTATAGACGATGTCTCAAGGGAAAAAAGTGGGTGGTAAACTAATTTTAAACCATAGTAAGACTACAAAGTCATTTGAATTACAAGTGCCTTGTGTACAGGCCACTTCTAGGGACTGGGAGTAGAGTGGTGAACAAAAGAAGTCCCTGCCCTTGTGGAATTTACATTGAAATGGGGAAGGCAGGCTGCAAACATACACGTAACACACCACTCAGTGTTAAATGCTATGAAGAGAAATACAACGGGGTGAAGGTGTAGAGTGAGATGGGTGTGGGGGGTAGCAAGGGAAGTCCTCTCTGCAGAGGTGATGCCTGTGCAGATCCTGAGTCAAGTGGAGGGCCATGCACGATATGGGGTGTGTTTTCTAGGCAGTAGGTTCGATAAGACGCACAAAGCCTTTGAATGGGAGCGTGCTTGGTGTGTTCAAGGACTAGAACTGGCCGGGCGTAGCGGCTCACACCTGTAATCCCAGCACTTCGGGAGGTTGAGGTGGGAAGATCAGTTGAGGCCTGGAGTTCAAGACCAGCCTGAGCAACACATTGAGACCCTGACTCTACAAAAAAATAGAAAAAAAAAAAAAAATAGCCCAGTGTGGTTGTCCCAGCTGCTCCAGGAGTTCGAGGCTGCAGTGAGCTATGATCATGCCACTGCACTCTAGCCTAGGTGGAGGGAGGGTGGAGCCAGTCCCATAGAGACCTATGGGCCAAGGTTAGGATTTTGGTTTAAAAATTCCTTTTTTTTTTTTTTTTTTTCGAGACAGAGACAGGGTTTCACTATAGAATAGACTATGTGGCTTATAAACAACAGAAATTTATTTCTCTCAGTTCTGGAGAGTGGAAAGTGCAAACTGAAGGCATCAGCAGACTCGGTGTCTGGTGAGGGCCCACTCGCTCACAGCTGGTCTTACTGTAACCTCCCAGGGCAGAAGGGGCAAGGCATCTCTCTGAGGCCTCTTTTAAACGCACTAATCCCATTCATAAGGGCCCCGCCCTTATAACCTAATCATCTCCAAATAAACTTATCCGCCACTAGCAATTTGCTTTAACTCATGGTTTAAGTCAGTTGAATCTAAGAATTAATTAAAACTTTAATCAGGACTAAAACACACATTCTCAACATAGGTGATATCACCCCCAAGAAGATGAAAATTAGTTCTTAAGAGGGCAAAAATATCTTACTGTTTTTATATATAAAGCCCAGATATGCATGTAGGATCTAACAGTGTATCTGTGGTATTGAGATTTTCCTGAGTGTAGTAATAATGAAAAAAAGGTTGAGAAACACTGGGTAGAATGATAAGGCAGAGACCTCGTCCCTGCCCTCATGGAGCCTACATTCTAACAAAAGAAGCTTTTAAAAAAAATTTTTATTGATACATAATAGATGTACATATTTTGGGAGTACATGTAATAATTTATACATTCATACAGTTTATAAAGACCAAGTCAGTGTAATTGGGATATCCATCAATCACCTTAAATATTGTCATTTCTTTATGCCAGAAACATTTGAATTATTCTCTTCTAGCTATTTCAAAATATATAATAGGTTATTGTAAACTATAGTCACCCTATTGATTTATCAAATGCTAGGTCTTATTTCTTCTATCAAACTATGTATTTTACCCATTAACCAACCTCTCTTCACCGCGCCTCTGGTAAACATCAATCTCCTCTCAATCTTCATGAGATCCACTTTTTTAGCTCCCACGTGAGTGAGAACATGTGATATTTGTCTATGTGTGCTTGGCTCATTTCACTTGACATAATGACCTCCAGTGCCAGCCATGTTGCTACAAATGACAGGATTTCATTCTTTTTTATGGCTGAATAATATTCCGTGTGTGTATATACCACATTTTCTTTCATCCATACGGGCATGTAGGTTGATACCATATTTTGGCTCTTGTGAAGAGGAAACTGCCTCTTAAAGTCATGCACAATCTGGCCCTCGCTACCTCGTGGCTTCAAGCTACTCCCCGCATCTTGTCCTACCCTCGTCTCGTGACCACTCTGCTGGTCTCTGACTGTTCCAATTACTCACTGCCTCTTCCCGTGGCAGGATTTTGCTTCCTGTCCCACGGATGTCAGCCTTGGCCATGTGACCTGATGTGACCTGATGTGACTGGTGAAATATCAGCGGAAACCTTCCTAAGGTTTCCTGTGGCTTTGCCACCAGTTCCTCCTCCATGAGTCTGGCACGTCCCAGGTGGGGACTGTTCCTTCAGCCTAGGTCCCGGAATGAAGAAGACAGTGCAGAGCCTAAACATGGAGCATGTCCACAAGGGACACGTAGCTTGAACGAAAGGCAAATCTTTGCCGTTGTGGGCCCCTGAGATTTGGAGGTTTTCTGTTACTGCAGCATAACCTAGTGATAGCTGACTACATACCTGCTCACGCGCCATGCCTTCTCCGCCTCCGGACCTCCCTCTGCTTGGGACACGTCACTTCTTGGCTCCTGTGCCCTCCTGGTGTCAGCTTAGATACCACCTTCTCTGTGAAGCCAGAACTCCTCGTTTCTCTTCCCCCAAAAAGAGAAAAAAATACCAGGCTAGGTGTTAATAGTAGGCAGAATAACAGCTCCCCAAGGATGTCCCTGTCCTCATCCCTGGGCCCTGTGAGTATGTTACCTTATGAGGCCAAAGGGATGCTGCAGATACGGTCAAGGAGCATAAAATGGGGATATTCTCCCAAGTGACCTAGCTATGCCAATGCAATCGCAGAGGTCCCTAAAGGATGGGAAAGGGAAGCAGAAGAGTCAGAGAAGGTGTGACAATGGAAGCAGAGGCCACAGCGGTGCCATTGAAGGCCGGGAGGATGCAGTCGGCCTCGGGGAGCTGCAAAAAGGTGAGAAAACATTCTCCCCTAGAGACTCCGCGAAGAGACGAGAGACGCCGCCCTGCGAGACTGGTTTTAGCCCAGTGACACCCACGTCAGACTGCTGACCCCCGGAACTGCACGAGGAGAAATGTGCTGTTTTAAGCCATTAAGTTCGTGGTCATTTGTTGCAGCAGCTGTAGAATGCGGCATCCCTCCCCGGTGATGAGCTACACAGCACACGGCAGGCCCCGGTCAGAGCACCCGAGCTGCTCTGGGTGCCTCTTCACGCTCTGTCCCTCCAGGGGACTCCAAGCTTGATATTTCTGTCTTGTCACACGTGTCCCTGCAGAGCCTAGGATAGCACAAGGCACTTAGTAAGTCCTCAGTGCAGATTTGTGGAAGCAACAACTTTCAAAACTAGGACTAATGAGGAACAGTGACGTGTGACAAAAAAGAAGCATGAACTTAAAGCTAAATGCTACTGTTTTCTGGCTGGATGGCCCAGCTGGCTGTGGTGCTGCAAACCACTCAAATCTCCTGCCCTCCATTTCCTTGTTCCTAAAAATGGAGACAATATCACCATGACAAAGAATTTCCCCACAGGTAAAAAGAGTGTTTTCTGAGTTGCAAAGTGTATTCAGATGTTAGTTTTTGGGGGCAGTATGTTTATGCTAAAGTTGGATGAGACAAGGTGCTGACATCCAGTCATCCCCATTCCCTGTTCCCAGCAGAACATAAACAGGACTCAGGACAAGACATTGACAAGGTCACTCTTACGAGCACAAAAATTACTAAACACTCCTCCGGTGACAAGCATTGCTCCTTGCTGAGCAACTGCTGCTGCTTTACCCATAACTAACTCGAGCCCCATTTTAACCCTCCTTCTAGAGAACCGTGATTGAGCTGCTCAGTCACCAACTTAGCCCTGCTTCTCCGCAGCTTCCAACCCAGAACCCACCGGGTTCCTTGCTCTCCCTCACAATCAAGCAGCACAAGCCCAACCCTGTGAGAATCCCCTGTCACCTCCCCGTACTGAGATGCTCCTGAGGACGCCTTCTCCCCTGCTGCAGCCTGATCAACCTAATTTGGGAAGTTCGTTTTGTTTTGTTTCTTGTTTGTTTGTTTTGGCTACAGGTGTGGTCTTTGGTCAGCTCTCATGGAAGTGCCTCATGCTCAGTTATATGATTTTACAGAGAAGCAAACAGGTCCAAAGAGCCATCAAAGTCCTCCAATTAGTAATAAAGATGAGGTCAGGCACATCTTTTGTTTGTTTTCCTACAGCCCTGGGTTTGGACTATTTGGTTACTGAACATGTCAGTTTACTAAATCTGTCTGGCACAAAATCTTCTGTTTCCCATCTTGACCCGGACTTTCCGATAGCTTTTAGTCGCTGGAGAAAACCTGCTATATTTTTTCAAATCATACTTAGTTCTGGGACAAAGCCAGGTACGTTCTGGTGAGAGTTAATGGTTCTTTATCAGTGTGAGAGGAAGCAGGTGTGTGCTCCCCGCTGACATCTGATTTATTTCTTGGAGCTCTAGGAGCAGATACTCCACCAGCCACCCAAGCCGGAAATTGCTTTTCTGCAGAAGGTAAACAAGAGGGTTTGCTTTATTTTTAGCCATAAAATTGGACCTAAAAAGCATTTCAAATCACTTGGGGTTTCTTTCTGATGGTTAGGATAATATTCCTTAATTGTAGGAAATACAGAAAAGTATAAAGAAAATATCATTCATCCATAGATCCACCACTCCAAACTAGTAAGTTGTCCCATTTTGCTCTGTTTCCTTGCAGTCTTTTTTTTTTTTTTTCCAATTGTGAATATGTATGTTATGTAGGAAGGTCTGGAAGTGGAGAGAGAGCAGATTTTAGTTGAAATCATAATATATATACAATTTTCATCTTTAATTGTATTTTAAATTGTATAACACATGAATATGTGCTTATTTTAAAAATCCCAAACAGTACCATGTGCAGAGCAAAAAGTTCTAGTGCCCTTCAGCACTACCCTTTCCCCCCATGTCTTAAACTAGGAGGAAATGGGACAAATACGCATGGTACTTTAGTGTTCGCTCGTGAGGACTCGGTAAGAGCCTAGCAGTGTGTAGCTGGCGCGGCAGGATCCCATTAGTGCTGAGCCGACCCTGAGCCAACCTCCGGTGATTTCCCGCCTCCTGGTGCTGTGCCTTTGTGTAATTCCCTCCTTGCCAGTGCAAGCGGGACCTGTGACTTGCTTCTGGCCAACAGAACATGGCAAATGTGAGGGGATGTCACTGCCATGATTTGGTTGTGTTCTGTGGCAAAGGCGATAGACCGCCAGCCTCGTGATTATGCGGAAGATTCTGTCCTCGCTGATGGGACTCTTCCTGGTGACTTGACAAAGTGAGCAGCCACGTGAGGGCGCCCACGTGGCAAGGCCCTGTGGCAGCGTCTAGGGCCGTGGGCAGCCTCCAGCTCACACGACAAAAAGCCAGGGCCCTCCTAACACACGTGCAAGGAAAGGAATTCTGCCAACAACCCATCGAGCTTGGAAGCAGACTCCTCCCCAGTCAAGCCTCCAGCTGAGACCACAGCCCTGGCTGACGTCTTGATTGCTGCCTTGTGAGACCAAGAACAGAGGACCCAGCTAAACTGTGCCCAGACTCCTGACCCTCAGAAATTGTGAGATGATAAATGTGTGTGGTTGTAAGTAAAGCTGCTCGACTTGTGATAATTTGTTATGCAGTGATAGGAACTAATACACCTTTTCTGTGCATTTTCCTACTGTAGTGGTCAGAACTTCTCGGGCTTAAGCAGCAGACACCCAACTCAACCTGGTATAAGCAGAAAGGAAATCTAAAACTCACTTCAGGTATGTTTCAATTTAATTGCTTAAACACTGTAAGCCGGTATCTTTGTCCTTCTCTTAGCTCTGCTTTGTTCCGTGTGGGCTTGAGCCACAAGCAGCTGCTCCCCAAACAAAGAAGACCATGCTGCCTCGGGTGATAGTTGTGTCACTGTGTAGAACTTTCATGTGATAGTTCACATCCTAGGAGGTTGGTAGCCTCAGGGGAAAGATTGCTGCCTTGTCCCAGTAAGACCAGCAAAAGCCCTGGGGTTGGTGTCTGTTGGCTCTGGTTGGACTAAGTTAAGACATGTGCCCACCAATCGCTGGGACGGGTGGGTGTGGTCCATATGCCCACACCCAAAGCTCATGAGCTCAAAGGGAGAGGAGTGAGTGCCCAGAGAAAATAAGGGTGCTGCTAGTTGGACAAGGTGGACCAGAAGCTACTTACCCAAATGAATTTGCAACTTTGTACCCTCCTTTGTTGACAAACCAGCATGTAACAATATTGGAGTAGTACCTCCCATGAAACTTTCAGCATTTCATGTTTATCTTATTTCATGAAATTTCATAAAATAAACATGGAAACTTTTAAACCGAAAAATTGAAAAGATAACATGGTACCTGCCCACCCACCCTTCACTTAGACTCCTTCATTAGTAACATTTTGCCCCAGGTGGTCTTCTTTTTTTTTCTAAATGACATAAGGAAATTTGCAGACCTCATCACACTTCATCCCAGGGTAGTTCAGCTAGGCTCTAAGAATAAAAGTCTCCTATATAACAACAAAACCATTAATGCATCCAAGAAATTTAACATTGTGCGATGATATTACCTTACATCCAGTCCTTACTCAATTTTTTCTAACAGTCCAAAAAATGTTCTTCGTAAGCTGTTTTATTTATTTATTTTTCCTGATCCAGGATCCAATCCAAGATTGCAGATGTCTTCATTCTCCTTTCATCTAGAACAGCCCTCCTCCCTTTTCCTGGTCCTTCATAGGTTGATATTTGGAAGAGCGTGAGCCAGGTTATCTCGTAGGAGGACCCGTGACGTACATTGGTTTCCACATGATCAGATTCAGGCTAAACATTTTTGGGAGGAATTCTATACAGGTGGTGTTGGGTCACTACATCAGTTCCAGGAGCACGTAATGTCAGTGCTGCTAAGTTTGGTCACTTGGTTAAAATGGTTTCTGCCAGATCTGTCCCTTATAAAGATATATTTTTCCCTTTGTTGTTAATAAATGTTTTGAAGGGTGATACCTTGGAAACTTTGGAAGTTTCCAATTCCCTCACAAACTTTCAGTGCTTTTAGAATGCTGTGGTGATCCTCGCCTGAATTGTTATATTGGTAGTTGCAAAATAGTGATTTTCTAATTCTATCCTCATTCCTTCTGTTGGTGTTAGCCGTCCTTTTTCTTTCCCTCTAGTCTCTCTTTTTAAAAAATCCTATCACTATGTATTTACAGATTCTTTATTTTAAAATTCAGTATGTTAAAAATCCATTCTCATTATTATTCTTGTTGATGCTTAAATTGCCCCAGATTTGGCCAGTGGGAGCCCCTCCAAGCTGTGGGTTGGCCTCCCCCCTCTGCCCCCACTTTTTGCCTTCTGGCACACCAAGATGTTCCCCTCTAATCTAGTTCTTCCCTGCCCTGCACCTGGAATTTTCAGCCATTTCTGCAAAAAGCCCTGTGGTTCCTTTTAATGGAGAATGGTATTTAGAACCCAAGAGATCGACATTAGGACCTCCCGTATAATTGTTAAGCTTGCTAACCACCGTTTTAAATCGCTTTGCAATATTCCCATTAAGTGGTTGGTCTGCAATTTCCCTATTCCTTTAGTCCTAGATGTTCTGAAGGGAAAGAATCTTTCACCATTCAAAATAATACTGTGATGAGAAGCTGTGTATAAAGCTTTTTTTCCAGAATCGAGAATGAGTGCCTTAGGGCACATCGTAGAGTAACTGGGTTAAAGTGTAGAGACACTTTTCAGATTCTTTTGCAAATCACCTAATTGCCCTCCAGAAAGATTGTGGCAATCTACCACCCACCAGTGGTGAATCAGGCTCCTAGTGCAGTCTCACCAGCTGTAAGGATTAGAATGAAAACCTGCAGCTCTGCAAATCCAGTAGTGAGCTTGGTATCCCGTTGGGTTGATCGTCATGTCTTTGATTACTGGTCAGATCGAATATAGTCAGGTATCACATATTTCGTGTTTATTATTTGAGTATGTTTTATACAATCAGGTCATTTTAACGGGAAGACTCAGCAAAAGAGGAGCTAAGCAAATGCCGTCGCTGTTCTCAGCGTGCAGACAGTATGCGCAGCAGGCCCGAGAGCGGGAGGTTGGACAGAACCAGACGGCGCCGTCACTCCTGGGCAGGGACCCTCCCGAGGCAGGCGCTGCCAGAGTCATCACCGGAAAGTGAGGCTCTGGGGTCTGAGCAGTGCCTGTTTGGGACTCGGGGGGCTTTAGGAGGAACATGTAGTTCCCATGGCGGGCACAGCGGGGTGGAAAACAACTGCAGCGGAGAAGGGGACCAAAGCTGCACCTAAGCCCCTGCAAGCCACAGGCAGTGGGACCCCGTCCGGCCCCACCTCAGCCTGAGGACTTCAATCTGAAGGTGAGGCCGGCTGTCAGGAGGAGCAGCATTCGACCTGGGGCTTGACAGGCAGGGAGAAAGATTTCAGATAGACCAGGTCAAAGTGCAAATTGGCATTCAGTGAAGAGAAAGTATTAATAACACCCTAGGGTTCTCACACCAACCCCACCCCACGTGATGCGCTAAGCATCCTCCTCACCCTGCTCTGTGCTGTGTCCTAGCAGTGTCACCACCGCCACCACCCCCCAAACCCTTCCTGGCCACACACCCATTCCATACCCACCATCCATCCCTCACTTGGTTTGTTCATTCATTCATTCATTATCAAAAATGTCCTGGGTGCCAGACGTGTGCTAGACACAAGACTATGATCACATGCAAATCAGACTTTGTCCCTGCCTCCAGGATGCTCCCAGCTAAGGGGAGAGGGCAGACATTAAATAACACAGGTCAATGTGCAGTTTCAAATGTCACAGATTTCGAAGCCTGCTGGGAAGGGAAAGTAGAGACCACAGTGAGAAACTAACCCAGGCAGAGAACCTCCAGCCCAGCCATCACCCATGTTGGGGCGTCTCCTGGTCTGTAGCCCTGACCACCCCGGGTGCTCTTTGAGGGCACAAACTGCTCCACAATGGCCCTTGTGTCCCCAGCAGCTTGCAGGGTGCCTGGCTTATGACTGCTCCTCCATCATAGGAGTGGTGACAGAAGCTGGCAGGGACACACGTTCAGGACATAGTGATGGCTGGAGCTCAACCAACTCAGCGTTCAGAGGTGGTGACCTGTCCACTCCCACCAGTGCCAGGGCTGCCAGGGGACGAACCCCTTCTACACCAGGAGCCTCAGCCTCTGTGCTGGGGAGAATTCTGAATTCTGGGACATAAAGAACATTTCTGGGAACATTTGTCTTTTGTCACTTTGATGCAGTCCCTGCAGAGGCCAGAGGCTCCATGGCCCAACAAAGTGTGACCTTCAAGCTGGCAGAAGATTGCTCTGGTGCAGATTTGCTCTCACGCTCCAGGAAGTTCCAAATCACAGCCGTTTTAGGTAAAGATGGCTCTTCCGGATCTCACCGCAGCCCATGAGCAAGTCAACAAGGACTTTCCCCCAGTGGACAGGGCGCTGGGACTCAACAGACGGTGCAGTTTCAGGGCAGGAAGGACCCTAGCGAACAGCTGGCCCAAACCCCAGTGTGGTTTTCAGCTAAAACAAACAGAAAGCGTGGGCTTCTGCAGCCAAATCTGATGTTCTGCTTGTGACACCTCCGCTGCCTGTGTGGGACATTTTTCGGTTTGGGAAGGGGGGGGGGGGCAGCCTGAAGCCTCAGGGTAACCGCTGCCAAAAATAAAAGCAACGACCTTGGTCCTTCTCCTTTAGCTTGGTTTCCAAGCCCAAGCGAGATTCATTCCTAGGGAAACTGGAAACAACATGTGGAAGCATTTTGTAGTTGCTCAAAAAAAACAAAACACCGAGGCCGGAGTTGCTCATTCCTGGAGTCCTGGAAACTCCACTGAGCCCGACAGGTCCTGAAGGAGATGGGAGGCCCCTGCTCCAGCCCTGCGGGTCGCTGAGCTCTGCTGCAGTTCGGCTCCCTCCCGCCGGCTGCCTCTAGCGCAGCCTGCACCCCACCCCACCCCGCCCAGGAGACTCTCCTTCCTCCTGCCCAGAGCCGCCCGTGGCTCCCCTTGCTTCGCGCTGTTTCCCAGCCACCTGGGCCCCGTCCTCCCTACCCCGTCCCCCTCCACACCCTGCCTCCGTTCAGACCAGAGCACCTTCCCTTCCTGAAAGACAGCAGGTGGCTCCACATATATGTGTAGTACAGGGCCTGATGTGTAATAGCAATAACTGTAATAAAAATAAATAATAATTACTGGTATTACATTTTAGCAATATACAGCATACGAACATAGTACACACTTAGTAAGTTTTGCCAGGCAATGTTGTAAGTGCTTGATGTGACTCATAATTTATCCTCACTACTGTCTGGGAGGAAGCATAGTTATTATCCTTTATTTATGCATGAGGAGACCACAGATGGTAAGTAGTGGGTGAGGCTCTACTGTCTCAGCCCTGGGTGGGCCTGGGCAGCAGCCCCCAGCCTCCACACACACACATGGTGCCATATCTGGTACAGGTAACAAGTGTTCTTCCATCTAGCACCTATTTATTGAGCACCTGTTATTTGCCAGGCCTCATTCATGGTGCTAGGGATATGCCTTAGTCAGCTCTGGCTGCTGTAACAAAATACCATAAACTGGGTTGCTTAACTATTTCTCACAGTTCTGGAGGTTGAGAAGTCCAAGATCAACATGCCAGAAGATTTGGTGTCTGGTGAGGATCTTCTTCCTGTCTTGCAGACAGCTGCCTTCTTGTGACTTGGCAGAGAGAGAGAGCTTTACTGTCTCTTCCTCTCCTTACAAGGGCACTAATCCCATCTTGGGGCTGCACCCTTATGCCCTCATCTAAACCTCACTGTCTCCCAAAGGCCCCACCTCCACATAACAGCACATGGGGGGCTGGGGCTTCAACATATGAATTTTGGGGGGAGACAAACATTCAGTCCATATCAGGATATGAACTTGAAAAGATGTTCAGGAAATGAAAAAATACATTTAAAAAATGGTCAAAAAGAAATCGGAAAAGAATTGATGGAGCCTCTAAAAATAAAAAATATAATAATTGAAATAAGATACTCAGTGGAAAAAGAAACAGTCATCCAAAAAATAAAAATAAAAAAGGACAAGAAACGTATGTGCATCTCTATTAACACATTTTAAAAAAGACAATCCATTTAAAATGTAGACAAGTTAAAATTATATTTTTCAAAGACAAATCAGGGTGAAGGCTGCTATTGCTCAGCTTGTGTAAGAACATTAAACGGTGGTCTTTGACTCTCTTCCTTATGAGCTGATCAACAGTCATCCGTAGAGAAAGCTGAAAAGCAGGGCAGAAGGCTAGATCTCCAATGTTCAGCCCTCAGTGCCACCATGTGTGGCTGAATGACTATTGGCAACTGAGTTGCCCAGTAGTTGGCCAGCTACTTCTAACCCAGCATCCATAGACAGAAAGACTTTGATTACATGCAATCTGACAGTAGGTTTAATGCTACCATAATTTCAAAGTAGTAAATGAGTGTAAATAATCAGTCAAGATCTCTGTAACAACTGTAATATGAAATAAAAATATCTGTGATATGGATAACAAATTGGTAACAATTTCACAGGTATAAAATTGTGGTTTGTTGTCTACATTCACAATTAAAGAAAACTGCTAAATTTTAGAGTAAAGAAAATAACAATGTAATGTTTTCCGCACTTAAGTTAATGAACTCCCTAAATTCTATCCATGAAATTCTCAGGGATCCAACAGTGGACCCTAGGTTGGAAACCCCTGCATTAGATGGAAGGAGCCTGGATCCCTGGGCTCTGCTCAGAAGAGAATTGCATGGTAGGCACCCGATAATCACCCAGTGAACTCTTATTCCACTCAGACACTGAGATTTGGAAGTTGTTTGTTACAGCAGCTAGCATCACTTATTCTAACTAACACAGAAATCAAGCTTTAGATTTAAGACCAACCAACCCCAGGAAGATGAATAAAAATAAATCCACACACAGACAAATCATAATGAATTGCATAAAAACAGAGGCAATGAGAAGATCTTTAAAGCAGACAAGGACGAAAGAGAGATCATTCTCGAAGGAGCAACGGTGAGACTGACAGCCGACTTCTCACGAGCAGTAATGGAAACCAGGAGGCGGAGGAGGGTTACCTTCCGCATTCTGAGAAAACATAACTGTCAGCTTATAATTCTATATTCAGCAAAAGTATCTTTTAAGATTAAGAATGAAATTAAGACATTTTTAGACAAAGAAAAATTACACTGTTTGCATTGAGTTTTGCCAGATTCTGGGAGAATATGAACAAAGATGAGTTCCAGGATCTACTCTCCGGATGGTCCCAGACTGTCTGGGCTGTCCACTTTTGCCTAAGCCTGGGCAGTAGGAAATGGGAAATGGAACCATGCTGTGCCCCATCACTGTTCTTACCTGAGAATAAGCTACACAAATGGCTGTATCAGTTAGCTACTGCCATGTAACAAAATCACCCCAACACGCTGTGACTTGCAGTAGTTATTGCTCATAAGTCAGCATGTTGATCTGCACCAAGCTGAGCTGATCTTAGCTGGGCTTACCCATGGCCTACAGGTAGTCCACAGGTCTGCTGGGTACTGGCTGGTCTAGTTGGCCTTACTCATATGTCTGAGTTGGTTGGCTATTGGCTGGGGTGATGGGAGTGACCGGGCCCTGTGTCTCTCACCATCCAACAGGCTGGCTTGAGTTTATCCACACGGTGGTGGCAGGAGTTCAAGGCAGTGAGCAAAACCGTGCAAGACCAGGCTTGGAGCTGGCACATCGTCACTCCTGTCTCATTCTGTGGGTCAAAGCAAAGTAGAAGGCCAGCCCTGCTTCAAGAGCTGAGGAAATAGACTCCACCTCATAACAGAAGAAGCCAAACGCTCATGCTGCAAAAGGCAGGGAGGGAAATTATGAACCCCTGGGGCCAGTTTTTCCAATCAGTCTATCAAAGTGGCTTTGAAAGAAAGGCCACAAGCTAGTGAGGTGTGGCTCTAGAGGAAGAAATCTTGGGAAAATGATGCTATCTCCCAGGTGCCATGCCCTATAAGTATAGCATCTGATCCTTGTAACTGCCCAGACAGGCAGGCACTTTGGTGGGGAGAACAAGTGGCCTGACCAAGGTGGCACAGCCAGGAGGTGATGGAGCAAGGACTTGAACCAGGACGTCCAACATCAGGGCCAGTCTCTTACCCACCTGCTCTGTTGCCTGCCTGGCAGTGATGCTGGGAGGATGTCTGTGTGTTCACCACAATCTTTCTAGGCTTCAGATACTTCAGTGCTTTGTTTTCTTAAATGAATGTGAGACTAAGATGTAATAATGCTTGTTAATGCTTTGGAGAAAGAAAAACACTACACAAGTTCAAGGTTACAGTAAAACATAGCATAAAGACTATCCCTCCAGCCACAAGTAGTGGGACTGGATGTGCCTGCAACTCAAACAGACCCAGCTCTGCCAATTGCTTGACAAGTCACTAGGTCTCTCTGAGCCTCCGTTTCCTCATCTGTGAAATGGAGACCCATCTCCAGCAGTGGTTGCGAGGAATAGGTGAGGATGCGTTTACAATGCCAGGTGTATACAGTGGATGTATACAGTAGACACTGGACAAACACAGACCCCCTTCCCTGATGTCTCTTTCTGCTCACTGGAGAAGTCCCAGGGCTTTGCCAGGCCACCCGATGAGAATAGGGCATCTTTGCGAGCTCTGTTTCCTTGGTCATCCTACGTGGATGCTATTTCTGCCAAAGCATAATTAAATCCTGGAGCAGCGAGCACAGATAATTAATGGTGAGACTCGTTAGGCATGACTCTGGTTAATGTCTGTGGCTGTGGAAGAGCCCAGTCACGGGCAATCAGTATTTATCATGTAATTAGGATGCTCAGTTTGCAGGAAGGGCGTGAGCAGCTTGCCTGTCTAGGGCGGCAGATGGAGGGCTGGGCCTTGCCCGGGCAGAGCAGGCCAGACGCAGGCCTGACCAGGGAGGGGTCCTGGGAGGGGTGGCGGCCAGCCACCCTCTGGGCACCAAGGCCATTCCGGCAGCTCAACCCCTGGGTGGCTCCACCTTCAGGGGGCAGATTTTCCGCTCAGGGGTCAACGGCCAAAAGCCTGGGTGAGGTTTATGTGAACTTTGAGGTACCATGAAATGGAAGGATGAATTATTTAAACTTTTACATTGTATTTATTTACATTCTGAATAGGTAATGCAGTCACATGGATCTAACATCGAGATGTATGAAAAGAAAAGCTGTTAGTCTTCCTCCCACCCCGACCCCCATTAGGTTTATACCAGCAAATCCAAATACATGCTCTCTCCCCCACTCTTTTTAAAAACACAACTGTTAGCAAATATGTTGTTTTGAAATTTTCTTATTTTTTTTGAGATTGAGTTTCGCTCTGTCACCTGGGCTAGGGTGCAGTGGCGCGATCATAGCTCACTGCAACCTCAAACTCTAGGCTCCAGCCTTCATCCTGCCTCAGCCTCCCGAGTAGCTGGGACTACAGGTGCATACCACCATGGCTGGCTAATTTTTATTTTTTTATTTGTGTAGAGATGGGGTCTCACTATGTTGCCCAGGCTGGTCTTGAACTCCTGGCCTCAAGTGATCCTCTTGCCTCAGCCTTCCAAAGTGCTAGAATTACAGGTGTGAACCACTGTACCCAACCTTTTTTTTTTTTTTTTTTTTTTACAAAACAGCCTCCCTTTAGAGCAGCGAAGCTACTCTGTATGGTATTATAATGGTGGATACATGTCATTACACATTTGTCCAAATCCAGAGACTGTACAACCCCAAGAGTGAACTCTAATGTAAACGAGGGACTCTGGGTGACTACGATGCGTCATTGTAGGTTCATTGTAACAAATGCACCACTCTGGTGGGGGAATATTGATCACAGGGGAGGCTGTGCGTGTGGGGGGCAGAGGGCATAGAGGAAACCTCTGCACCTTCCTCTCAATTTTGTTATGAACCTGAAACTGCACTGAAAAAGAGTCTCTTTAAAAAGTAATTTTTAAAAAATAAAAAAAGCTTCTTCATTTTTTAACAGCTGCATGGAATTCCACTGGAGAGATGTGTCTCAATTTCTTTAACCAGTCACCCACTGGCAGGCAGGTTATTTCCAGTGTTCAGCTATGACAAGCAGTGCAGGTTAGTGCAGGGACTAACGCCGTGTGAACAACGAATGGCACAGTGCCGGCTGCCAGACGTGTGGGGGCAGGGGAAGAGAGAAGAGGCGGAACACAGGGGACTTTCGGGACAGTGGGACTGCTCTGTGTGACACTGTAATGGTGGCTCCATGTCACTATGCATTTGTGCAGACCCAGAGTTTCAGAGGTAGATGGTGGTGATGACTGCACAGGAGTGTGAATATACTTAATGCCACTGAACCATACACTTAAAAATGGTTAAAATGGTAAAATTTATTTTATGTCTGTTTTACCATGATTAAAAGAAGAGAGAGAACTCTGTAAACTATGAGCTTTAGGTGATATTCATACAATCCCGGCTTATCGATTGCAGCAGATGCACAGCACCAGTGCAGGACGTCAATAGGGGAAACTGGAGGTGGTTAGTGGGTCTATGGGAACTCTCTGCACCTTCATGTGAACCTAATATTGCTCTCAAAAATAAAGTCTGTTAACTTTTTTAAATCCCCATTTTGTTTGTCATTAAAAACAAGGCCTGGGTTGTATCAACCACCATCTTGAGATGAGCAAACCATAGGCTGTGTCTTTCCTGCCAGGCTCCTGTGCTGGGAGACAGGGGTCAGCTGTGCCTCATTCCCTGGGTCAGAGAAGTGACAGGTCTCAGCCAGGACTTGAGAGCAGCCATTTATCACCCTGGTGGGAAACTGCGCTCTCCAGATGCGCTCACAGGACAGGGACACTTGTGAGTCTCACCTCCGGGGGCAGGTCAGTCCTCAGGTGGTTGGGATCAGGCAGTGTCAGAGCAGGACAGAGGAGGGGTTCCGGGATGTCAGGGATGGGGATGGGGGCACGGAAAAAAGGAAAACCTGCCACAGGCCCCCACCCCCATAGCCCCACTAGTGTTCCAGCCTCCTGACCTCAGCCACAGGGTCTGTCAAATGGAGACAATAATCCTTCCCTCCCCGCCCCTGCCCCTGCCGAACCTCCCTAGGGCCATGGCTGCTTGGAGAGGAGGGGCTGACAGCACAGCCAGGGGTGGGAACCTGTGGCCATGGGGCCACATGTGGCCCTCCAGATCCCCAAGTGCGGCCCCTCCTCAACCGAATCCAAACGTCAGGTCCTGTCCTGGCTGCCACACACACCCAGGGGAGAAAGCAGGGGCCCAGCAGAGATCCAGCGACTTGCTGAAGGTCACAGCCCCCTCAGTGTGACTGGGCTTTGGGAATGGTTCAAGGTGATCTTGAACCCTATTCCAGAGACATCCTATACCCAAAGGCTCTGAGATTCAGGCTACTTTTTTCCTGCTTTGTATTTATTGTTAGTGTGTATTGTTTTAAATAATTTACAATTGTTTTAAGTAATTGCATTTATTGCTTTAAATAATTCACTATTGCTTTAAATAATTTCGTGTATTGTTTTAAATAATTCACTACAAAACTGATCGATGTTCTGTGTAGGGCATTAAGACCATACATACAGACAGAAAGAAGAAAACGAAGATCACCTGCATTCGCACGGCTCAGAGATGGAGCCGCGGACACTGTGGAGCACATCCTCTGGCCCTGTTTCCTATGGCTCTTTGCTCCTTCAGGAAACGAAACCTTATTAGCACTGCCGGTGTCAGGCGCTGCCCTGGGCACTGGGAACGCAATGGTAGGTAAGACTCGGTTCCGACCTCAAGGAGCTTAAAATGGAGACACACACACATATACACACTCACACACACACACACACACACACACACGTGCGCACGCACACACACACATGCATGCACGCGCGCGCACACACACAGAGTTTGGTTTGGTCGTGGCTGGTACTGAACATAATGTCTTGGAAACTTTTTTTATGAACACTTTCCCATGTGATTAAATATTGTTTCACAATATCATTTAAATGGTAACACAGTGTTCCGTTCTGCAAATGCACCATCATTTATTTAATCTCTTGTTGAACATTCAATGCTTTGGTGAAAAATCTTTATAGCTCAATCTGTGTGCACATCTATGATTATTTCTTTTTTTCCAATATTTTTATTGTAGTAAAATATACATAACATAAAATTTACCATCTTAACCATTTTTAAGTGTACTGTCCAGTGGTATTCAATACATTCACAAAGTTGTACAACCATCACCACTGTCCGTCTCCAGAACTCTCTGCGTCTTGTGAGACTGCGAGTCTGCACCCGTACCCAGCAACGCCCGTTCCCCCTCCCCAGCCCCCAGCGGCTGCCCTTCCACTTGCTGTCTGGGTTTGACCACTTCAGCCCCCTCACGCAAGTGGAATCATACAGGACTTATCTTTGGAGACTGGCTTATGTCAGGCTGCATGATGTCCTCAAGGTTCATCCATGTCATAGCATGTGTCAGAATTTCCCTCCTTTTTAAGGCCGAATAACATTCCATTTTGTATATACCACATTTTGTTTCTCCATTCTGTGCTGATTTCTAAGGGAATTTCTGGGTCAAAAGCTTTGCTGTTTCTTGCCCAGTTCCCCCCCAGAACACAGAGGCCAGTTTCCTCTTCCATTCAAGGCCAAGAGTTTTCATTTCCCTGCACCCCAGCCAGCGCTGAGCACTATAAGCTGTTTAAAAAACTTATTCACAGAATTTCAAATTTACAGAAAGGTTGCAAGAACAGTACCAAGATCTCCTGCTTTACCTAGATTTGTTGGTGCTAATATTTGCCTATTTATTCTCTTCCTCCCTCTCCTCCTGCCCTCCTCCCCTCTTCCCCCTTCTTTTTATTCTTATTTAAGAGTGAGCTGCTGACATCACAACCCTTTGGCCTCAATTATTTCAGTGCACATTTCCTAACAACCTCTTACATAACCACAGCACAATTATCAAAATAAATAAATTTAACCTTGATGCAATTTCTACTATTTTCTAATCCGCACTCCATATTCAATTGTACCAGGTATTCCTCTGTAGTCCCCCCGTCCCCCACCCCCAGGATCCAAATGCGGGATCACACATTGCTCACAGCTGTTATATCTCTTTAGTCACTTTTTTTTCTTGAGACAGGGTCTCACTGTCTCGCCCCGGCTAGAGTACAGTGGCAGTGGCTTCAGTTGTCGTAGCTCACCGCAACCTGAAACTCCTGGGCTCTAGCGATCCTCCTGCCTCAACCTCCCTCCCAAGTGGCTGGGACTGCAGGCGTGCACCACCATGCCCAGCTAATTTTTGTATTTTTTTTTTCTGGTAGAGATTTTTTTTTTGGTCTCACTATGTTGCTCAGGCTGGTCTCAAATTCCTGCCTCAAGCGATCCTCTCACCCCAGCCTCCCACAGTGCTAGGATTACAGGCATGAGCCACTGTGCCCGGTCTTTAGTCATTTTTAATCTGGAGCATTGTACATTTTTAATATCTTTGCCGATTTGAAAGGCCCCAAATGGTATTCTGTTATTATTTTCATCTCTTGGATTCCGACAAAGCTGACCGGTTCTGGTGTGACATGTTCGTTTGTGCGTCTCCTTTGTGCGCTGCTGGTGGTGTCCTTTTCCCTCTTTCTTTCCTGCATGCCCAGCAGCACTTCAGTAATCAGACGTGACCTTCCACAAGCAGCCTTTGCCCTGGAGAAAGGGATGACCCGCTGCCCCCGGATCCGCCCAGGGCCCTGTCCCCTGAGGTCAACCTCTTGGCCAGGGTTTTGAAATAGTGCAGTTGTCTGATCCGAGCAAGGACACCACATCTGTCCTTCCAAACTCTGGGGAGTCCAAACGAGAGATTCCTGTTTGGGTTCAGCATTTCCTGTGGGATCTGACCCTCCGCCAGCCAACACCGGTTTTGTTTCCAAGAGGCCACCTGCTGAGTGTCAGCAGCGGTCAGCGGCCCCCAAGGTTGCTATTGATCAATGTCTGCCCCAGGGGGTTCCTGGCACCGAGTCCTGCTCTGTGTCCTGGAGAAGGATTACGGAGCAGTGGACAGCTCCCAGGGTGCGCCCGGAGGGCTGGGCTGGGATCTCAGCCCCGAGTGAGCTCAGACGAGGACCAGGCCTCACCTGCTTAGCCTGGGGGTTAAGCTGGTTTCCTCTTCTGGAAAGATGGGAAATGCTGAAGCTCATAGACTCTGAGACGCCCGGAGGGAAAGAACATCGCCAAGCAATGCCACCAGAACCCAGTGCTATCTTACTGCTCGTAATTGCTATTTTGTATGTAGATTTTTATTAAATTAGTTATCACTCTTTTGTGCACTCATACAAAGCAAAATAGGAGCAAGATAAACTTCAATATTCAGAGTTTGACTGTGTCACGTTTTTTTCCATGTCTTAATTTTTTCTAAGGGGGGACAATTTAAATATTAATGCATAAAGTTACAGAAAATAGGACAATGAATCCCCAGATAGTAATCATCACATCTGGTCTCTTCCAATCCCCTATCCTACACCCCCCCAGATTATTATAGAATAAACTTCAGACGTCATATGTCTTCCTCTGTAAACACTTCAGTTTGTGTCTGCAAAGCTTCCTTTGTTTTTAATATCATCCAAATATTGTATCACACCTAAAAAATAATGATGATTTCATAATACCATGGAAATATCTAGTAATGTTTAAATGTCCTTATTTTTCCATATTTGGTTTGCTCAAATCAGGATCCAAACAATGCTTACCTTGCATTTGGTTGACATGTGCTATGATCTTAATGTGTCCTCCAAAATTCATATGTTGAAACCTAATTGCCAATGTCATAGTATCTAAAAAGTGGAGCCTTCGGGGGTGGGGGTGGGGTGATTAGGTCATGAAGGCTCCACCCTCGTGAATGGGATTAAAAGGGCTGCAGGGAACTAATGTTTGTCCCTTTTGTCCTTCCCATTTCTGCCATGTGAGGACACGGCGTTCCTCCTCGTTGGGGATGCAGCCACTTGGGAGCAGAGAGCGGCCCCCGCTAGCACCTAAGCCTGCCAGCACCTTGATCTTGGACTTTCCAGCCTCCAGAACTGTGAGAAAATAAATCTCTTGCTTATAAATCACCCGGACTCAGGTATTTTGTTCCAGCAGCACAAATGGACTAAGACAGCCTGTCTCGTAATCTCTCTTAATCTGTATGTTACCCCATCCTCATTTCTCCCCCTTGCAATGCATTTGTGGAAGAAACTGGGTCATTTGTCCTGTACAGAGTACTTTGCATTCTGCTGTTGGCATTTTTATAGCGTCATTCAGTCTTCCTCTGTCCCCTATATTTCCCTGCAAACTGGTAGTTAGATCGAGAAAGGCTTTGACAGTCCAAAGAGAGACGGTACTGAGGCGACTGTCAGTAAATGAGAATTTTCCTTAAAGCGGGTTTGGAAAAGAGACAGAAATGCTTGAAGAGATTGGGACAATAGAAGCGGCAGTCAACAGACCTAACTCTGTCACTGACCCCTGGGTAAGCAGTTTGGGGCGGGTGGCAGTGTCCCTGTCAAGTGGGAAAGGCTGTGGTGGGGGCTGACTTTCTGGGGTCAGTCTAAGGCCTGCAGCGGCATCTCTGCTCAGCCACGGTGAGCTCAGCCAGGCCCGCCAAGCCACCAGGGCAACTGGTCGACCCAGTGCAAGGGGGAGCCAGCTCCCTGCATAGCTGCTGTCAGAGCCCGGAACGGGGTGCTCAGGAGTGGGGGCTGGGAAGCCAGCCTGGTTTCCCAGTGGAGTTCAGGTCACCTGCCTCCTGGTCACACTTACGGAACATTTGTTCCCAAGGCTGCTGCTGCTGCCTTTCTTCAGTGACTCCAGAGATGCAGTGGCAGGTCTCCCTGTGAACAATTCACAGCTCCAAGAGATAGTTACAAAAGAGTCGTTTCTTCTATTTCCTTTTCTTTCTTCCTTCTCTCCCCTCACTTCCTCCCTTCTCTTTTTTTCCCCCCTCTTGAATAATTAATTTAGCCATTCTTCGGTGCACCAGGAGAGCTGCTATTTAACAAAACCAGCAGGGACACTTCAGTTATTTGAAGAGCCACCTTCTGATGTGTGCCCCACAGGGAAGGACTGGGTTACAGTCAGTTGCCTAAAGCAGGGGCCCCTCTACCCAGTTGGCCTCATTACCCACACAACACGAACAAGGGGGTCTGGAGACCTGGGTCTGAGCTCTGCCTCTGCCATCACTGCTGTGGGAGGCGCCTCTCCCTCCCTGGCCTGGTGTCCCTGGGGGAAGTTCAGTCCAGTGGTTAGACACGTGGTTCTAAATCCCGACCCTGCCACTGATCTGTGGTATACACTTGGGCAAGCAGCCCAACCTCTCTGAGCCTTCCTCATGAGTGAAATACGGCAGCCAGTCCCTACCTCGTTCTTTGCACAGAGCCCAGAGCACAGTAACGTGCTCAGCAGTAACTTGGTGCATAAGATAAGGTCAACCTGTGCTTGCCCCTCCAGGTGTGAGAGTCTGGGAAATGCTTGTCTGCTCGTGTTTACAGCCTGCGAGATGTTCATGGCTTCAGAATGTAATTCTGGTGTGTGCCGAAGTTGTATTTCCCCACTAAAGTAACCCCTTTAACCCCCAGGTGACACAGATATGACTCGTCCCTGCAAGGTGGCTCTAGTGTTCCGCTAGACGTGGGACTATCTCAGGCCTGCTCCACACAGTGTGTCCGTGGTGACTCTCAGGACAGCCCTGGGCTGGTCTGCCCCAAGGTCCAGGCCGGGTCCTCTCAGCAACGGAGGGAAGGGAGTGAGCAGACAATGTGGCCCAATGGTAGTCCCCAAGTCAAGTCCCTGCCCCAAATGTCAGAGGGAAACGGGGTGGTTTCCAGGCGGGCTTGGAGGGCCTGGATGTGGGGTCTTCATGAGCTCCTTCCTCGGGGAGGCAGAGAAGCCTGCAGCCTGGTCCCAACTTTTGAGTCAGTGGAGAGGACCCTATCTGTGTGGCCGTGGCCTGTGCTTCACTCTGGGTGGCGGCAAATGTGCTCTGGATGTTTTCACTGATGCAGTGGGACTCAGGTCACCTCTGTCAAGCCTCCAGAGAGACATTTCTCCCCTCTGGTCTCCGACGTGGCTGGGACCTTCTGGGCTCTCTGCTCCCGCAGGCGCAGGGTGAGGCAGCTCGGAGGAAAGGGCCCCATCTCCAGCCCCTGAGTCTTCATACAATCCCCGAGCAGCTCGGCACCAGCATGCGGGGCCCCAGGAGCTGCTGGCCCTCTCTGGGGGTGGGAGTCCCTCGCGCTGCCTGGGTGGGGTGACGCGAGAAAGCGGGTGGTGGGCAGGGAGCACGCGCATCTCTGGACAGGGGGAATATAAACTTCACCATCAGAAGTTAAAGACATGAAAAAGTTAACAGATGGAGAACATGAGGGGAAAGTTCCAGGCCTGGGGGACAGAATGTGAAGGAGAAAATTCAGGAATGGGGGAAAGGGAATATCGGAAGAAATAATGGCTGAGAATTTCCCACCATGGAGGAAAGACATAAATCCTTAAGTTGAAGAAGCACAGTGAGTCGGGCAAGGTAAAAATGGATGATTCCACAATTAGACACGTTGTAGAGAAACTTTACAACCCTGAAGTGGAAGAGATCTTAAAAACCCAAAGAGAAAAGACAAATTATCTACAACAAACTCAAGCACAGCAATAAAATCCATAAGATGATAGAATAATATTCTAGTAATTTCTGGAAGTGCCAGGGGAAATATCTATAACCCAGAAGCATATTCAAGAATGCGGGAGACACAGACTGAGAGATGTATCTCTAACCCGTGGTGAGGGCTTTAGTAGGATGCACTATAGGAAAAAGAAAACCAAGACTAGAGGGAAGGAGTGAGTTATTAGAAGAAATGTTGATCAAATAAATGTAAACATGGATAAATTTAAACACATATTCACTATAGGAAACAACAATCATAAAAATGATTAATTTGAGGATGTTTAAAAATAAAAACATTTATCAACAATAATATGTAAGACAGAAGGGTTGAATTGCAGGTAAAACACTTTAAGGCCTCTTTATTATTTGGGATGAAAGAGAAATCCTGATTAACCTTAGGCTTTATTGAATCAAATGTGTTAAACTTTTTAAAAAGTAACCACTAAAGAAGAAAATGATAATGTTTAAATTCATGCCAGTAGAGGAGCAAAAGGGAATTAAGAAAACCTAATCAATCCCATATAAAACATTGAAGAAGGAAAAATATGAAATAGGCAGGTAAATAGAAAACTTAAAGGGTTAGATACAAATCCAAACCATCACTAATTCATAATAAAATTAAATGAACTATAATTGACATTCAAAAGGTAGGGATTTTCAGAAAAATCTACTGTCTGCTGGTAATAAGAACTCAGATTTTTCTTAACCTTACAGACTCAGACCCTGACTCCAAAATACTTGTCATTTGTCATGAGTATTTTTTTCTTCTTTACCATCATCTTCCAATAGTCAGATATGATTATCCCTATTATACAGATGAAAAAATCAAGGCTCAGATAAATTGCATGACATCTCAGTGTCCTCAGCTGGTATCTGCCCAGCATTAAACTCTTGACTCCGAGTTTAATGCTCTGGGAAGCCCTAGATCTGCACTTTCTTCTTGCATGGCCCCTGGTCAAGTGTCTGCATAGGGTCCCTTATATCTACAAACCGTCCGTCAGACTTGGGTTCAGCAAAGCCTGCTCCCAGCACTGATCTGTCTAATCCTGTGGGCCAGTACAACGTCATCTTAACTATTGTCATTTTATATTTTCATATTAGATAAAGCTCGCTTCTCTTTTCAACTTTTTAAAACTGTATTTTTATCTTTATTTTCCCATGTCACCTTTAAAATAATTATGCCCAAATTTAAAAACACAGAACTTTACTAGTATTTTATTTCATTTCCTTAATATTCACATTTTCTGTTATTTCCCTCATTTTCAAATGACCAGAGATTCTGCAATACCTTTCTAAGGAGGTCTCTCCCCACGGAGATGCACAGAATTTATAAATGATACCATCCTCAGGTAATGTTACTATGCCTATTCCTTTCTGAGAGTTTAACTCTTACTGTTCTTTATGTCTGTTTCCAGGGGCCAGAGCCTCCAAAACACTATCAAACAATGGCAGTGATTGTGGCAGACCTTGAGAATTGCCTAACCTAACCTCTATTCTCCCTTTTTTATCTGATTACAGAACCCTGACTTTTAGCCCAGTACATTGCTACTCAGCATTCTTTGCAGCTACACGGGGCCACATGTCTAAGCTCTAGCCTATGAGATGTAAGTGAAAGTGTTATGTGGGACGTCTGCGGAGTCTCTGTCTTTTACTCCCTTACTCCTGCTGCTGGCTGGGAATGCTGATGTGATGGCTGGAATTTCAGCTGCCTTCTTGGACCCCCTGGTAGAAAGAATAATGGTTCCTAAAGATTTCCATGTCATAATTCTCAGAACTTGTGGATATGTCTATATGTCCTCAGAACTTGTCACAATGTGTTAGCAAAAGAAGAACTTTACCGATGTGATTAAGTTAAAGATCTTAAGATGAGGAGACTATCTGGATTTTCAGGGTGGGATCAGTGTAATCACAAGGGTCCTTAAACAAGCAAGAGGAAAGCAGGAGAGTCAGAGTGGGAAACAGTGCTATGAAAATGGAAGGTGGAAGACTGAAACCATGAGCTGATGAAGGTGGGAAGGCTCTAGGAGCCGGAAAAGGCAAGGAGACAGACTCTCCCCAGAGCCTCCAGAAGGAACACAGTCCTGCCGACATCTTGACGTTAACCCAGTGACACCCATGGTGGACCTCTGACCTCCAGAACGGTAAGATAACAAAATTGTGTTGATTGAAGCCACTAAGTTTGTGGTAACTTGTTACAGCAGCCAACAGGAAACTTATACAGAACTAAGGATGAAGCCAAACACTAGGAGAGAGAAAAATACAGAAAACATCTTGTTCCTTAAGGACAATGGAATTACCCTGGATTTTTTAGACTTCTTTTGCCTGAGAGAAAAATTTCTATCTTTTTTAAGACATTATCTTTCTTGGCCGGGCGTGGTGGCTCACGCCTGTAATCCTAGCACTCTGGGAGGCCGAGGCGGGCGGATCACTCGAGGTCAGGAGTTCGAGACCAGCCTGAGCAAGAGCGAGATCCTGTCTCTACTAAAAATAGAAAGAAATTATCTGGCCAACTAAAATATATATAGAAAAAAAATTAGCCAGGCATGGTGGCGCATGCCTGTAGTCCCAGCTACTCCAGAGGCTGAAGCAGGAGGATCGCTTAAGCCCAGGAGTTTGAGGTTGCTGTGAGCTAGGCTGACGCCACGGCACTCACTCTAGCCCGGGCAACAAAGTGAGACTCTGTCTCAAAAAAAAAAGACATTATCTTTCAGGTCTTCATTAATTCATAAACTTAATAGCTGATACAATGATGGAGACCACCTCATTTTAATCTTGATTTTTTTTTTTTTTTAGAGACAGGGTCTCGCTCTGTCACCCACCCTGGAGTGCAGTGTCCCTATCATAGCTCACTACAGCCTGGAACTCCTGGGCGCAAGTGATCCTCCCACTTCAGCCTCCCGAGTAGCTGGGGCTATAGGTGCATGCCACCACACCTGGCTAATTTAAAACATTTTTTTTTTTTTTGGTAGAAACAGGGGTCTCTCTATATTGCCCAGGCTGGTCTTGAACTCCTGGCTTCAAGTGATCCTCCTGCCTCAGCCTCCCAAAGCACTCACAGATTTGAGCCACCGCACTCAGCCTAATCTTGATTTTAATGGGAATTTCTCTAGAATTATATTGTAAAAGATGACAGGATCATATAATTTGAAATACTTATTATTTTCTGTGTTAAGGCAAACGTTATACATTTTTTATTTGGGGGGTTTTAAAAGTACTTGAATTTTACTGAATGGTTTTGAAGCATCTCTTGAGATAATTGTATGGTTTTTCTTATATGCATGCCTGTTAACAGTCACTGATGCCAGTGCTGTGCTAAGCTCTGGCAAAGCAATGACGATGAAACAGACAAGGTCCCTGTCCTTGAGGCCCTCACGTATTCCAGGAGGAGAGAGACCACAAACAGGCAGATGAGCAAGGAAACAAAACAATAAAACCCCAGAAGTTATTTGCAAGAAAGCACCAAGGGGCTGAGCTATGAGTGAGGAGAAAGACTTTCTCTGGGTGGGTGGCTGTGGACAGTCGATGTGGCGGACGCCACGCCTGACCCGGATGCCCTCAGATCCCTTACCCAGTCCTGTGTGCCCGTCTCCCTGCCTGATGCCCGTTGCTTCTTGGGGCTCACCCCTGTTTTCTGCAGACTGACCTTGGGCAATTGGAACGGGAAACCCCAGGGGTTAGATCTGTCCCGCAGGGAGGCTGGCAGCCACTGCCTGGTGCACGAGTGTGAAGGCCCAGACAGATCGCTCGCCTGGAATCTGGAAAACTCTGAGATATAACTGACCCCCCAGAGCTGCCCTGGGGTCAGGCTGGGTCTGGGCCGTGGCTGAAACCCCGTGCTTGCCTGGCTTCCCCTCTCTGCCTGTCCCACGTCCCCCACTCCTTCCCCCAAGATCGCTCACCTGCATAGCGCTTCTTAATAAACAGCTCACCTGTGAATCCCTAACTCAGAGTTTGGTTTAGGTGAACCTGACCTTAGACAACCTCCACGCGGAGCTGAGTCTGCAGCTGAGGCCTGAAGAGTGAGAGGTAGTGGGCGTCGTGGGGAGAGCCAGAGAGGGCCAGGCAGAGGGGCTGGATTTGGGGGAAGAGTACGAGGACTCGAGAGCCAGGCAGAGGGAAGGGTGTGTGCAAAGGCCCTGAGGTCGGGAGAGACTTGCTAAATTTGAAGCTTGAAGGTACATGTTTTGTTTGGGAAACGGTGAGGGGCCAGGCCGGTGGGAGGGAAGGCAGGTCAGGGTTGAAGCGTGAAGGG
This sequence comes from Varecia variegata, assembly GCA_028533085.1. Lineage (NCBI taxonomy): Eukaryota > Metazoa > Chordata > Mammalia > Primates > Lemuridae > Varecia > Varecia variegata. The sequence goes on along the minus strand of CM052442.1, from coordinate 8,849,956 downwards.
CTTTGAATGTGCCCCAATGTGCTGAGATTTTCTCCAGCACAGAGTGGAGAGCCATGGGCGGGTTCTGAACAAAGGAGAGGCAGGACATAGCCATGGCAGTGGTGGCTTCTCACTGTGCACCCAGGACAGAAAGGCAGCCTGGCACCTCCCTGGCCACTTGGCCACCCTCTGAGGCTCTGGGCAGGGCCCCCGGTGGGTGGTGGGAGCCGGGGGGCGGGGGTTCAGCAGGCGACAGCATTGGCCAGCTCAGCTCTCTAGAAAGATCCCCCAGGCTGTAGTGCAGCGGACAAGCAGAGGACATCGAGATTAGTGCAGAGACCATAGGGGCAGCGTTGGGGGTGCAATGATGCTGGCGTGAAGACCTGTGGGCACGAAGACATGCGGGCCTGAACCCGGTGGCCGGGGCGGGGCTGGGGGGGAGCGAGTTGCTGAGAGAGATCAGGAGATAAAGTGGGAAGCACGCAGGAGGCTGCGCAGTAGAACGGACAAAATTTTAATTATGAAAGTAATATGTGAAGATGTGGTAATTAAAAAACAGTACAAATGAACAGGAAGCAAAGGCTTAGGAATAAGACACCCCTGGATTTGAACTCCAGCCGGGAGGTTCGCGTCTCCGAGAGGCAGGTTGGGCGTCCGTGAGAGGAAGGGGTGCATCGGCCCACACAGTTGTCGGAGGAACAGATGAGGGACGCAGGAGTCACTGTGTCCCCTCTCTCTCTTCTCTTCCAGACGAAGGGGCTGAGCCAGAAAGGCTGAGATTGTCACCGTCCTGCAGACCAAGTTGCCAAGGGCCTGAAAGCCCCGTGTAGGGAGGAAGCGTGTTTCCAGGTAAGCACAGAGCCGCGAGCACGCAGTCGGAGGCGTTAAGTGGTTTCTGGATGGCTGCCGCGCGATTAAATTTACCACTTCACCAAATTGCTTTCTATTGCCTTGATCGGATGCAGTTGCAAGCAGATAAAGAGGCTTAATGTGAGAAGCGTGGCTGGCCTGCGTGACTGATGAATTATCTGTTCCCTCCCCCGCACGGCGCCTGCCTGCTGGCACCCAGCCGCTTGCCTGTCCGCTGGGCCCAGGGCACTGGTGTCATGGAGGTCATGCCACCATGAGGACGGCCAGCGTGGTGTCCTCATTGCATGCAGTCCCGGCCCTGGTGTTCTCTCCCCACAGCTGATGATGGTCAAGCGGTTCTCTCAGGAAAGAGAGAAAATACTCACTGGAAGGCCGGGCTCGGGGCCAGCCCCCATGCTGGTTAGTCCCATTCCAACTAGCGTGGGACCTCGGGCGAGTTACTTAGTCGCAGACAGAACTCGGGGCCTCAGCACCTGCGCGCACCAACAGCCTTGCTGAGCACTCTCCCAATTATCTCTGCGCTTGTCTGAGTTCCCCTTCAGCTCTGGGCTGGTGGATGTCTTTTTGGTCTCTGTGTCCCCAGCTCTGAGCCCGGGGCCTGGCACACAGCAGGCTCTCGGGAAACGATATGTGTAAAATGATGGACATGTGAGAACATGAATAGTTGGGGAAATGGTTGGATGGCGAGATGGATGAATGCAGAGATGTAGGATTACTAGAGGAGGGGAAGGATGGGTGGGCTGATAAAAGAAAGGTCGCATGGATGGAGATTTAAAAGATGGATGGATAATGGATAGAAGGATGAAGGATGGTAGGAAAGACGGATGAATGGATAGATGGTTGAAGGACGAATGACATTTGGATGGATGGATGGATGGAAGAATGAAAGGATTGAGTAGAAAATTTGATGGATACCTGCAGATTCTGCTCCTTACAAGGAGGTCCAGCGTGAGAGGTCAGCCCAGCCCTTTTTGTCTAAAGCCATCTGACACATCCCTGCAAATGATCTGATAGTCCTGAACTTAAGTCTCTCATCCCCACCTTCAATCCCAGGTTAGACTAGCTGATAGCTAAGTTCCTGCCCAACTTAATTCCTAAGAGGAGAGGAAAAATGGCAATAGTCAACATTTTATCCAGTTGTATAGTTTGAAAGAATATACAGAAAGATCTCATTTCATGTGAGCCTCAAACAACCCTTGTGAGAGTTGCAGGGCAGCTATATTATTATCTTTCTCCATTTCACAGATGGGAAAACTGAGGCTCAAAGTGTAGCACGTGGTGTCTAGAAAATATGCTTTGGAGTCAGGCTGATCATGGTGTAACTAGAGTGGCCACTGTCGACCTAACTAACCTCTCTGAGTTTCTGCTTCCTCATCCAAAAAAAAAACAAAAATGGGTATAGCAGTACTTGCCGTGTAGGGCTGTGTGGGAATTATTAAGACCATTCAGCCATATATCCACATTTACAGGGAGCCTGCCATGTGCTGTGCAATGTTCCAGGCACCAAAGATGCAGCAGGAAACAAAAACTCAAAACCCCAACCCTCCCGGTTTTTCTAGTGGCTGCCTGGCACCTCCCTGGCCACTTCACCACCCCCTGAGGCTCTGGGAAGGGTTTTCTAATGGAGGGAGAAGACAATATATAACAGGCGAGTAAGTTCTAAAGTGTGAAACTGGTGACCAGTGTTATGGAGAACAATGGAGCAGCGGTGGGGGTGGGAGGCTGGGGATGCAGTTTAAATAGAGTGACCAGGGAGAGCCCCACCTGGAGGGTAACATTTGAGTCCAGATCCGAAGGAGGTGAAGGAATGAGCAGGTGAGTGTCTGGGGCATTGCACTGCAGGCAGAGGAGTGGGAAGTGCAAACTCTGTGCTACAGGAGCGGACCCGGTGTGGTTGCGGAGTGGTATGGAGGCAGCAGGGGGAGATCAGGGATGTGGTCAGAGAAGTAATGGGGCACAGGAGTGCAAGCTCCACAGGGCCCCGAGGGCCAACGTGAGGACCTCAGATTCCACAATGAGTCAGATGAGAAGCCACTGGAAGATTTTGCAAAGAGGAGTTAAGTGTTAAGAGGATCCCTCTGACTGTTGAGAAGAGACAGTAGGGGCAAGGACAACAGTGGGACCAAGAGTTAGCAGGTGAAAGCTGGGGTGGCTTGATTCAGAGTCAGCCACGGAGGTGGAGAGAAGCAGTTGGCTTCTGAACATGTTCTAGAGGTAGAGCCAGCAGGATACTGAGAAGTTGCATGTGGGTGAGCGAGAGAGAGAAGTCAAGGACAGCTCTAAGATCATTGGCCTGAGAGCCTGAAAGTCTGGAGTTGCTGATTCTTCAAATGGGAGGGTTGTGAGAGGATCACATTTTGGGGGGCAGGTAAGGCATTTGCAGTGAAACTAATGAGGTCATTATAGGAGCTTTAACCGATAGAGGAGTCCAAGTCTGCAGTTGAGGAGATAAGGAGGAGACAGAAGGAGCTGTCCCTGGAGTAGGAGGAAGGCCAGGAGAGTCAAGGTTCCCGGAAGCCAAGAGAAGACTGTTCCAAAAAAAGGGCATGTGTCAAATGTTGCCATGGTCAAGGAAGCTGACGACTGAGACTGACCACTAGATTTAGCAATGTGGAGGTCAATGGCAACCTCACTCACCACGGTTTCAGTGGAGCAGTGACAGCCTGATTGGAGTGGATGCGGCAGAGCATGGGGGGAGAGGAACAGACTGGTGTGGGGAACATCTCTTTGGAGGCTTTGCTATAAAGGGAAGGAGGGGTGTGGGAACAAGGGAGTGTCTTGTTTTGTTTTTAAGATGAAAGAAATCACATGTTCATATATTGAAGGGAGCAATCAATCCATCCATTTGTCTACCCACCCTTCCATCCATTCAGCTGCCCATCTATCTATCCATCCATCCATCCATCTATCCATCCATCCATCCATCCATCCATCTATCCATCCATCCATCCATCTGTCTGTCTTAGTTCATTTGTGTTGCTATAAAGGAATATGTGAGGCTGGGTAATTTATAAAGAAAAGAGGTTTATTTGGCTCAGAGTTCTGCAGGCTGTACAAGAAGCATGGTGCCGACTTCTGCTGCTGGTGAGGGCCTCAGGAAGCTTCCGCTCATGGCAGAAGGGGAAGGGGAGCCAGATGCACAGATCGCACAGTGGGAGAGGAAGCAAGAGAGAGGAGGTGGAGCTAGCCTCTTCCACAACCAATTCTTGTGGGATCTAAGAATGAGAACTCACTCATTCCCACAAGAAAGGCACCATACCATTCAGGAGGGATCTGTCCCCATGACTGAAACACCTGTCACTAGGCCCCACCTCCAACATTAGGGACCAAATTTCAACATGAGACTTGGCGAGGCCAAACAAACCACATCCAAAGCATAGCACCCTATATCCATTCATTCATCCAATCATTCATCTATCCACCTATCCACCCATCCCACTTTCCATCTGTGCATCTGACCAGCACTTCCTGAGCACCCCTGTGCCAGCCCTGAACTTGCAGCTGGGATGGGTAAGCCACCTGCTTCAAAGAGCTCACAAGCTTAGGGCAGGGCACAGACAAGTCAGTATCAGGAATGGGGAAGTGTGATGAGTGCTGTGGTTCAGGGGTGTACACAGTACCATGGAAGCACAGAGAATCCAGTGCCTGGAGAAACCAAGAAGGATTCACGGTGGAGGCTGATCTTTGGCTGAGTCTTAAAGAAGAGTTTGTCTTGTAGACAAAAGAGGGGTGGCATTGTGGAGAGAGGAACGCTTATGCAAAGGCAAGGATGCATGGAAGTGCAGCAGGCTTGGACTGGAGCCAGCTTTAGGCCTTCTGTCCCTTCCCTGCAGACACAAGGAAGCCCTTGGAAGATCTCAGGCAAGAGAGTGATGTAACTGAGCATGACTTTTAGGAACATGGGACAGCCACAGATATCTCTCACTTACTGTGGATGCCAAGGTCCTCATACCGGCCCTCAAGGCCCTATGTGGTCTGCACCCCGTCTCCTGCTGTTGCCTTTCTGACCTCATCTCTGATCGTCTTCCCTCGCTGCCTCTGTCTGCTCCTCAGGTGGAGGACGGGCTCAGGTGTGGAGCGGAGGGCAGGGCTGGGGTCCAGGTGGTGGCTGAAGCCACGAGCATGAATGAGACCAGAGTGTGAAGCCTGAGGGAGCTGGAGAGAGGGTGAGCAAGAGGAGCGGGCAAAGGAGATGGGTCCCGCTGGTCTCAGCCTGGTGTCTGTGCTCCCCTCCCTCCCTCTCAGTGACCCCACCTCCTGGGGTCCTAGGCGGCATCTGGCTCAGCTTCCACCACTGCCGGAACCCCCACCTCGGCCCCCAGCCTCAGCCTGGACACTCCAGAGACTGGAGAGGAGAACGCTCTACGTAGAATGTCCCCGGTTGCCCTGGAAGGAGGGCTCAGCCTCCCTTCCTCCTCCTGCTCCCTCGTTCAACACCAGTTTGGCCCTTGCTCTAAACAGATATTTAGAGCTTGTGATGCTGCTCTAAATATCTGTGTCCCCCCCAGAAGTCGTATGTTGAAACCTACTCATCAGTGTGATGGTAATGGGAGGAGGGGCCTTTGGGAGGGGATCAGGTCATGGGGGCAGAGCACCGATGAATGGGATGAGTGCCCTTGTCAAGGAAGCCCCGGAGAGCTGACTTGCCCCTTCCACTGCGTGAGGACACAGTGAGAAGACGCCATCTATGAGTCAGAAAACAAGCCCTCACCAGACACGGAATCGGCTGGCACCTTGATCTTGGACTTCCCAGCCTCCAGAACTGTTAGACAGAAACTGTGTTGTTCGTGAGCCACCCGGTCTATGGCAGTTCGTTATAGCAGCCCAAACGGACGGCCACTGTGCAGGTGGCCTCAGCCCCCACTGGGCCCTTGAGAAGCTATTCCCTTGGCACCCAAAGTTGGAATTCTCCATTTGGAAAAAGAAACTACATTATTATTTTCGTGGATTAAAAAAAGTAACACATGCTTGTTGTATTTTTAAAATTAGATAATGCAGAAAGATAGCAAGAAAATTAAAGTCATTTGCAGTCCCATTCCCCAGTGAAAATCATTGTTGACAGTTTGCTGTGTGTCCTTACAGAATGTTTTTTATTAGCAGGCGCACGCATGCACACACACGTTGTGTTGTTGCTCAGTAAAAATGGCAACGCACTCTACATACTGTTCTGTAAACTGCTTGTTATTTTTCACTTACATTGTGAGAACGTTCCCATCAGTACACTTAGGTCTCCGTCATTACTTTTATTAGCTGCAGAATATTCTGTTGTGAGAAAGGGCCTGAATTTAATCACACCCCTCAGACAGACATATTGGTTCAGCGCCCCCGCAAACTTTTCCTAATATAATAGGCTCTGTATACATCCTTGTTCATAAATCTTTGAGCAATAAACGTGGACTGCTTAAACTTGGGGGTTAATATGGCCCCCTGGCTCCCATCATAAAGGAAATTGATTTTCACTTTCAAAGTCAATGGTGATTAAATGAACAGTGGTTGCCAGGCAACCTGTGAGCAAGGACTCAGGTGGAGGCCAGAGCAAACAGCAGCCCTCTCCCCCACCCCTCCCCGGAACCCAGAGCCTCTCAGGCCTTGTGCTTGTAGGTAATGAGCACCTTCCCCCAACCAACTACCTGTCCCTCCCGGCAGAGCCACCCCGGCTTCCTCCAGCCCAACCTCCTGCCCCCAACCACCCAGAGGAACGATCCTAGTAGACTTGGATGGCTCAGCAAACATCTGCCAAGGACCTCGTGTGCGTCCAGCTGCATTGGGTGGGGCTGCAGGGCTGGCCGGGTCAGAACCGAATCATAAGTGCTCTGGAAGGTTGGGTTTAGAATTTGGGGATGATGCCTTGCAGTGTCCGTAGTGTAAATCGGTGGGTTTTGATGTGTTTATTGTTTCTTTTTCTGCCTCAGTTTACCTGGTGGGTGGGACCTACTCCTATCAGTAATAGGATATCAAAAGGGCAGGTGTGGGGGTGTAGGGTAAGGTCAGCATCTCCAAAGGGCAGGTGGAGTTTGAAAATGGCCCCCACCCCCAGCCTGGGACTCTATATGCCTTCAGGGTGCACCTTCAGCCAGGAGGAGCCGCTAGGGGTGGAGCAGAGGTAAACCTGCGACTTAGCACCTCTACCTCCGGGATGTGGAAGGACTGATTGGCGATTGACTGGCGGGAGGGGACCTGGCTTCCGTCTCTGAGCAGAGAGAGCCAGAGGCTCCTGGGATGGCTTGGACAGGGGATGCTGAGGGAGGGGACAAGGACAACTCCCGCAGCCCCAGGGGAAGGAAGCTGGTCAGCAGAGCCAGGTTCCAGTCCTGCCTCAGCCCCTACGTCCCTCCCTGTTCTTCCTCTCGCGGACACGAAGCTTAACAATCATAACTGCAAGAAAGTCACCCTCGGTGTGAGCTGTGTGCTGGGACTCGTACACGTTTTCTCATTCGGCACTAGAAGAAGACATTGTTAAACAGAATGACGGGGAACCGTTGTTTTGGACTGAGCTCCCAGGAGCTCCCAGGAGCTCCACTGAGCTTTGGACTCTAGGCCCCAGGAGGCTGGACCAGGCCAAACCCAAGGGGGTCACCTTGCCAGATGCCACAGACTCAGCCTGGAACTTGAAGGACGCAGGCAGGTCCCAACACAGACCAGTGTCTCCTGAAAGCGGGAGACACCTGCATCAGCCTGGGAAGGAAGCCTCCTCCCTGCTTTACCCCTACAAGAAAGTAACCGGAAGCACCTGGTGTTCACCTGTCAGCCTTTTCTACTGTCTGTTCCTTGTTCCGCCTTCTGGGGCCCAGCTCTGCTGTCGCCCACGGGACCTCGAGTTCTGTCCTATAGCGTGGAGGCCGCCCCGACTCAGAATTCGTGAATAACAGCCAATGAGATCTACAACTCAATTTGCTGTAATTTTGTCTTTTGACAACATTATTATTGTCTCCATTGTACAGATGTGGAAACTGAGGACTGGGACATTTGGTTGTCCTGGCAAGTATTAGCGCCAAGACTTGGCCCTGTGTGTCCACAGCCCACGCTCCTTCCTACACCACTTTCTTTAAGTGAGGTTTTGACCCGGCCCTGCGCCCTCACATTTGCCATCAGGAGTAGCTGCTCTAGGAAGAGTAGCTTTGTGGCCCATGTCCCATCCCATGTGACTCCAACCCTCTGGCCACAGCCTGTCACTCTGTCAGAGAAGGAAACCAAAGAGTCCACTGCAGTTATAGAAATATCCTCGAATGGCCGCAGGGGGAGGGGAGGAGAGCTGCCCTTCGCTGCCCTTGGTTTAGCTCGGCTGCCGGGCCTCCTGCATCCCTTCCCGACGGGACTGTCACACGGAGCCTTTCTCTCCAGGATGGTGGGGGTGCCAGGAGGTGCCCCAGGCAGAGCCACCACGCGGCCTGAGAGTCTGCACCCCCGAGATGCCCCCAGTGACCCCCACCTCCTGGCATTCACGCCCCGGCGTAGTCCTCTCCCACGCTGAACAGGGCTGACTTGTGTGACCAGTGGGATAGTATGGAAACAACAGTAAGTGACTTCTGAGGCCAGGTCACGAAAGGTGGTGCAGTCTCTAGCTGGCAGGCTGCTGGAGCATCCTCTCCGTGGCAGGAAGACACTCCAGCAGCGCTGTGGAGGCACTGTGGAGGGGCACCGAGTTTCCACCGGTGTGAGGCAGCCGCGCTGGAAGCCGACGCTCCAGCCCCAGCTGAGCGCTCAGGGGACTGCAGCCCTGCCCAGCGTCTTGACTGTGTCAACCTAAGTAACAGAGAGAGGCTCTCTAGAAGAAAAGACGTTTAGCTGGGGATAGAGCACTGTGGTGGGAGCACATGCCGTACTGAACTGTGCGCCTGTTCAGGGAGGTACAGGAAGACAAAGGTTCTTCCAAGGAAGAATGAGGATTACATAATTGTTTTGAGATAGTTATCCTTGGCTACAGCATCAGTAACAAGGATGATGCCAGCCTGAGGCTGGGCAGGCAGGTGCTGGGCAGGTGTCCTTGCAGAAGTATTTTTTGCGCAAGGTTGTGGTTTCTGTAGTCTTTGTCACTACCAGGCACACAGTGTGGGAGCCCTCTCTGCGTGGCCTTCCCTGGCTCCGTTTGTCAGCGTTTCCTTAGCGTTAGTGACTCCGTGGGGGCACTTTTCCCTCTCTGGGGCTAAAACTTCTTTATTTCTCTGCTCAGTAACAGCCCACCTCCAGCCTTCCCAGCTAATTAATAACCTACTTTCTGTCAGCCCTGATTAGATTCAGCACAGCCTCCACCCCGAGCAGCAGGAAGTCTGACTCGGACTCCAATTAAGAGAGGAAGTGGCTGACTCGGGGGGCCGAGGGGCGCACAGGGCAGAGGAGGGAGGAGTGAACAGAGCTGTTTTGGGGGGGGGCAGAGAGAAATCAACGGCCTCCCTGGAAGCCACACAGGACAAGCTCAACCATTCAATAATATTTAATGAGCACCTACTGTATACATACTCCTGTCTTTGGCGTGGCAGCAAACAAAACAGACAAGGTCCCCATCTTGTCCTCATAGGACTGATGTTCTAGATAAACAAATAGAAAATATCCTACTAGGGAGTGATAGTGGCCATGATGAAAAATAATACCTAACTCAGCCTCCCTGTTAGAGCCCCACGGAATTCTGAAGCCGCCTCCGTGCTCCCGTCTGATTTCCTCCTGTGGCAAGATCTCTTCCGCTCCTCATGTGGCACATTCTTTGTTCTGGGAAGTCACCTGCTTAGCACAGGGCTGGCCTGTTCTCGAATATTTGGTATTATTATTTTACAGAAAGGGAAACTGAGGCATGCAGTGAGAGAGGGATGGAGCTGGGGTTGGGGACCAGGCCTTCCGGCTGCCATGGCTCTCCCTGCCCAGGGTGAAGCCCTGCGTTTGGCTGATGCTCTAGGAGCCATGCAGGGAGCCAGTGGCTCACACACCCTGGGTACACAGGCCACATCACGGCAGGTGTCCTCTTTGTGCTGTTCACACCAGGGATCTGAGCATTCGTGGGGTGGCTGGGAGTCAGGGATGAGGGCCCTGGAACTTCACATTTGGACAGAGCTGGCTGGGAATAGGTGAATTCGGGTGCTCAGGAGCGTGCAGGTAAAATGTCCTCATCTTGAAATCACAGGTCACCCAGCCCACCATTTATCAAACTGCTACCAACAGATCCTCTTTCATGTGACATCCCCGAATGCAAAGCAGACAGAGGAGCTATTGGCTAAGTGGGATAGAATGGAAGTGGCCACACCCCCTCGATTCCAAGCATACGGAGATTCGCAGAGTCCTCTGTCAGTGACCAGAGCCACCACGGCCGAAGGGCAATGCCCCGGTGCCAGGCCCTGCCTGCTGTCAGCTCCTCTGGGGCGTGGCTTGTGCATCAGTTAGGATGAGCTGGGTTATGCTGCAGGAACACATAGGTCTCCCTCACCTCAGTGGCACAAAATGAGAGTTTTTTCCTCAATCATTAAAAAAAAATTGTTGCTAGTCCAGGCAACTCTGGGGTCACTGTCCTCTCTGAGGTGGCCCAGCACTCAAGCTGCTGCAATCGTCTGGCACTCCCATCTCAACACACCAAGCTGCAGGGGCACCAGGGCAGGGAAGGAGTGGAGAGTGTCATACACTGGCCCCTAAGAGAAGTGCAGCACGTCACTTCTGCTCACATTGCATGGGCCAAACAAAGTCACACAGTCACCCTTAATTCAGACGTGTGTGGCCGGGCGAGGGGTGCTGGTATCGTTGGAGGCTGACACATATGCCTAGAAGCTGCTGGTAAGCACTGGAAATGCCAATCGCAGTTTCCAGATCTGCAGTGTAGGCAAGATAATATCTACCATCATTCCTTCACTCATTCATGCATGCAACCCGCTCATTTTGATTGTACGAGGTGCTGATAGAACAGTGACATGGGTTTGGAACTCAGGTGTCCCGACTCCTCAGCCAGGGCCTCATGCCCCTCCTGCATGTGCTTTCTGCCAGCCTGGCTCACGTTCTGGTCTAGTTTGGGTTCTCCCGAAAGCAGAGGCTGAGACAAGGACGTGGGTGCAGGGAGTTCCTGGAAGGTCATCCCAGGGGGCCAGAGTGAGGGCGCAGGGCTGAGAAGGGAAAGCAAGCTGGTCACCGACGCAGGGTACGTGGGGCTTGATTCCACCGGGGACCCTCTGTGGAACCATGTGACATGCACCTCTGAATTGTCCTGACGATGGGCAGGCTGGGGTGTGTGACCGTCCCCCCACTGGCCGTGGCTATGAACTCCCCACACCTTGCTGGGGAGGGTTCTGCAGCAGACAGGCTGAGAGGCGCAGGAAGCGTGGGGACGGTCCACCAAGGCTGCAGCCGATGTCAGGGAGGTTCGCGGCACAGAGCCGATGGCACCTGCTATAGACGCCGAGGGAAAGCCGTGCCTGTCACGAGGCCACGTGGAAGCCCAGCGCAGACCAGCCCTGCAAACAACGGAGGCGGGCGCGTCTCGGGACAGCTGCTATGCTATTTTCTTCTGACCTCCTTTCCCGGTTTGGAAGGAGGTAACTCCCCCGCAGGAAGTCAGAGAAAACAACAGAACTTTGGTACCGGTTGATCCAGGCGTGGGAACGGGATGGCAGGCGGCCACAGGTGCCCGAGCGGGAGGCTTCTTGCCGGCTTGGGCACCAGCTGCTCAGACGTCAGCAGGATGGAGATGGACCACACAAGGGCACAGAAATGTGTCCCTCGGGGCACCTCCTCCTGTGATCAGCATGGCCAGGACTCCTGGGAGACAGAGGACAGCACCTCCAGCCCTCTGAGAACCTCTTCCGTGGCCAGTGGTAGTGTGGTGCGGGCCGAAGAGGCCCAGGGGGAGCAGAGGTCTCGGGTTCAAGTTGTGACATCCCCACTAACTACATGTCTCCTAAGGTCGGTGTAAAGACCAGAATTTATTTTATTTTATTATTATTTTTTTTTGAGATGGGGTCTCACTGTTGCTCAGGCTGGAGTGCAGTGGCATCATCATAGCTCACTGGAACCTCAAACTCCTGGGCTCAAGCGACCCTCCTGCCTCAGCCCCCGAAAATGCTGGGATTACAGGTGTGAGCCACTGAGCAGCCATAGTGCTTGTCACCTGAGCTTCCCCAGCCAGTGGTAGCTCAATGTCCCGCTGCACAGATGGGGCAGCTGAAATCCAAGGGTAGTTCACTTACCCCGGGTCTTGCACCAGGCATCAGACCTCAGACTTGGACCAGGCCATTCTGAGTCCGGTTCAAAGCTCCTCTGATTTCACGCTTCTGGAACAAACCCAAAGGCAGCTTTCCAGGTGGGGCCACCACAGGAAGACCTGTGCACTTGCGCTCTGTCTTCCCGAGCTGGAGAGGGGGCAGGATGCAGGCAGGAGGGTGGGGTGACCACGTGACCAGGCCTTAGTCCTGGCAAACTGCAGACAACTCATCGGGCATCAGAAGGAAGCAGCGTGGACGGCTCAGGGCCAAAGGGTGCGGGGAGCCGCAGGCTGTGACTCTGGTCCGAGTTCTGCACGTCCTCAGCTGGCCTTGGTTTCCCACCAAGGTTAGTGCTAGGCTGCCTGCAGAGTCAACCGTTGGGTGGTCGACAAGCGGGTCAGTGAGGGCTGGGAAGTCAGGCGAGGCTTCCAGGGGAGCTGGCCTCTGGGGGCAGCTGGGTGGGGGCAGGGCAGGCCACCCTGTCCCCAGGGCTGTAGTGCAACGGTAACAGATGGATATAGCCCACCCGGACTTTAGCAATGGGGACCCTCGGGCTTGTTCCCCAACCTCCATTGCCTTTGGGTGACAAGTGTCCAGCTCAGATCCCACGAGAATCTCGCCCAGCTCTTGGCCTGACTTCCGTGTGGTCATGTATGAAGGCAGGGGTGTGTGGGGTGTGGGAAGGGTCTGGGGTGGGGGGAAGGAGCCTCATGTCCCCCTCCCTGAGTCTCTCAGAGACCTCCTCCTGTTTTGGAGCCACTGGGTGGGTCAGGAGGGCAGGAAGCGGCTGCCCCCCGACCCCAATTCCGAGTGTTTAACCCAGTCGGGCCTGTGGCCTGTGCTCGTTTTCACGGAGGCCTTATGTACAAGGCACAGGTGTGGACAGGGACAACAGAATCAGGGCGTGGGAGAGGAAGGGGTGGCCTGGCAGCCCACAGGGGAGTCTGAACTCTCAGATCCGGTTACAGTTGGGCCACTCTGAAATCAGATGATGACAGGTGTCTTCCCAGGACCATTTCTGAGTGGGCAAAATCCTTACCCTTTCTCTGTCTCAGTTCCTCATCCTGTACAAGGGATACTAACAGGACCTCCCGCAAAGCAGTCAATACGTGTGCAGCGCTTAGAATAGCGCCTGGCACATCACAGATTCTCAATAAATGTTAGTTGTCTTTGATAGTTGCTGTTGTTACACTTATTACGATTAATGTATCCATTCAAGTACAGGCCGTGTAGGTGCTCAGTGAGTGTTGAATGAATGACGGAAATAGATGCAAGTGGATAAAAGGTTGGAAGTGGATGACATCAAAGATTGAAATAGACATTTGATTTGGTCTAATTAGTGATGATCTGGTGTCCATGGAAACTGCTGAATATTGAGACTCAGAATAGTTTTTCTCTGCGTGGAACGCACCAAGGCACACGTGGGGCCTCTGTACTTTGCACCCCACAAAGCCACAAAGGGGGCAGGTTCTTCACCAACCTTGCTCATCTCTCTCCACCAGACAGTGAATCCTTGGCGGCCGGCCTGTGACTCATGGACATTCAGACACCAAGTGTGTAAAGAGTTGCCGGAACACAGCAAGCGCTCATCACATTCACAGAGTGAGTGAATGAATGGGTGTTGTCTGATTGACTCAGGAAATGGCAGGACTGAAGCTTCAGATAAAGGACCTCGGAGCCTTCCCCGGGAGGGCTGGGGCAGGCAGGCTTCATTGTCACTTCTCGTATTGGGTTGACACATCGACCATTGAGACAGGATTAGGCCGTGTTCCAGATCAATTCAGAGTGGTGAAGCGCTTGGGCTTTCAGGTCAATCAAATCTGGGAGGAAATACTGGCTCCGCCACTCCCCAGCCTTGTAAACCTGGGCAAGCTCATCACCTTCTCAGGCCTGAGCGTTGGCATCTACAAACTGGCCCTAGTGACATTTACTTCCCAGGGATGTTGTGCAGATAAGATGGTCCAAGGTGTACACATGCCCTTTCGCCCCCTGGGAAGGGAGCTGTACCATCTTCGTGGTAGATTCTATGAAGTGGGGATAATGACGTCCTCTCTTCTTTAGAGGGACTTGGAGGCACTCACGGGCTAAGTCGTGAAGAGTTCTTTGTAAACTGTAGAGGGCTGTGCACATAAGAGGTTTCATGAGAACGGCTTGAGTAGCAAAGAGTAGTAGGGAGGACCTGAACCCAGAGCCCTGCTGGGGCAAGCCTCCCCGCCAGGGGGATGGGACTTAGAAACGGAAAGACCCCAGAAAGCTGGGGGGATTTCAACAAGACCATGGACTTGGGAGTCAGGTTGCCTGGGTTCGAGGCCCATCTCTGCTTCTGTCTACCTTCTGTGACTTTGGATAAGTGACATACTTTGTGAGGCCTCGAGGTTCTTGTCTGAGAAGTGGGGTGATAGCAAGTCCTCCACAGGGTGGCTGTGGGATAGCGGGGAGAAAGCCCGTGGAGCACGGGGCCCGGCCCCGGCGGCAGTAGCGCTCAGTAAATATGGCCGCCCCATTTCTCCTCATCCTCACGTTCCCATCCCCTCTCCAGGGTCATGTCCGTCCGCCTCTGCTTGTCCCTTCTCTGGGTTGCACCCTATAAGGAGAAAGTAAATTAGAAGGACAGGCCAGGGAGGGGAAATGGGGTTGACTGAGCTTTACGCAGCACGAGGCAGGGACCATTGTCACCCTCATTTCATGGGGCAGGAGTCATGGAGACCCAGCAGCACCAGGATGCACACCCTGGTCTCGCCATGCACAAGCCTGTGTTCCTTCAGCTCCTCTAGGGGACTGCCCCAGCTCTCACACCAAACACTGTGGAGTCCCTGGAGCTGGAACAGAACATGGGGACAGGAACCAAGTGTTTCTTGGGCCCAGCTTGGCACCCCCACCCCAACCCACCCCTGACTCCTACCCATCTTCCATCCCCCCTACCCCCCACTGACCCCTCACCCTCCTCTCCTGGGCTGGGTGGCCCTGCCAGCCGCTCCAGGATGCAGGGAGGGGTGGGAATCACCAGGGTGGCCTGTGTCCTTCTCCATCACAGATAAGAGCGTCATTAGGTAATTGCATTTGTCCCTTATCTCACTCTTGCTGTTTATTACTTCCCTGGGGGGATCTGTAACCACCACCTCTCCGCAAATTAAGCCAGTCTCCTGGCTGCAAGAGGGGGCTGAGGGACCGCTACCAGGGGAGCAGTGTGGAGTGGAGAGGAGATAACATCTTCAGGTGGCAGGGACACACTGTGCCTCCGCTCAGAACATGCTGACAGGTTCAGGGTGACTCCTAGGAGCGCAGCCAGTGCCTGGCAGAGAAAGCACTGGATCCGGAGAAGGAAGCGTGGGTCTTGCCATGGTCTCTGTCATGGGCTTGCCCGTGACCTCAGGACTAGCACTAACCTCCCTGGGTCCCAGGCTCCGCACAGGCCAGATAGGGACAATAACACTTTCCCCGTGGTAATCAAAGCAGCCCGAGACTGGGAGACATTGACTGCGCATGCCTGTATTCTTGCGGCAGCCTCTTTAAAAAATAAACCAAAAAACAGCTTTATTGACACACATTTGCACGTATTTAAAGTGTACAATTTGGTAAGCTTGGACATATGTATACACCCTTGAAGCCATCACCAAAATCACAACAGTGAGCACATCCATCACCTCCCCAAATCTCCTCTAGACCCTCTGGGATCCCTCCCTCCCTCCCCACTCCTCCCGCCCTCATCCCCCGGCAACAACTGATCTGCTTTCAGTCGCTGTAGATTCATTTGCATGTCCTAGAATTTTATATAAACAGAACTATACAGTGTGTGCTCTTTTTGTCTGACTCCTATTTTGAGATTCATCCATGCTGTCGCATACAGCAATAGTTCATTTTGGCGGGGGAGGTCGAGGTGGATGACTGCTTGAGGCCAGAAGTTCAAGACCAGCCTGGGCAACATATCAAGACACCATCTCTGCAAAAAATAGAAAAATTAGCCAGGTGTGGTGGCACATGCCTGTAGTCCCAGCTACTTGGGAGGTTGAGGCAGGTGGATGGCTTGAGCCCAGGTTTGTTGCTGCAGTGAGCTATGATTGCATCACTGCACTCCAGCCTGGGCAACGGAGCAAGACCCTGTCTCAAAAAAAAAAAAAAAAGTTCATTTTTTAAAATTTCTAAGTAGTATCCCACTATATGGATACACCACAACTTTTTTATTCATTTTCTGTTGATAGATATTTGGGTCGTTTCCATTTTTGAGGTATTACAAATAAAGCTTCCAGAAATGAACATTCATGTACAAATGTTCACATGCTTTTATTTCTCTTGAGTAAATACGTAGGAGTGGAATGGCTGAGTTTTATGGTGGATATTTGTTTCATTTTTAAAGAAACTGACAAACTGTTCTCCAAAGTGATTGCACCGTTTCACAAGCCCACTAGCCGTTATGAGGGTTCGAGTTCCTCTACATCTCACAAACACTTGATACAATAACTCTTTTTAATTTTAAACATTCTAAGAGGTGTGTAGTGGTAGCTCATTGTTTTGATTTCCATTCTCCTAATGACTAATGATGTTGAGCATCTTTTCATGTGCTTATTTGTGTGCTAGTTTTTTTAAAAAAATATTTTAACTCTGTAAGTAATACATACTTACTTTAGAAAAGACCACTAAACATAAAGAGAAAAATTTTAACACCCATAAATCCACCACTTTAAACAACTACTATTAACAGAATGTATGTCTTCTGACATTTTTCAAGTATTAATATATAGGTACTTAGGAAATTGTACCATACATATTTTCTCCACTTAACTATCTACCATGAATATCTTACCATGTTGACAAAGTTCTAAAGCATCAATCCAAATGGGTGTATGATATTTCATCATCTATATGAATTAGTTGTATTAATTGATCCTCAGTAGTTGGACATTGGCATATTTTCCATTTGGGGGCTTTGGAAATGATGCCATGATGAACATCTTTCTATACTCATATTTGCATTCTTGCTGTCTGGGCCAGAAGGCATGCACATTTTAAGACTTTTAAATTCATATTGCCAACATGTTTTGGCTACTTTTAAAATCTGAGTATTTTAGCCTGAATCAGTGGTATCAACACATTACCCACTCCCTCTACTTCCCACACCAGATGAACATGTCAGTGCTTTTCATTCATTCATTTAGTTAGTCAATCAGCTTTCTTCCACATCATCATTAACATCCTCTTCATCTTTCTCCCTCCTCTTCCTCCAAGGGTCTGGTCAGGGGAGACTCTGCCTCCCTGGGAAGCGAACTCACTGCCAGCTCAGAGCCCTCTGTGGTCTCCCCCGGGCGCTAGAAGGCACTTCTCCCCCTGAGAAGAGGGACCCGGCCTGTGCTGTTTATTGCTGGATCTCCAGCACCAAACACCGGGCCTGGCATATAGTTGGTGCACAAGTAAATAGTTGTTGAATTAATGAAATAATGAACAAAACAGCAAATGGTCATTGAACTGAACACTCTTCTCCCAAACTTCCCTATTGGACAAGGAGAATTAGTTCCAATTGGCAAATGAGACAACTGAGGCCCAAAGGTCTTAAGAACTGTGCACAATGTTGCACAGTGAACTCCACTCAGAGCAGCACCTGGGTCCCCAGGCCCCTTCCCTGGGACCAGGTTGGCTCTCTTAGTTGGAAGGTGAGGGTGGCTTGGAGATCCCTGGACTTATCTGTAGGCATGTTTTGATCCTCCTTTCTGCTATCAGAGAGACTATGAGGGACACAAGGTGACCTCCCAAGGACCTTTCCAGCCCTGCTATTCTGGGACAAATGCACTTGAGACTCAGATGTCACCTTTTGTAAAAATTCTCTGGCCTCTCCATATCAGTGTCCTGTGTCCACATTGACATTTATTATTTATTGGCATTCAGGAATAAGATCTCTCACTGGAATCCCAGGATGAGGTGGCTGAGTTGCTGGGGAGGTGCAGGCTTAAGCTGCAGCTTCATCTAACCACTGGCCCTGAGCCCCTTGTCCTGGAGCTGGGCACCAAGAGGGCTGATTGGGGGAGGGGGTTGTGGGTTCTTCCGAGTCCTCTCACCAGAAATGTGACGGCAGCTGAAGGCCTCCGAGGCCCTCCCGGCTGACAGGCTCCCAGGTACTGAGGCCAATTCGGTAGCATTTGCTGTCCCCCAGACCCCTACTAAGGCACAGATCTTCTCCAGGTGTGGAAACCAACTCACTTTTTATATTTGGGACCAAATGCTTTTCATTGTGTGACTTGCACCAGGAAAGCTGAGATACTGTCAAAGTCATTTCTATGTAAGAGCAGAGGAATGGGTGTTGGGGTGTCCTTCTGAGATGGGGGTGGGTCTCACAGGCAGAAGCCCTCCCACTGTTATTAGCATTGGAAGTAAGGCCATCCATGAGAAACTGACTTTGATGTAGGGAATGTCCTAGATTGTTTCAAGGAGCTTGGGAGGAAGGGCTCGTGGAGATATGGAAGACCAGGCCAGTGAATCAGGAGCCATGATTTAAGCAAAGAAAGGAAGCTCTGAGACAATCAAGTACAATTCTCTTCCACCATCACTTCTGCCATTTTTAAAAAAGAAAATTGAGGCCCAGGTAAGTGAATTGACCTGTCCAAGGTCACTCAGTCAGTAAGAGGTAGAGCTGAGACAGAGTCTATAAAATGACACAAAAAGGTGGCAATGCACTCCTCTGTGGAGGAAGGAAGGTCCTAAAATCATAAAAATATCATTGTGAGGGACACAATAGAGTAGAAACAAGACTTCTCTACCCTCTAGTTTCTCAGAGGTGGAAAATGTCCACCTATGGAAAATATGATAAAGCTCCATGAATTTTTGAGAAACAAAGCCATGATTCTAATTATTCTGTCATGATCTAAATATTTCATAAGTTTAAACAGCTACGAACAAAAAGTAAGATACTAAAACTATGACCCCTGGGACCTGTTAGACAAGAACCACCAACCAGAGCCCAGAATTCCGTGGCAGGAAGTGATGTTTTGGGACCATGGACAGCAGCCTGTGACCCAGTGCTTGATCTTGCTGCATCTGTGCCTCCAAGCCCAGCGCTGTGTCCCACCTACGCGGGAGCAAACCCACAGAGCATCTCTTGAACTACTTGCGTTTACGTGAGGAGCCAATGTGAGTACCGTTCCCAGGGTGACACAGAGATACAGGGTCCAGAGAGGACCCACACCCCTCAAACATCTCCCCAACCAGTCTCCCACCTTGTGAAAGATTCCATTGTCCTCACATTTCAGTTAAGCTATTTTCACTTTCGTGGGGAAAAAAATAGGTAACGTTCCTATGATGGTACAGGGGGACGGTTTGAAATAATGTCCTTCCCCTCAAAAGGCTTGAACTCTGGTTCAGCAGATAAAAGATCTGCATACAAGTTTACCACGCAAAGAGTAATCATATCTGACAAGAGTCGAGTAGTGGTGCCGATGGTGAGGGCTGAAAGCTCTCACAGGACAGTGAGCGCTGGCTGGGCAGGACTGGGCAAAAATACTCCCTGGGGTGGAAGGATTGAGTGGAGTTGAGCTGAGCCTTAAGTTTGGGGGAGAAAAGTAAGCAAGAAGAGAAGGCATTCTCGGCAGGGACATGTGACAAAGGTGTGGTGGCAGGAACGTGTATGACATGTGCATGTGCCACGGGGAGGTGGGAAGTGTCAGGATGGTCATTAGATGGGCATGGCTGAGGCAGAGTTACTGATGGGGGAAGGGGGTGGAATAACAAGACAGCAAGCCACTCTGAGGTCGGAAATTCCTGGTTTTCCTGGAAGATAAAACTGTGGCAGACCCTCATATTCTTGTCTTAGATCCTTTCTCCCAAGTAATACGTCCTCATCTCTGTGGGCTTGGTGCCCGTCACCCCACTTGCGTGGCTGCCGCACACTGCAGAGAAAATGACTGCCGTTGCCTAGCATGTGGCACCTCCTGTTGGGGGTGAGGCGGGGGGCTGGGCCGTGACAGGGATGAAGCGCTGATAATGGGGTTCAGACGGAGAGGGAAGAGAAGGCTTCTGGGGTAGGCGACAAAGCTGAGGGTACCAGGTGGGCACGAGGACTTACACGGGTCGGGTCCACACGGTCCTGGATTCTCTGCTGGCCCCTCAGGCTGGGGAGGCGTGAGGGGAAACAGGCGACCCAGGCTGCTCAGTCTCTGAGCCGTGGGGCTGAGGGGAGACGTGGGAACAGCCTGTCCTGCAGGCGAGAAGGCCGCTCAGCTAGTCGGTTCTGGAGTGTCATCTGTCAGGAGACAGGAGGCCGCAAGCACTGCCTCGCAGGCCCCGCCATCTGGGGGCGCCCCGTGCCCCCCCTCGCTAGGCCAGAGCTCCCCAAGGACCTCTCTGTGTGTGCACCTGAGCCCCATCTGGGCTGCCTGGGCAGGGGCAGGGCCTGGGGGCCGGGGTCATCAGCTCACCTCCCACCCCTCAGTGGAGGCAGAATCGGCACCCGTCAGCTCACCAGGGGCCCCCAATATCTCTTTTCTAGGACTCTCCTTTGTGGGGCACTAGACGCAGCCATGGGGAACTCAGTCACCCTGAGCATCAGAGATACCCGGTCATCTGAAGGAAAACCACAGCCCAAAGTTACTAGAACAGCAGGCAGGTGCCGACATGGACCCTGCACTCACTCTGGCCCGGCCTGCTGCGAAACGCCTGATGCAGAGTAACTCCGTGAGTCCTCCCCAGAGCCCTGGGAGGCAGGTGCTGTCACCAGCAGCCCATCTTACAGATGAGAAAACCGAGGCTCTCCCGGAAGCTGAGTTGCCCAGTTGTCCTGCTGATGCTAAGCTTGAAGGACGTGGCTCAGTTAGTCGGTCAACTGCCAGCTGGAAGCATGTGAACCAAGCACTCCACCAGAGGACAGAGTCTGGGGCACAGAGGGAAGGGAGGAGCCAGGACAGCCACCTGTGGAGTGGGGACAACCGCAGGTGCTGAGAACCCTTGAGGGCCAGGAGCCTGCTGCATCTTTCCCTCCTGTCACCAGCTCCCCTGAGCAGCTGCGCCGAGCGGTGTTGGTGAGACTGAATTCTCTCAGGCAAAGCCACAGAAATCACACAAGGGGTTATGTTGGCCGTTGTGTAGAAGAGGAAACAGATGCTCAGAAAAGTTAGGTAACTTCTGAAGGCCACAGAGTGGAAATTAGGCAGAACCAGGGTTTAACCCAGCTGGTCCCACCACTCTAAGCTGCTGCTGCCAGCTGACGAGGAGCTCTGGGGACCAGGATCACCTTGAAGTCACTTGAAGACTCCTCCCTGGGAGACCCTACAAGTCAACCTTTTTGAAGCCTGTAGGGTTGTAGGTTTGGGGCCTGGGCAAGGGGTCCTCTCTGTCTCAGAGACCTGGCAACCCGGCCCGGCCTTAGAAGCCCTCATTGCTCTGACCCTGACCCTAGGGTAGGGCTGCCTCCCACCCGCCTCCCCTCCACGGCGCCTCGGCCAAGCGGTCAGACCAGGGCCTCCCACCATCCTCTGCCCTAGACCCAAGTCTCCCCCTCGTCTCTCCCTCAAGCCCTGCAGCTCCCGTGCTCTGGCCTCCTTGGCATGACTTTGCAGTCTGCACGTCGCTAAGCAATTCCCAGCTTCTTTATGGAGTCTCCACAGACCCGCCTCCCAGGTGATCTTGTTGCCCTAGAAGACACCGTGCTCAGGAGGGCGGTGCCACTATGGGCCACAGTGGACTATGGCCCTGGGAAGGAGGGAAGGAGGGAGGGCACAGGGAAGACTTCTTGCCTCTCAGTTTGGGGTAAGCCTGGTCCTTCCTGCCGGCCTGCTGTGCCCCAAGTGAGCCAGCCTTGGTGTCCAGGGCTCGGTGTGCACCGAACCCCCCACCCCACCCTCCTGGGCTGGGGCCCACCAGAGCCCTCGTACACCCACTGAGGAGGCCTGCAAACCGCTTTATTAGATTAAAGCAAACATCTGCTGAAGAAGAAAAGAAAAACCTTAATTGGAGGCCCCGGGGATGTTTGCAGAGACAGATGGGAGAGGATCTAATGAAATCACCTCGTCCGGGCCTCTGTGCAGACCTTGCAGATAAAGCGACATTGCCAGGCAACCGGGCTTGTCACCTGGAGGCCTGATAAGGCGCTTGGGGGAGCTGTGTGTTTGGAAAATATGACTTTGTGCGTGGGGACGAGGGCGTGTTGACTCTGCCGCCCAGCGCCTGGGCTCCCCCGTCAGATAAGCAGCTGCCACTTTCCCTGAGGTGAGGCAGGAAGCCACTCCCAAGGACCCCCTGGTGGGGACTACTCATGTGGACACATCCTGAGCCCCAACCAGAGACAGCTGGGTCACCCCCTGGGATCTGGTGCCCACCAAAGCAGGAGACATTTCTGGCCACCAGGGACTGGTGGTGACAATGGCTCTCTCTTCTCCTCTCCCTGACTCTGGTTCAGGTGCCCTGGGATGGAGTGGGTGCTGGGGCTAGATCGGCTGTGCATGGCCATGCAACACTTTGCAGCACCTGACGCCTCTCACCCTGTCTACCCACCTTCTCCCAGTGACTCCGCTTCCCTCAGAGAGAACGCCAAGACCCCCGCCAAAGCCCACGAGGCCCTGGCCCCACACTGCCCGTCTCCCACCACCCCTGCCTCATGCTCTTCCGGCCACCTTGGCCTTCTTGCTCCACCTCAAACCTGCCAGGTAAGCTCCTTCCCCAGGGCCTTTGCACTGGCTGCCCATTCTGCCTGGAATGTTCCTCCTCCATATACCTCCATGGCTCCCTCCTCCCTCAAGTGATCATCTCAAAGAGGCCCACCCTGACCGCGCCCTCCCAGCCTGGCATTCCACAGCCGTCATCATCACCTAACCTGCCGCATGGCGCACTTATTACTGTGCTTATTGTTCAGTCTGTCTCCTCAGCCTAGAGTTCCAGCTCCAAGAAGGAAGGGGCCTTTGCTCTTTTCTTTTCTGGTATATTCCAAGAATAGAACAGAGGCAGGAACACAGTAGGTGCTCAATAAATGTTAGTGGAATGCCTCCCCTTCCCAGCCCCCAAACAGCTGTGGTAGAACTGGTGAAGAAGAGGCTGGGTCCGGAGAGGCCAGAGTGTGGCAGTGTCCCATGTGTCAGCCCAGAGCCCAGAGTGTCCCATGCCAGGTGCTGAGCAGGTACTCCTGGGGACAGCCCCACCACAGGAGACAGGGAGGGGAAGGCAGCCTTGCCCAGGAAGGAGGACCCAGGGCTGGGCACCAAGCAGAGCTTGGCTCTCACCCCAGCCCGGCTATTGATTTGCTGTGTGACTTGGGACAAGGCACTCTCTGTCTCTGAGTCTCAGTTTCCTCTTTTGTCAGACAATATTGGCATCTTTATCTAAAAACAACAAACTTCCACATTACAGCTTTGGGAACCTACAGCCTGAGGTGAAATCCTGCTTCTGCTACTTACTAGCCGTGTGGTGTCAGACAGTGTAGGCACCTTCTCTGAGCCTCTGCCTGCTCACCTACAAATGACATAATGACAGAGCCCGCATCACATGTGAGCCTGTTGCACGTCCTGCCTGTTTTGCTCTTCACATACTTGCGATGCGGCTGCCCTCACTGTCGTCCCATGGGCAATGACGGGAGAGTGGCGAGCCCGGGGCTCTCCCCACCCCTTCTGTCGCCACAGCTCGGCTGATGGAAGGCTTTCTGCATTTTCCTCACCTGGTGGACTCTGGCCTTGGCCGGTGCTCACCATCTGGGCCTCAGCCTTCGCTGGGGGCGTTGCAATGACAAGACACTTCCTAGGTAGGACAGGCGTCGACAGCCCTCCACTAGTGTCAAAGAATAATCAAGCCCGTCAGGACCTGAGAAGGGACGAGGCCTGAAGGGCACTGAGCTGCAGGCGGCTGCAGGACCAAGGACCGTTTGAGGGATGGGGACACCGTCCCCATCAGACCATCCGCACTGCAGACACAGAGCCAGTGTTGGTCAGCATCTTAGCCCGCGTTCCCTGGAAGGATCTGAGTGTATGTGGCTTACCAGGGATCCCTGGTACAGGGGGGCAGGGAGAAGAACGTGAGGGTCAAGGGTGGGGGGTGGGGAAAGGAAGCCACTAACATGTGTGCTGTCAGTTGAGTGCTGCCAATGGAGTGTGTGCTATTGATAAAGCGTGTGCTATTGATAAATTGTATGCTATTGATAAATTGTGTGCTATTGATAAAGTGTGTGCGATTGATAAAACGTGTGTTATTCATGAATTGTGTGCTATTGATAAAGCGTGTGCTATTGATAAAGCATGTGCTATTGATAAAGCGCATGCTATTGATAAAGCGTGTGCTATTGATAAAGCGTGTGCTATTGATAAAGCGCATGCTATTGATAAAGCATGTGCTATTGATAAAGCGCGTGCTATTGATAAAGCGCGTGCTATTGATAAATTGTGTGCTATTGATAAAGTGTGTGCGATTGATAAAGTGTGTGCGATTGATAAAGCGTGTGCTATTTATGAATTGTGTGCTATTAAGTGTGTGCTATTCATAAAGCATGTGCTATTGATAAAGCGTGTGCTGTTGATAAAGTTTGTGCTATTCATAAAGCATGTGCTATTGAGCCAAATACCACTGTGAGAAATGGAGCTTATTCCCCCAGGGAACTGCTGGGAAATGGTACAAAAACACCCGCCTGACAATGATCCCACCCAGGGGTATTTATAAATGAATGCCTGAGATCACTGGCTGACCGCTGGTCCTGGGGGTAATTCCCTGAACTTTCAACTTCTTGCAGCCTCTGGGTTTCTGTAGAAGACTCTGGGCATGGAAGGGCAGATCTTGGCAGAAGAAGGTTGGTCAGGACCCTGAAAGAACCAGGACACACGGGCAGGGCTCTGACTGCACCTGGCAGAGTTAGGCTCGGGCCAGGCTTGTGCGGAGCAGCTGGGGGCTCTGGCCAGCTCTGAACGTGCAGTGCCCCATTGAGGGGAGGGGGCGAATGGGGCCACCTCTAGGGACTCTCTCAGTACCAGCATTCTGGGGGCTGCACATCTGTGAGAACTACCTCTGGATTCAGGGAGACCAGTTCGGCAGGGGTCAGTACCTGGAGCGCTCCCAGGCGTGCATGAGCTCTGCCCCCTGCTCTCCAGCCTCCAGGCTAGGAGACAGCCATCTTCCTACAGTCAATGTCCCCACACAATAGGGAGTGATTTTTTTATGGTGGTGAACTATGCATACCATTTACCATCGGAATCATTTTTAGGTGCACAGTTCAGTGGCATTAAGTCCATTCACACTGTTGTGCAACCATCACCACCATCCACCTCCAGAACCTTTTCATCTTCCCAAACTCTGTACGCATCAAACACTAACTCCCCATGTCCCCCTCCCCCAGCCTCTGGCAACCAGCGTTCTATTTACTGTCTCTATGAACGTGACTAGAGGGTGATTTTTAAAAAGCATCTCAGTGACCAAATCTGCCTCCTGCTCCCCCCCCCACCCCCCGAGGTGGGTACTTGCACTCTGGAGTCAGGGGTAGTACTGTGGCTGCCAGCCCCCTACCTCTGTCATTCATTTATGAAATAGAAATGCTACAGAGCTTTGTGTATAAGATTGTTCTTTATAACAGCAAAAGCAGAATAAAACAAAAGCCACGAAATCTACCTGTAAATTAGTTAAACAAATTGTGGCATATGATAAAGTGTGGTGGACCATTCTACTCGTGCGTGACACAGGTAAATATTGATGACATGACGCTAGAAAGGAAGCATGTTCCAAACGTGCACAGGTTCACAATGACCCCAAGTCATAAGGGCCTGGGGCACTTACTTTCCAGTGCTCAGCTGGAGTCCTTTGCTGGGAACTGCCCTCTACTGAATGGGGCTGCCTTAACAAAGCCTACAGAATATATGCTTTAAAATTACCAGGGCTTATCTTTGGGTGGCGTGAGGACAGGTAATTTTCCTATATTTCTCACGTTTTTGACATGAAATATGTGTTACTTTTCTGCTGTATATTCCAGGTCCTTTTCACTCTACCTCTTTGCTGTTCCTTGAACTTGCCAGACATTCCTGCCTCTGGGCATTTGCACTTACCCTGCCCTCTGCCTGGAGCTCTCTTCCCCTAGAGGCATGCTGGCCCACTCCCTCCCCAACTTCAAATGTCCCCTCCTTGGTGAGGTCTCCTCAGATCCACCCCAGTGAGATATAACCCCATCCCTCTCCCAGCGCACCCTTCCCCTCCCCTGCTTTATTTTTGCTATTTTTGCTGTTGTTGCCACCTGACATGCTCTGCGTGTTACTTCTTTACTTATTCATTGTCTGTCTTTACCCTCTAGAATGTAGGGCCTTTGTCTGTTTTGTTTACTGCTCAGCACCTAAAACAGCTGAGTGCTGTTCTAAGTGCATACCAGGTACTCTAAGATGTTCTAAGAGTACCTACACAGTAGGTGCTTAACAAATGGTTGTTGGGGCCAGGTGCAGTGGCTCGTGCTTGCAATCCCAGAACATTAGGAGGCCAAGGATCTCTTGAGGATTGCTTGAGGCCAGGAGTTCAAGACCAGCCTGGGCAACATAGTGAGACCCCATCTCTACAAAAAGTTTAAAAATTAGCCAGGTTTGATGGTTCATGCCTGTAGTCCCAGCTACTCAGGAGGCTGATGTGGGAGGATTGCTTGAGCCCAGGAGTTTGTCACTGCAGTGAGCTATGATTGCACCACTGCCGTCCAGCCTGGGCAACAGATGAGACCCTGTCTCTAAGAAAACAACAAGAAGAAACAAATGGCTGTTGAATGAATGAGTAAATGTATGATTGGGGCCATTCCAGTCTTCTTTAAGTTCCTACCAGCTTCTCATTTAGGGACAGGAGGAGGTGCAGGTGTGGGACAGGAAGTAGAAAACAGCAGCGGCAGATGGGGTGGTCGGCAGGAAGAAGGAGGACCCCTGGACGATGCCAGCCAATGACAAGCCATCATCCAGACACCAGGTTCACTGTGGCACTGGGGTCAGGTGGCAAAGCGTTTCTGATACAGCCCCAGGGTGAGAGCAGCAGTGTGTCCAGAGCATTGAGGGCCCCAGGGAGGAAGGAATTCAACCAGGAAACTAACCTTCACACAAAACATCCAGGTTTTGAGAACACTCCAGAAGAGGAGTTCTCAAATACAGATGGGCTGCCAATGGGAAGAAGGTGATCCTAAGGGGGTGAACTAGGGCTAATGGGGAGATAGTTACAAGGACTCCTATTTTGGCTGGATGTAAGAACTGGCCCCCGCTCCTCCCTCACCACCCGCATGAGAACTATCCAAAGGGTTGAACCTCCTGGCGAAGGTGAGTTTGCTGTCCGGATGCATGCAGAGTCCAGGATTCACTCACCCATGGCTTGGACTTTCAATCAATCCATTCAACAGCTACCCATTAAGCCCGTGTCCTTGCTCAGCACTGTGAAAGCAGTGAGGACTTAACATTATTCAGATAAATAAATACACATACAATGACAAAGTGTGAAGGCACAAAACTGGGCTGCCAGTGAGAGAGGCCTCTCTAGGGTCTCCCAGGTATCCGAGGGAGCCCTGAATGATGAGCCTGCCTCCAGCCTGTGAGATCCGGGAAAACGCACCGGGAGCAGAGCAGACCTCAGGGCCATGGCACGGGGCGCTAGGGCTGGCAGGGACCTCAGTGCACACTGGCGGAACGCGAGGCCCACAGGCGGGGAGTGACTTGCCCGTGGACACACAGCCAATCGGTGCAGCCGTCGAGGGGTGGAGGATCAGCCGAGCCTCCCCGCACCCCCACCCCACGCCACCGCTTCGAAGCCAGATACCGGCTCATGGCCAGATCCACCAGCTACGAGTAGAGAAGGCGGGAGACAGCGAGAGGTGAAGCCGGAGGTGGAGAGAGCCCGGGCTGGACCCCTAGGGGGTGGGAAAAGGGGACAGGGGGCGGCACCGCTGACGTCATTTCCGGAGTCGGGGATATATAAGCGGGGCGCACGAGCACTGCTGCTACTGCAGTACACCAGCCCGGGGCAGAGGCTTGTGGCGGACCCACGGACGGACGGACGGACGCCGAGACACTGCGCCCCTCACCCCCGCGCCAGCGCCGCCGCAGCCCGCCCCCCGGCCGCCGGTCCAGCCGCCCATTGCCCGGGAGCCTCGGTGCCCGGCCCCACACCGCCAGCTGCTCTGCGCCCCGGGCTCACCATGCGCTCCGCCGCTGTCCTGGCGCTCCTGCTCTGCGCCGGGCAAGGTGAGCGAGCGCGGGGGCGCGGGGGAGAGGGTCTCCGGGCGCCCCTGCCCGCCCTGCCTGCTCTTGTCCCGCCTGCCCTGAGGTCCAGGCACCCACCGCGCAGCGCCACGCGTCCCTCCACACCTCCCAGCGGGCGCGGCGAGTTTCAGCACCGCGGACAGCGCCCCCGCCTCCCACCTGACTCCGGAACCCGGCCTCCGCCCAGGACCCGCAGGACGCTTGGGCCGGACTCCCAAGCCCGCGGGGCCGGGCCCCCTCGCGCCTCCACCCCAGTCTGGGCTTGGCGCCTCGCTGCATCGGGGCCAGCGCCGGTCCCCGCGGTGGCCGGCCAAGGTCACTGGGGGGAGGTGGGAGGGACTGCTCGCTCCCCATCTCCCCTTTCTCCCTCTTCCATTTCCCCACTCTCCCATTCGGCCACTGCTTCTCCCTCTCCGTATCATCTCTCACAATCCCCCCATCTCTTTCTCCCTACCTCTGGGGTCTCTCTCCCTCCCCCTGCAAAGTCCCCCACCCCAATCCCACTGCTGCCCTTGGCCTTGTTTTCATAGCACTTTCCCCCCAGAACACACCTCTCCATGGCAGGAGCCTTCCCAGAGGGGAGGGAAGGCCTCCCAGTGCAGCCTCTGGGGGCCATGCCCTGGGGGCAGCAGCCGGGGAAGGGAAACAAAATCAGCCCCAGCCAGTCTTTGCGGGGGGGCAGTTTGCGGGGGAAGCATTGGGTGCACGGGCCCCAGTGAACCCATCAGCAAGGACTGGGCTGCCCTCGGAGCAGAGGAGTGACTCCAGTGCTCTTTCTTTCTCCCTAGTCACTGCCCTCCCTGTGAACAGCCCTCTGAATAAAGGGGACACCGAGGTAAGAGGGGTGCTGGGGATGAGGGGTAGGAGGCTCCAGTGGACACCTCACAGCCAGTTCTTGGGCAGCTGCAGGAGTGAGTTTGGCATAAAGCCGAGAGCCAGCACTGCGGCTGCTGAGCCTGGGGACAGCTTGCAAAAGAAGATATCAAAGATTGCTTACTTTCCCTGCCATCCCGCTGTGGGGACTTCCCCAGCCTCCTCTGAGCTGCCTGTGCAGCCCGAAGGGCCAGTGTCTCACCCGCCCGGTGGAGGTGCCAGGCCTACTTGCTGTCTTAAACACTGAAGCCAGTAGGCCCACCATGGGCGGGTGGGGGCAGCTTCTCTGTGGTTGTCTTTGTCCAAAGACCTGTGAGAATAGCCTTCACCTGCCCGGCTGTGGCCTCCCCCTTCCCTCTTCCTCTCTCCACAAGGTCTGCCAGCAACACCCCTCACCCCAGGCACTCCCGCCCTGGCTCTCCTAAAGGGCCACAATGAAAACATACTTTTTTCTCTCTCTTCTTTTTTTTTTTTTTTTTTTTGAGGTAGCGTCTTACTCTATTGCCCAGGCCAGAGTGGAGTGGCATCATGATAGCTCACTGCAGCCTCCAACTCTTGGGCTCAAGTGATCCTCCTGCCTTGGCCTCCCAAGGTGCTAGGATTATAAGCATGAGGCACCACACCTGGCCTGAGAACATTCTTGATCATGCTCCTGCACCCAGGGTCCCAGCTGGGACTGGCGGTGGAGATCACATGGGAAAGGGCCTTATGAAACACTGGCGGGGGGGTTTCTCTAGCAGCAAGAGACACTCCATGCTGTGCGTGTACATTCATTCATGATGGATCTGGAGCTGTTTTTCCAGGCTTTGGTGCTCAGATAAACTTCCACTTGGGGATCAGAGAAATTTCTACTCCCTACCTTTCCAGGAGCTATTTTCTTCTAGTAGAGGCCACAGTTAAAAACCCAAGGCATCAGAGAGATTTCAGCCTCAATTTGCTTAATTATATTTCCTATCTTTTAGTTGCAGATAGAGCAGAATTCAAACCCCTACCATTCATTCTAGCTGTACAACCTTGGGAAAAATTCCTTAACTTCTCTGAGCTTCCCGTTTTCTTCCTTTCCCTCGAGAGGAAGAGTAAAGAGTGAGAATCATGGTTGTGAAGTGCCTGGCACATAGCTGGTCCTCCATAAATGGGCACCATCATTCCTAGAGCTTCCCTTCTTGATCCCCACATCCTTCTCGGGACTCCTCCCCAATTCCTGTCTTCTGGAATCTGCCCCCATGGACAGGTGGTTACCTGACAGGCAAGGTCTTGGGTTGCAGGGAGACACAGGGAATAGGCTGCTGGACCCTCTGCCAGATCCCTTATGGGGGACACTCTGGTCACCATATTACATCCAGCAGTCTTGGGCTAGGGGCACCAGAGCAGCTGGTTAAGACCCAAATTCTCCATCTGAAGCTGTTGTGACTACACACACATACTGTAGAGCACTTGCCAGTTTGCATCCTTGGTTCTGTTGCCTTGGCATCCCTTAGACACAGCCTTCCACCCCCACGCTCCCCGCCAGCACTGCCTGACGCCTGTCTGACACCTCCTGTTCCTCTACCCAGGCTATTGAAGCAGGTCTGGAGTTGTGACTCCCTCTCTGGGTGTGTTGACATTTCACGCTGGAAAAGAGTATTTTTCCATCTGTGCCTTATTACCTTGGGAGGGCAGCTGGGAAGGTATCCTTACTCCCATTTTACAAATGAGGAAACTGAAGCTCAGAGAGGTTAAGTCACTTGTCCAAGATCACACAGCTAGTATACCACACTACAGTTGGTACCATCATCAAAGATCACTCATTTATCAGGTACCTAATTATCTGAAGCACCTTGATGAGCAGTGGATAAGATTTTCAGAGCTATGGCTACAGTTGGCCTGGGATGGGCACCCAGATGTAGCCAGTTTGTGCTCATATCCAGCCAAGGGATTCATGCCACGGGTCAATAAGGAGCCAGAATATGAAGCTGTGACTCCTTGCATGTGACAACGTCATGGGAGACAGTGATCCAGGTCCTGTTTCCACAAAGGGAAGAGCCAGGGAAGGCCCTTTTCTCCTCTGGGAAGTCCAGAAGGACTTCCTGGAGGAGCTGACCTTTGGGCATCTTTAAGAACAAAGCACAGTTTAAAGACATCCTTTTAGTGCCCAGGAGCAGCTTCCTCATACTTAGAGAAATAGCACTTGGGGATGAGAAGATACCAGGTGTCCACCCTGACACCCCACTCTCACCACGATCCACCTTAGAGGGGCACCTGCTGGCTGTGTGGTTGGAGTGCCTGGCACATGGGAGGCACCATGTAAGGGTTTTCTATTATCACTGCTATTACTGAGAAAGCAGAGCTGTGCCCCTGAGCCAGGCATCCACTAACTCCTGAAGACAAAAGCAAACGCCCTCTGTCCTCATTAGAAATTTGCCCTAGAGCCTCGAGGGGCTGAGCGCCATCCCCAAACCAGCCCCAACCTACCCCACTCTCTTCCCAGGTGATGAAGTGCATCGTTGAGGTCATCTCTGACACGCTCTCCAAGCCCAGCCCCATGCCTGTCAGCCAGGAGTGTTTCGAGACACTCCGAGGAGGTATGGGCCACAGGCTGGGGGCGGGGGCTGCTGCCGGCTGGGCTGGGAGGCTGGGAGGTGGGTGTGTCGCTTTTGATGGAATTAATGATTTAAATCAACAGTCACTGACTGAGTGCCTGCCTTGGCCAGGCTCTGTGCTGGGGCCCGAGGGGTGTAGGGAGACGAAGGGGTCACAGCTCCTGTGCTTACACACGGGCAGAGGGGGCGTATGTGGACATAATTCACTGGAATCTGGGCAGAACCAAGCCAGGACTGGAACAGCAAGCCACCAGGCTGTGAGCTCCCTGTGGACAAAGACTTCGAGTGCTATGTCCCCAGTGCCTAGACAGCCTCTGGCACCTGGCAGACCCTCTAGATAGGGGACGAATAAGGGAGTGTTGTGGGCATGAGAAGGACGAAATCTTTCCAGCCAGCCAGTCAAGTTTGTCGAGTTTCAACTAGCTGTCGCATGGAGCCAGTAGCATTTGGGGTGTCCTTTAAACGAAACATTGCAAATCAATAGGTAGAAAAATGAAGAAAGGGTCCCCCAGGTGGAGCAGACGGTGTGAGCATGGCGCAGGGATGGGAACATGTGCCGTGTTTGAGGGACCTCCACCCCTGCTCAGGGGCTGCCCCCCTGGGCTGAGGTCTGGGTGTTGGGACAGCGGCTGACCTTTCCGATGTAGTAGACAACTGATTGACACCTTGGAAAGGAGGTAATTTAAGAAGTGTTAACTCAAAACCCAATCTCGCTGCTGCCACCCGGTTTTGAGTTTCCAGAGTAAATTCCTTGTGCTCAGCTGAAAATATTGATGGTAATCTTTATCTTGGCCGTTCTCCGGAACCACCCATGACGGACGACTCTCCTTCCGCAGATGAACGCATCCTTTCCATCCTGCGGCATCAGAATCTACTGAAGGAGCTCCAAGACCTCGCTCTCCAAGGTATGTCCCAGCCGCTGCGCCTGATTCTGGGTAAATTCCAGTAACTGAGAGTCAGGAAACCAGGTAGAAGGTCGAGCAAGGGCCTCTCTGGTGCTGTTATTTCCTTTCACTTACAGAGCAGAAAAGTGGCATCCTCCCTGCCACCTGGTTCCATCTGTCATCGATATTGTTAAAGAGATCAAGGCCCAGAGAGGTTGAGTGACTTGCCCAAGGTCACACAGTTAATAGGAACATGGGAGACGCAGCTCCCCAATGCCCCACAGCCTCCAGGGTTCAGCCATTTCAGGGAGGGTACTTCCAAGACTAGCATGTGGACAGGATTCCTTTCCCCTGTGAACGGAAGAGTAAACCGACCACAGGGAGAGAGGAAGGGCCCTTTTCCCTGGGTCTTGCCTGCCCCAAAACATGGACCAGACTTCCGATGTGCTTCAGAGTAAGGTACGTTTTTCCCAAGAGATTAAGAAAATCCATGGTGCTGTTGGGAGTGCAGTGAATTTAGAGGTAGTGAGCTCCTTGTCACTAGAGACAGTCAAGCTGAGCTGGAGCATTAGGTCACTGTCACCCCACCGTTGGCCGCTCTGCCTAGCCTGTGCCCCTTCCAGTCTTGATGTAAGGTACAGGCTGCTTTGGCAAATTGGGAAACCTGGGTTCTGGCCCTGTGCCTGCCCCCCGCTGACTGCCTGGGGGAGGTGGCAGTTTGTATGGGGCAGTACCATCGGTGCCCTCGTGCCTCTCCCTGAGAATGGCTCTCTGGCACAAATCCCGCAGCTGCTTCCCCACAAAGTGACAGCCTAACTTCAGGGCTGGGCTCATGTCCAGGATGGGCTGGGGGTACGAAGGCCTTGGGGGCAGAGCGGGCCATGAGAGAGAACAGAGATTTGGGGAGAAGGGGAGTGAAAATAGCCACAGAAATGGGATCCCTGTGGCTGTCCCTGCCTCCCCCACCAGGCAGCCCGGCGGCACTTACCCGCCTCCTGGGGCTGTGGGGGTGCGGGCAGTCTGGGCGGAGCTGGGGCTATTATTATCCGTGTTTTTAATGTCATCATCCACCCTGGGCTTGTGTGTTTTTTAAAACTAAGCATTAAATATTTTATTTCAATATGATAATTTTAAAATTAAATATTGAATGACTAACTTATTACATTTAAATAATTAAATACAATGCCAACAGGGATTATTACACGGGCATGTGTCCTGAAACACCTGTATGCAGGCACAGTGTGTGTACCCAATGTGGGTATATTGAAAGAGTACTGGACGTGTTTCCGTCCATCCGTCTACCCATCCCCTCCCTCCTGGGCTCCCATAGCGTCTTCCGTGTCCCTCTATCTAAGCACTCACCGTGCAGCAACCTTGTTTTAGAAATGAGCAACCAAAGCTTGGAAAGCCCGAGTTGCCCAAGGTCACAGAGCTGGCAAATAACAGGAGAGGACTGGAACCCACATGTGTCTGGGGCCAGAGCTGGGCATGGCCCCTGTCCCACAGCCACCCCAGAAATCCCATCACGGGGAAAAATGGGGCCGAGCCGCAGAGTTGGCCTGGCTGAGGGCCGGCATCAGGACCCGGGCACAAGTGTGGGGACCCTCGGAGGGGGCAGGTGGGGTGGGGGTGCAGGGAGAGGGGCTCTGGGTATTGGCAGCAGGTGCCAACCGTGGGCTCACATGTAGGCCCAGGGCTCCGCCTTCTCCCCAGGGCCTGGACTAGGGCAGCAGGGGTTGCTTGAATCAAGACCCCCCATGAGGGGACAAGGAGTCACCGTTACCTCCTGCTGCAGGGTCCCCTGAATGGCCAGCCGTGTCCTGGGGGTTGCCCACTCCCCACTCCTGTCCCAAGACCCCCTGTTCCATTTGAGCCTTTACTGCTCTGTGAGGCAACAGGCAAGGCTTGTGCTCGTTTCCCAGGTGAGAAACTGAGTCAGGAGAGGTGGCGTGGCTGCCAGATGGGCCCCAGCTGAGAGGGGCAGGGGTGTCAGCCCTTCCCCACTCCCCAGGCTCGTGCCCCTCAGTGTCTCATTGGGCAGGCTTGGAACACGATGGGCCCCATTTACAGAGGGGAAGTGGAGGCCTTCGCCCTCACAGACAGACGTGCCAGGGCTGGGCCAAATGGGACTTTTCCCTCCTGTCCCCATCCCAGGTGCCAAGGAGAGGGCGCAGCAGCAGAAGAAACACAGCAGTTTTGAGGACGAACTCTCGGAGGTGCTTGAGAACCAGAGCACCCAGGCCGAGCTGAAAGGTCAGTGCCAGCCAGTCTGGCCAGAGGCAGGGGAGGGAGGACCCCAGTAAGGACGGTAGTTATGTCGGATCGAGGGTTCCTGAGAGTCGGGGGCCCCTCCTGTAAGCCCTGGTAAGTAGCTGTTATTTCCTCTTTTGGGGAAACTGAGGCCGCATGACTGGACACTTGAATTTGGGCCTGTCTCATTCCAAAGCCGTCGGTCAGTCCCCTCTGCCCCGCACAGGGGCTGACGCTCTGGGGCAGGAAGTCTCTGGCCTGGCAGGTGGGCGGCTCCAACTCTGGGTCTACCCAGTGGCCACTGTGGCAGAGTCCCTGCCACCCGTGCGTCCCTCCTGGAGTTCTGGGTGCCTGAGATAGCCACGTAGCAGGAGCACCCCGGAGGGGTGGGTGTGAAACCCTAAATCAACCTAGATCATCTTTCTTGAAACCAGAGAGGTTCTGGGTGTCAAAGAGGTCATGCTTGGGGCCACGCGATGCTCTGTACCCATCCGCCCCCCCCCTGGGAAGGGCCCCAGACTCTGCCCTCGCAGCGCCTGCTCTCTTCATGTTGGAAGTGGGCAGTTTCCAGGAGCCGGAATCCCGGTGGTCTTCCATCTGGGGCTGAGAGGGAAAGCCTGCAGGTGTGGCCCAGGGATCCCCTCTTGACTGCTTGGGGTACTGCGTGGACTCCATGGGAACGATCTGGATTGATTACTGATGCCTGCCATGGGCTTCAGTGGGGGATAGCATAGCACTGTGTGTGTGTGTGTGTGTGTGTGTGTGTGTGTGCCCAAGCGCATGCATATGCACACTCACGCACACACGCATGTGCCTGGAAGCTTTAATGGGGAAGGCAAAGAGACCATGAACTTGGTGTCGGGAGGCTGGCTTCAAGGCTCAGCCCTGCTGCCTACAGACTGTGTGAGTGTGGCCAGGTCACCTTACCTTT